>OZ023262.1:147586202-148181202 GCA_964006375.1 Tillus elongatus
ATGAAAATTCACTACCATAACGCAATTACTGCGCCCCGAACTTTTAGCAATATGCCGTACTAGTAGTGTACAATTACTATGAAAATTTACTATTATAACGCACTTGCTGCGTCCCTAAATTTTACTTTATATTAGTGAATTTTCGTAGAAAAAATTCACTAAAGGGGAGATCCCGACTTTTGAATTTTGAAAAAATTTGTATCACACCGATAACTCAAAAAATAATGGGCCGATTTTGATAAAATTTGGCACATACCTTTCTTTTGTAAATGGCTTGGATAAGTTCGTTAGTCAGGAAAATCGGACGAGGTTTTCAGGGAAAATTTTGAGTTTTTATTCTAAAAAAATTTTTATCTCAGAGAATAATAGGCCGATTTTGATAAAATTTGGCATATACCTTTCTTTTGTAAATGGCTTTGACAAGTTTGTTAGTCAGGAAAATCGGACGAGGTTTTCCGGGAAAATTTTGAGTTTTCATTCTAAAAAAAATTTATCTCAGAGAATAATAGTCCGATTTTGATAAAATTTGGCATGTACCTTTCTTTTATAAATGGATTTGATAATTTCGTTAATCAGAAAAATCGGACCAGGTTTTTCGGGAAATGGTTCAGTTTTTATTTGAATTTTTTTTTCTTAAAAAATAAAAAATCTATAATCAAATTTGGTAGGTAGGTTAACGATATAAAAAGTAAACTATACACCAAAATTTAGATTTCTATGTTACAAGAAAAAAAGTTATAATAAAATATTTTGTGCCAGATCATTTCTATGAAAATTCACTACCATAACGCACTTGCTGCGTCCAGGCTTTTTATGTCTGAAATTGGTATTTTCTACAAATTTAAATTTATCACTGTGAAGAACTTATAACGATGTATAGGTTTTTAGAGTGTGCAACGTTTATTAAATATTTCGGTATTAAACGTACTTAGAAATACTTTTTAGCGAGAGTTTGCAGAAAAAACCTTGAGTGTATACGAACGATGACAAAAAAATAATAAACCAATTTTGATCTAACTTGGCAAGTGTCTGTGTCTGTCGTTTATAAATAGCTAAAACAAGTTGGCTGGCTTCTCAGATCGGACTAGTTTTACTAAAAGAAACTGGCTTTGAAAACAATTGATATAATAAATCTTATTTTGATAAAGTACGCATGTTGTACAGACTTCACCGTGTATCAATTTTGAAGTTTATGGGTTATTTCCAATTTTGTTGCGTAACGCCCTCACTGCATGCAAGCTTTCATTAACGTCTGCCTGAATGGTATTCACAAAAATGTCAATGATGTTAGTAGGAGTGTCTATAGATTTTTTAGGCGTTGAGGTCTGCGGGTCTAACTGCATGCCTGTTTCTTTGGGAGGTGTGACTTCTGTACCCTGTGGACTAACACTTTGGATTTTTTGGAGTTCACAGTATTAACTTCAGTGTTTTTTGCTATAAGAAATTATTTATTTATTTGTATTGTACATCGGACACTACTGTGGTGTTTTCTTATTGTTTTATATAATTTTGGAAAAGTACGGGATTAAATTCTACCTCAGAAAATTTCGCAACGGCTATTGGCAAACACAGGTTGAAGAAAAGCCTTTAACGATTTTTCTAAGATTCCATGCTTTGGTTCCATGTTTTGCGTAATAGTTCTATATAATCGTCTTATTAGGAAGGTGGCCAGAGTTTTCTTCCATTTTGTTTTTTAGCAATTCCAATTAATGTTCTGTCCAAAATAGTTTTAATGGAAACAAAAACACATTTTTTTGAGACTGAATTTGGTCAATCAGATGGCTTGGAAATTTGACCAGGCGGATATGATTATCCAATGCTGCCTTGATTATACCATGCTTATGTGGCTTAAATGCTCATTACAAAGGAAGGTGTGTGATCTGGTAAACAATTTTATTCGAGTAGCCTTGACTTGTGCTACAATAACGTAGCAACGGATTTGTATTTGCAGTTGTCATGTGTACGTAAACATCAATTCTCAAGTTTTGTGTTTTTAAACTAAATCGTTACAAATTACCTGAGAACTGGAAGGAATCTGCTTGTTTTGGGTTGGCGGTGACGCCGTTTGTCAAAATGAGCTCTCTTGTCCCCTGTGGGTCCGGGGCCTAACTAAAAGAATAGGCTCATGGTAACTCCTGCCTGTCGTACAAGGCGACTAATCGGAGTCAAGCAGGTGGTAGTGGAATTTTCCTTTACCACCCCATACATCAAGGGGCCAGTGAAATCCCAACGGACGTTTCCGGTTCTGGTGTATGAGTCGGTTTCACTTATAAGCAAAAATGATGATGGTAGCAGAGGCCTTTGCAGTCAGCAATCCTTTAGCCAATATGGTTCAGCAACCTACTTACTTTCCTCGCATCCCAACATACAGCTCAAATCCGTTGGATCTCCTTCTTACTACAAAACCTGAATGCTATAAGAAATCAGTCACCGCCTCGCTTGGTCGCTCAGACCACGGCATGGTCACTGCTTCCTACGCAATGCAACCCGAGGTCACACAGTAATCACACCCACGTATTGTTTGGCACTACAACTTCGCGAACTGCGACGAAATGCGGGATTACTTTTCCTCATTTCCATGGGTGTCTGTCTGCTTCTCTCATCCTGACCCCTCTAATATCTCACAAAACGTCACCGAAATTATCCAAGCTGGCATGGAATTATTTATTCCACGTACACAGAAAACCTCTTCAGCCACTCAAAAGCCCTGGTTCTCTAAATCTTGTGACAAGGCCAGACTTGAAAAGGTCAAAGCTCACAAAACACTTCTACACAATCCCAGTCAAGAAAACCGTCAAGCATTTAACGACGCAAGAAACCGCTCTGTCCGCATTCTTCCTGAGGCAAAAAAACTCGTTTAACAACCACATCAAAAACAAAGTCCTCTTAAGCTCCAACGTCAGCAAACCTTTCTGGACTCTTGCTAAATCCATTGGGATAATTTCTACAGGACCACGTTTCCACCTCTTGTCTCAGGGGATGAAATTGTTTCTACCGCCCTGAGCAAGGCTGATTTTTTTGCCTCGTTGTTCGCCGGCAATTCTACTTTCAACCCACCTCCAAATGTTAAACCACCAACAGTCCCCAATGTCGAGCATAAAATGACTGATATTATTTTCAAAACTAAAAAGGTACGAAAGATGCTCGCTTCTCTTAATACCAGGAAAGCCTCTGGCCTTGACCAGATCCCAGAAATTGTTCTCAAAAAATGCGCACCAGAACTTGCTCCTGTCCTGACTCGTCTGTTTCAGACATCTTACAATAGAGGCATATTCCCTAGTAACTGGAAAACAGATCGAGTACAACCCGTCCCCAAGAAATGATCCAAAGCGCTTCCTAGAAACTACAAGCCTATTTATCTCCTTTCAGTCGTCTCTAAAGTGATGGAAAAGTATATATACACCGCATTACTAAAATTTCTTGAAAAACAAAGTCTAATCCACGACAGGCAGTATGGATTCCGTCAGCGCAGATCAACTGCCGACCTCCTTTCCTTTGTCACCCATTCTCGGAACAAGTCTATGGAACTACACAGTGAATCCCAGATTGTCGCTCTAGAGATATCCAAAGCATTCGACCAGGTCTGGCACGCAGCGCTGCTTAATAAACTTCCGGCCTATGGCCTACCACCAAAACTCTGTACCTGGACAGCAAATTTCCTCTCCAACCAAAGCATTTCTGTTGTCGCGGATGGCCATTCCTCTAAAATGTATCCAAATAATGCAGGAGTTCCTCAAGGTTCAGCTTTGGCCCCTACTTTGTTTCTTCTCCACACCAATGACCTCCTCTTTAGCACATCCATCCCAGTTCACAGTTACACGGACGACAGCACCCTCCACTCAAATATACAATATTCTAAGCATGTCTCTTTAGCCCAATTAGATGAGGATCGCAGACTCATGGAGGGTTCTGTCGCCGTGGATCACCAAAAAATATTAGACTGGGGAAGTAGAAATCTTGTACAATTCAACCCTACCAAATCTCAGTCTTGCTTTCTTTCTCATAAGAGATACACCAGCCCTAGACCCATCACAATGAACAACCAAGTTATTCAAAGTAATGAGTCCTTTTCACTTGTTGGTATTTCTGTGGATCGAAATCTCAATTGGCACCAACATGTCACATCAATTGCAGAAGCGGCTGCTAAGAAATTAGGTTTCATCTTCCGGGCTCGCAAATACTTTTCACCAGCTAATCTCTATAGCTTATATACTTCACAAATAAGGCCAAACCTCGAATACTGCTCCCACATCTGGGGTGCCTCTGCCGCTTCTACACTCGCTATCCTGGACTCAATTCAGAAGAGAGCTATACGTCTCATCGGTGACCCTACCCTCACCAAAAGGTTGCCATCTCTTGCCTACCGACGTGACGTTGGTGACCTCTCTATCTTTTATAGATATCTGCACGGGCACTGCTCAGAAGAGCTTTCTTCCATAGTTACTCCACCTGCTGCCCCCAACAGATCTACCAGGGGAGCAGAGCAAATGCACCCTTTTACTGTCCAGGTCACCAGACATAGAACATCTTGTTATGCCCGTTCCAAGTTGTGGAATTCCTTGCCGGCACATGATTTTTCTTCTCCTCCGAACCTCCAAACCTTCAAGTCCAGAATTAACAAGTTGCCTCTTTCCTCCTTGTCGACACCCACGGTACGATAGTATTTAGGCTGTAAGCCCTCGTGGTGTGTTGTTGAAATATTAAAAAAAAACAATATGATTTGTCATTTGTAATTATCCCAGATTTACAATGACCCTACCTGAGCCTATGTTACGTAAACCACCGTATGTCTCACAGCTTGTTGCATGTCGTGAATCAAACTAATATGTAATTAAGATGTTATTGTCAACTACAATTACAAAAATTGTAAGTTTTTTAACTTCAACGTCAACCGATTTCCGCGACTATGGCCAATCACGGACGGCAGGGAGCAGTTTCACCTCACTATCCTGGAAATTTTGCAAAACCGCTGCATTTCTGTAAGGAGGGTAGGGATCTTTACGTGCCCATCATCGCATGGACTCGACGACGGCTTTACGCCCGATCCGAAGGGCGAAACGTGCAGACATTCAACTTGCTAAAATATAATGCCAGAACCTCGGTTAATGTTAATTTAGTACAGTCTGTACTATTATATTGTAACGGAAACCCTGGGAATCGAACCCAGGAACCATCCGGTTCAGAGGCACATGTTCTTACTCTTGGACTAGCGAGTCTCCAGAATTGTTTTGTGGTGACAATATTTTTATTTGCAAAAACAAATAATTAATTGATTACAGCAGCAATTTTCCAACTTCTTACGACTAGTTCTTGCGTTACTGAATAGAGTGTTGAATTAAATGAAAGTCTGTTACCTTGATATGCATTTGACAGACTCAAAATGCACAGTTAAAATTTATTTGTTTATGTCACATTTAATTTATAAGTTTACTTTAAACGCTACATAACCTGTTAACTCAAGAGATTTATCTTACTGATACGAAAATCAATTTGGGAATGACAATTCTGTAACTGTTTCCGATTTCAACCATTTAAAGCTCTCTCCAATTGCAGCTGAGGCCACATTAAAATAATAAATTGCCGCTAAATAATGATTTAATACTGAAACCAGACTGAGTCTGCAGTGGATTTTATGATTAAACACAACACACCAAAGTCGTATACCAGTACATTAGCGAGGGTTGAGAATGTGAATCAATATCTCATCCAGTGTAAACAAAGTTTTTAGGGCCATATCTAGGAAAACATTGTACACATAGGATAAGCCGACTTTATGAGTAAATATTAAGACTTGGTATATATCACACTGCTCATATGTTTGAGTACTTGTTCAATGCGAATGAGGGCTCAGCTGTCGTATTTTAAAGGGGAATCAAACAGAGAAAAGGGTTGATATTATATTATCTAGCAGTCTAAGTAAGCATCTTTACAATACTGGCTGCAATAATTGCCTCTTTTCTGTTGTTAGATTCACAATCGCTATTGTAATTGTTGTATAATTGAGGACAGTCTTTTGACTAGAAGAGTGAAGAGACCACTTGTATTGTAATGTATCGTATTTTTCTCACGTCGGTCTATTTCTTCTATATTAGTCGATAATCACCTTACCATCTCGCAAATTTTACCGAACTTTTTCCTTTCTCTGTAGAGGGTATGGATATTCAATGTGCACAACGTTAAATGGAACACGGGGCCTACGGATTTACGCCCTATCCTAAGGGCTAAACGTGTAGGTATTTAACATGTTCAATCAAATGCTTCAACCTCTGTTGATGTTAATTTTACAGTAGGCTGAAAGAAACTCAGCTAGCACAATTCGTTGCTAGAACGTGGCCGCAACTACCGTGATTATCGACTTTCGATGGTTTTTCCGCCAGTAAAGGATCCGTTATAGAACGATTTTGCAGTGACTGCAACGTTTAGGCGTGGTCTCGGGAACTTTTCCGGTTACGTACCAACACCGTAGCTTTTACGTAGTGACGAAGTGGCGAGAAGGTAACAGCCATCACCACGAGACTTAATCACTGTGTCTTGTGCTTGCCTACTCTTTCTTGAAAATTTATTCCACAGAATAACATCCCTCTCAGACTCTTACGCTCTAAAGCTTCTTTATATTTTATTCCAAGTCTAAGTGATTCTACAGAAACTAGCCACTAAGCATGGTAACTTACAAATGCTTACCACAACGTTACATGATTATATATATATATATATATATATATATATATATATATATATATATATATATATAGTATGTCCCATATTTGAAGAATGACGTTATCGATAATTTCTTGAAATCAACCCCAGCTTTTTGTTGACTATTTTAAAAGTTCGTACATGTGAGGTTGTAGAAAACCAGCAGAAAATAGTTTATTATTTTAAAATAAATAATTGTAACCCATTTTAAACATTTCCTGGTACTTCGGGAAAACTTTTAGTCTACACTATTTTTTCGTGCTTTCAACTCCCGTATCGAATTATAATAAACTTTTGAAATTTGGTGGTTTTATGTAGCCTAACATGTACTTAAAAAATAGTTAGCAAAAAGCTGGGGTTGTGCTCTAAAAATATATATCAATGGCATCTTAAATTTGGCACAAATTGTATGATATATATTTTGTTAAAAGATGGCAACTGAAAGTATTATCTGACGCATCCAAGCGTCTTTAAAGGAAAGCTATAGTAGATTAATTGATATTATTCCAAGTTACAGATTTGTACTGTATATATAATATATACAATTGCAGATAAGTTGCAAATGTAAGTTAAAATTTTACAACTTTACTACTCTCTTTTGAAATTTGCTGTAAATTAACATTTGTGAGTATGAGGAAAGTTCGTAGCAGCTCACTACAGTTAATTTGTAGTAACAAAAGAAACACTATTTGTAATGCAACTGGGGGAAAGATTTGCTATTTGCAGCAAACTTGCCCGAGGCTTTCTCTAAGTTATCTATAAAACTTACATTTTCTCTGAAAAGGATTCTCCAAGGCTGATGCAATATTACCTTGCTTAGTGGCTAGCGAGACCACAAGTCAACATTTATAATTAACTTATGTATGCTTTATACAAGGTTTTACTAAGGGTTAAAATTAAAAGAGATGCAAGCTTACTCTTAATACATGATGACTTGTGCATCCAAAATGCATTTATAAATAACTTTTATATGCTTTATATTAGGTTTTACTAAGGGTTAAAATTAAAAGAGACGCAAGCTTACTGTTAAAACATGATGATTTGTGCATCCAAAAATTACGGACTTTCAAACTTTACAATTTTTAATAAAAATTTATATACCACAATATAGGCTATTAAAAACCCTCAAAGTGCAGAAATTTGTATTCTTATTTACTTTGCCATGCCTGCAACTAATAGTTTTTTACAAACTTGCTACGATAACTGTTAAAATAGCAATAAATTAATTTTTAGATATTTATCTCAACAATGAGGTAATAATTGCGTTAAAAATCTCCATCTAAAAATTGCGCAACCTAAAACAAACACTTTAGAGCAGCCTTTACTAAAATATTAAACTTGAAAGAAGTTACAACTTGCGTCTGGGGTTACCAAGGGGGAGGATGTAATGTCAGTCTTGACACCAATTTAGTAGACTTTTGCTCTTTCTGTAGCTGTTAGATACTTTATTAGCTTGTGTCGCTCTTACATGCTACCTCCTGGAGATCTTATTTTTTAACACAACCAACTTTTATATTTTAAGTATTGACCCCTGAAGATTGCCCAAAGGAAACTGGAATGCGTAGGGTTTTGATAAAAAAAATCTGTCTGGAAGTAAAAGGCTTTGATTTAACCTTCAAATATGCCAAACCCCAGGTATATTGACGTTTAGAAATTATGCGTAATATGAAGAGGCCAGCAACGTCGCGGCAACTGTTAATGGTTCTTGAAAGTGGCTGCAACGTTAATTTAGCATTTCAGGAACATAAGATAGTTACGGCTAGTTTCGTTTCCTACCTTCAAGTTCCCGCACTTTTTAGTATTTCTATTGTAGTATTGGCAGCGCTTCCAAACGATAAAAACAACTAAGATTTTGCGTAACTCTAAAGTAGTAATTAGTGGTAAATATTACGTATTTGTCACTGTTATTGTATAATATAAAGTTAGTTTCACCACCAAGTCATAGAATTTGTGGCGATTACGTAAAAACTACTTATCTCAAGTTGTGATCTCAATTGCCGTCACTTTAATGCTAATTGGGAAATCACACATCTACTAGAAATACAACCTTAGACCTTCGGTTTCAGAGGCACGCGTTCTTACCACTGGATGACGAACGGTGCCAGTAGACCACCTAAGTCACAGACCAAGTTGCAATCGCATGTGGGTACAGTCCACAGTACCAGTTAGTTTTTTTATCTGACCCTCTTAACTACTATGTTTATTACCTAACTACCACTCTAAAACCAGTAGAATTACATATCTTACCAAAGAATCTGCAGCAAAAATGTGCTATGATTGCCATTTATACATAACATCGCTGTCATCGTTTCCCATTTTTTATTCTTTCCAAACTGTGTTATCGCATAGGTCTGTAAGAGTACATGCTGATCATTCCAGATTGTGAAACAACCGCAAGTCACCTAAATATAAGAGGGCCAAATCCCTACGGAATATCCGTTAACCTCACCGATTATCATTAAATCGTAATTTATTCAAAATCAAGAAAAAATAATGTATTTCTCCTATAGTTAATGCAAAATATACATTCATTAGAATGAGGTTGAGCAGCAAGCCAATAATACCTTGACTATCGGAAATGTATCCCGACTACTAGGTATAAAAATATTTTCATAACGTTAAAAACTAAAATAACAGATCTGATACTGAACATCTTTCTTGTTACCCTATGGTTCCGATTTCTCTGCTGCTCTGCTGTTTTTACAAAATACACTAGCAAACCTTTTTCATCTTCGTTTACATAAAAACCGCACAGTAGAAATTCCATAACTATTAAAACGACTCCTCGACGTATAACATATCAAAATGTTCCCAACAATTTCTTTTACCCTCATGCGAGAAGAACATTGCCCAACGATTATTCAATAACTAAAAGAAGTGTATTTATATGTTGAGAACCCTGTTTCCGAATTTTAATTTAACACCAAACTACTTAGACTGCGTACTCTCACGATATCCCCGACCACTGCAAATCCTCCACTCTGGTATTTTTTCCCGACCTTACTCAGTCGAGGATTCTCTTGTTTAACTTTTGTTAAAAATTACCACCCCGTCATTTTTGCCAGCTCGCTGACCAGGATTACTTGACGTTGTAACATTTCTTTACGACAAAGTGTGTCTGTTTGTTAATCGTAGAAAGCAACTAAATAGTTGTATTAGTACACTTGGGAAATAGGTTATTGGATTTTATTTATGATGATTTAATTTATGTATAGATATAAATCACGCAAATGACACCCACTTACAGCTGAGATAATTACTTTTAAATCATAACAATCCCTGTTTACCAGCAGCACGAAATTGGTAACAATAATATGGCCACGAGGTACAAGAAATATCTAGATGCTACATTTCATGGTAGATGGATTGGGCCAAAGGAGTCAACTGAAAGGCCGGACAGATCATACAATTTGACACCGCTAGAATTATCTTTGTAGGGTCGTATTAAAAATGCTGTTTACACACATTTGTCACAATATCTTGAAGGGCTACAAAGAAGAATAAGTTATAAAATTTCCAATATTCCTCTCAATGCATCTAAATTCATTAGAAACATTGGTTCAGCCAATTTACTACTATCAGGAGGTAAACGAGGCACATTTTTATAAACTAGGATTACAAGTCATTGATTGTTTTATAAAGTTTGTAATAGCACGTAACAATAATAAATATTATGTTCATTTTGTTCGTTTCATGCCTTGTGGTGGAAAGAAAGGCAAAGACAAATTATTTATAATTTATAATTTTTCTTTGCCTTTTTTAGATGTACGCATCACTAAAAACTCAGTCAGAGGATTTTCTTACACTGTCTACCGAAAACCAACCCACACTAATCGCTATCTTAACGCCCAATCTCACCATCGCCCATCGCAACTAAATTCCGAGAGATTCACAAACTACATCGCTTTGAAAAACATTTTCATCTCTGATATATTACATGATATATATTTCTTTCATTCTATATAGAACATAAATCCTTTAATAATGTTCATATTGCGGATACTAGGATAGATTCATAACAAATGGCTATGATTTCAGTCCCCTTCTTCGTGTAATAGTTTAAAAATTTGCAGCAAAAAGAATATACTTAAAACATGATCGAAAATAGGTATGTTGAGGCATGTAGTGTGTGACATAGCTTTTGTTTAGAATATCCAGGGGAAATTCAATGAATACATAAGATAAAGGGTGTTCAAACAAAAAACTTGCAATTTGCTTTGCCGTCTTTTTGACTGATCATGCATACTTGATTTTTTTGAGGAAATAGGTTGGACATTTTTTAAACATCGATCGTATCTTTTCTTTGCTAGCTATCTAACATTAGGAAATAATCCAAGGTTTCCATACATCAAGGCGGCTCTGCATAAAAATAAACATTTTTTAACGGTCAACGTGTAAGGACATGAGAACGGTTAGTTTTTGATCACTTGATTATAAGACACACATGTTTCTGAATATTAGGTGACCATATATGAAATTTGACGGAAAACGATGTGTTTCAAGAGACATTTTTGTCAAATGATAGTTTACTTAGTATCTGAACAAATTCGGCGAATCTAAGTACTTTGAAATAATAAGCTAGAGTCAGAAGCACCTCCCCATTGTTTAGATTATGACGCTTCTGGGATAATTTTGCTGTTTCATTTTATACTTCTCTGCTCATAACAGCAAGGGCTATTGACTATCGGCGTACTCTGTCGCTAATATGACAAACAGATGAGACCTAATAAGGTCGAAGCCTATCTCTTTTTTTTTTCGGCGAGGATGGTACACCACATCTAGCTTAATAAATTAATTGTTTGATTAAATAATAACAATATAAAAAAACATAGTGTAGAATATTCCAGATAGTATTATGAATTGAAATATGGTATAACTCTTCCCTAACTTCAATTAGGCACAACTCTCATACGACTCCCAGCTGTTAGAACTATTAAAACTTTAATTTCTATTGACTTTTATGATAGATAGTATTTCGATTGTTACTTTTACGCAATCTCTAGAAAGCAGCAGCTGTAGCACATTAAACAAATGTTCTGTTTTCGTTTGAAAATAAACTTGGTGGGATTTCAACTTCCGTATTGGCATTGCTGATATTCAAACAAACAACATTATGTTTACAAAGAAAATCTTGATGCTCTCTGTAAATATGTATCTTGGTATTTCCTAAAATTTTGGGTCTTTATATATCATAGACTTTTAAAATCAAAAATAGACTTTAAAAATAGCGTTAAATGAATAAAACAAAACTTGGATTGTGGATTTTATGCATGAGTCTTTTTTAGAGAAATTTATTTTTAAAAATTTGCTAATAGAGAGCTATAGATGGTAAGACTTTGCATTTTTTTTCCAATGTCGCAAGAAGAGTGTTTTACAAACCTTTAAGTTTCACCTTCGACCGTCATTGTCTTTCATGTTACTAAAATATTTCCGGACAATTGATTCCAAATCGACCCCTTCTCTAATGCTTTGGCAGTAGTTTTACTCAACTTTGTGGTTCAACGTCTATAATTTTAGCTAATTTTTGTAAAAAAAATTCGTTAAAGAGGAGACCGCGTCTTTTGAAATCCAAAAAGGTTCCTTCAAATGAGCGCAAACTAGGCCCCTTGGAATCCATATTCGGGTTTAGTTTCAATTTTTATCTGTTTGCATATATACAGGGTGACGCAATCTACGGTAAAACTCAATATAATTGTTATTATACAAATTACGAGAAAAATTTTACACGTTTATTATACGATGTCCCGAGTTGCATCTTATAACATTATTTTGACAATCACAGGATAAGTTGTTAATGATACCTAAAATTTTTTTTTCGAACATCCCTTATATTATTACATTTTTGCATTTTTCTTCGAAATATGATGCATGTTTGTACGAAAAAATGGAGACTCAGTAAGTGCGTTATGGTAGCGAACATCCATTAAATGCTTCAAATTTCAATTACTCAATCTGCTATTAACCTAAGGTTCTTTGCCAGGAAACCAATTTTGTGGAAACATATTAAGTTTATTTATTTATTTTCAAACGCTAAAGTTATTTTGACGAAATGTGGTACATTGTTTCTACCATATAGATTATACTGGTAACCAAATTGATGCCTGATTCCATTAAAGAGACATATTTGCTATTATTTCTAAAGGTCAACATGTCTGGGTTTCACATGAATAAAGGAATTTGGAAATGAAAAGGCTTTTCTACCCGACAATAAATTTCATTGATAACCCCACACGTTTAGGGCTTATTGAGCAATCTTCAGGAGTTAAGACATAGAATCTAAAAAGTTGGTTGTCGGAAACCATATTTCTGGTAGGTGTTACATGCGAGCATTACACCGCAACAACAGAAAGCACAAGGACTAATAAAAGACAACGTCAACCATAAAAAAACAAGCCCTAACGGCCTTTCAAAGCTAAACAGACAGAGTGTCAGGAGTGAAACAACATCTTTTAGAAATATATTTAAAACCAGACTGAGTCCCACAAAGGTGACACTCTGATGGAGTCAAATTACAAGTTAAAAAGTCTAATTAACCAACTAGTTATAAGCAAAGAAACAAACTTAACATAAGAGACAAGCAGGCTGCACAGCTGACCAGAACCTCCTGAGAACATCTGAATAAGTGAAATTTAGAAAGCAAACGAAAATGAAGGCGCCAAACCGCAAATTAAGACTTACTAATTCCTGTTTTTTATGATTACAGAATATGTGCTGTATGAGATGTTGTCAAAGTTTTAGTTTTTCATCCATTGTTTTCAGATTTCTAGACGAAAATGACATTGAACCAGAGACCAGAAGTCTCCCCAGAGTTGAAGCAGCTAGAGGATGAATAGACGCTTATTTTTTATTTTATTAAAGCAGCAAATGGAGTCTGTGCACTTATAAAAAACCTGAATGATGATTGAAAATGAAAACGACAAGCGGCAGAAGTGACAGATGAACACAGGCAAGCAGAGAACTGTCGATGAAAAGGACAGAGAGACCAAAGAACAACGAAACCAAGCTTGCTTAGCTCCATGGTTACAGTCGATCATCAATGAGCAGGAACACTATCCTGGAACATTATTCTATCACGTTTCTGTATGTGTAAGCAAAAATCATAGCACTGGTGCAGAAAACGTTGAGAACACTGCTGTTGGAGCCATTTATGTATTCGTAAATCTCCATTTCCTCCTAGACGAATTGTTCGGTGTCAAAACTTGATGAATTAAGGATTTTGGCGTTGCTCTCCTTGTTAAAGGTGTGGCCACTCTCTCTCAGGTGGCAGCCGAAAGCTGAAGCGGTGTTGTCATCGTTATTTCTGTTGTTATCAGATGCTCGGAGACTCTGGTAGACAGCGCTCTTACCGTTTTTCCTATTTGGACGGTGCTGCATTGGGAATCACTGTAAATAAGATAGTTTACCCTTAAATTCTTCAGGTGGGGAATACAATATTTGTTGTCAGCTAAAATCTTCTTGATGGTATCTTTAGACGTGTATGTGATTTTAATATTTTCTTTTTTCAAGACACGAGAGACTCTAGCAGTGATGGGACCACAATATCTGAAGTATGAAGAACTTCCAGACTGACCAGACGAAAAGTTGGAGATTGCTTCTCTCAAGAGCTGGCGGCTCTTTTTCCGTATTATTCTGTCTACTAAGCTGGCAGGATGATCTTTATTTACGGCTAGTTGTTTAATAATATTGAGCTTATTATTAAACTTCGTCCCCGACAGTGGGACTATATCATCCAATATCTAATAGACGCCAACTTTTGTGACACGTGGTGACAAGATCAATACGGGATTAGGTTGGCGGTTTTTGTCGGATTCCTGTAGATGTCGAATTCAATTGAGTTGTCTCTCTTGTTAACTTCAGATCCAAAAAACTAAGGGACTGGTTCTCTTCCAACTCCATGGCGAAGTTAATATTGACGTCTAGATCTTTCAACCAACCCAGGACCAGACAAAGTTGCTCTAAGGTACCTGACCACACCACCAACACGTTGTCCATTCATCGTGTCCATGACAAAATGAAATATTTTAATAGATTAAAGTCCCTACAAAACAAATCTCTCTCAAAAGGGCAATAAAAACATTCGCGCACAAGGGAGACAGTGGATTGCCCATTGGAAGATCGTCTTTTTGGACATAAATTCTATCATTGAAAGAAAATAAATTGTGCGTAAGGTAAACTTTGACTAAGGCATTAGGCACCTCTTGAACCTCCCGACTAAGTGAAGACGAAGTAAGAAGCTTTCTTAAAAGTAGAAGTGTCTCATTGACCGGGGCACTAGTAAACAGATTGAAAACATCGAAACAAACCAAAATTGAACCACTATCGACCGGGACATCCCAAAGTCTATAGGTCAATATAACTGAACTTTTTATCGAGTACGAGGACCCAAAACTAACCTTAGACATCAGAAAAGGCAAAATTAAACCAGTCAACTTGTACGTGAGTTAACCCACAAACGAAACCACTGGACGAATAGGGCAACCTTCTTTGTGTGTCTTAGGTAAGCCCTAAAGACGAGGAACAATGCGGTTCATTGGGTATAAGCATTTATAGTTATTTGACAAAGCAGGTGCAAACCTATCGAAAACTTTTTTAAACTTTGAAACGAAAGAAGGCAAAAGACCATAGCCAACGGCCATGAGTCGGTTATCATTAAGGAAAGTAAGGACTCTTGAGACATCAGCACATCTACTCAGAACAAAAACGCAATGTCCCTTGTCTGCGTTAGACAGAAACAGTTCGTTGTCTCTGATCACTTTCTTCAAGATGAAATGACTGAGTCGTATGTATAAGGATTAATGGAATTGGCTGTGAACTTGGAAGTGATACTGTTGATCAATCCACGCAACAAGTCTGCATTGTCAACCCTAATCCTCCTCAACAAAACCTCAGTGTCTCTAACAGTATCGAACATGAAAGACTTGACTGCGGGTGGAATTGCAAATTTTAAGTCTTGTCTCAAAAAACTGATATGAAAAGCGTCAAACTGATTAAACGAGGAAAATTTTTACAGTCTCTCATGAAACACGTGGTTACTAAACTTCAAGGCCCTGGGATGTAAGAAGTTATCTCTTAAACGTTGCAAATGAGCAACTTACGATTGAGTGAATGTCTTTTATAAAATAATAAAGATAACAAATGTTCATGATCAGTTCTCATAAAAGTGGAGCATATACAACCTACGTGCTAACACATCGTCCACAATCTTCAATGTCAGGTCGACCTCTTCCTTTAGGCCATTCTTAACTACCTCCTCAGTATTGACTTCTTAAACCTCTGGAACAGTGTCTGGAAGCAACTAGGAACTGCTTTGTTGATCATGTTGCAGAGGAATTTCGGACATAGATCTTTTCTGATGCAAGTCGTCAGGAACCAGCTTCTAAGAGACAATGCGAGTGAAGACCTCGGCGGCTTCCCATAAGATTTGGTGACGTTGCCTAGCCTCGCCGAGATGATGCTATTTCTAAACGTTAACACGTCTGAGTTTATCATGCGTGAAGGGATTTGGAATTAAAGAGGCGCGGCTACCAGACCATACATTGAATTGAAACCCTACGCGTTTCGGTCCCTATTGAGCCATCTTTCGGGAGTTAAAACCTAGAATGTAAAAAGTTGGTTGTCAGAAATTATGTTTCTGGTAGGTCTAAGATGCGACCATTGCACCGCAACTTTTTAATGTTTAACGTTAGATTTTGTTAGAGCTTATGCTTTCTGTAGTTGAGGTATAATGCTCTTATGTAAGATCTGCCAGAAACATAGTTTCTGACAACCAACATTTCATATTCTAGGTTTTAACCCCTGAAGATGGCTCAATATGTGCCGAAACGCGTAAGATTATCAACTAAATGTATTGTCTTGTAGCTACGTTTTTTTAGTTTCAAATTCTTTTAATTAAGAATTAAGATATTTGCTATTGAAATTGTTTTAAGAAAATTGACTTCCATAACGCACTTGCTGCGTCCAGACTTTTTATTTATAATATACCCTTTGACCTCTTCAGTGCAACAGTAACCATTTAAATTAAAAACAAACCAGTATTTCTGTTCTGCTCACATTGTGGGTTAAAAAGAAACAACTGCCGCTGTGTGAAAAAATCGTATACTATGCACCCTCATCTACAAGCAATAATCGCAAACTTTGTTTTTTTTTTAATTGGAAAAACATAACCAGTTTCCACATCAGCCCCGTAAACTACCAAAAGTGTTTCTATCTGTCTTGCTCTACGACAGTTATTATTTTGAAAATAACTAGTGTATTATTTTGTGAATAAGAATCTTCAACCACTTAGACTGTAATGCCAATTAAAGGAACTCTGTAGATTGACCATGGTAAAATTAGTAATATCTCTAGAGAGAACTATTTACAGGCGCGCACAATATTATATTTTATTTTTGCCTAAGTACCGTCGGCGGTTACTGAGAAAAGGCATCAACAATGCGCAGCCAATGTGATCAAAATTATAATGCCCGATTTTATGGACAAGCGACCTAGGATACACCCCATTGAATGCACAAAATGTCACCCACAGAATCTTTTATGCTAAAACTATCTAATTAGTCATAAAGGTCGAAACGTCTGTTTTATTTATTTTAGCACAAGGACAATAATGGTACCGCAAATTGCATTTTTTTATTCGATGACTGCTCATCTGTTTTTAACAAGGTTTCGAATATCTTGGAACCTATTATAACCCAGCTAACAGGTAAAAAGTTTCACAAACCCATACTGTACTACAACGCAACCACCTTAACGATCTTCAAAGCACCCGGATAACTGCCCATAACGATGTGGTGATTAAACAGCGTAGTCAATGGCTTTAAAATAACATCAAGTACAATTTTAATAAGATCTATAAAAATATCAATACCGTTTTTACCCTTTCTATTCACAAGTTCTCCTCTCAAGACCTCCTCTCTAGCACATCCAACCCAGTTCACAGTTACGCGGACGACAGCACCCTCCACTCAAATATACAATATTCTAAGCCTTTCTCTTTAGCCCAATTAGATGAGGATCGCAGACTCATGGAGGGTTCTGTCTCTGTGGATCTCCAAAAAATACTAGACTGGGGAAGTAGAAATCTTGTACAATTCAACACCACCAAATCTCAGTCTTGCTTTCTTTCTCATAAGAGATACACCAGTCCTAGACCCATTAAAATTAACAACCAAGTTATTAAAAGTAACGAATACTTTTCACTTGTTGGCATTTATGTGGATCGAAATCTCAATTGGCACCAATATGTCACATCAAATGCAGAAGCGGCTGTTAAGAAAAATTAGGTTTCCTCTTCCGGACTCGCAAATACTTTTCAGCAGCTAATATCTATACCTTATATACTTCATATATAAGGCCAAACCTTGAATACTGCTCCCACATCTGGGGTGCCTCTGCCGCTTCTACACTCGCCATCCTGGACATTCAGAAGAGAGCTATACGTCTCATCGGTGTCCCTACTCTCACCCAAAGGCTGCCATCCCTTGCCCACCGACGTGCCAATGGTGAACTCTCTCTCTCTCTTTTATAGATATCTGCACGGGCACTGCTCAGAGGAGCTTTCTTGTATAGTTCCTCCACCTGCTGTCCCCAACAGATCTACCAGGGGAACAGAGCAAATGGACCCTTTACTGTCCAGGTCACCAGACATAGAACATCTTGTTATGCCCGCTCTTTTGTCCCGAGAACTTCCAAGTTGTGGAATTCCTTGCCGGCATGTGTTTTTCCTTCTCCTCCGAACCTCCGAACCTTCAAGTCCATAATTAACAAGTTGACTCTTTCCTCCTTGTAGACACCCACGGTACGATAGTATTTGGGCTATAAGCGCCCGTAGTGTGTTGTTGAAATATATAAAAAAGTTTCTTAATAGCGGATCTTACCTCGTTATTTGTTACACGCTGGTATCTAAAAACCGGAAATTCACCTGAAATAAGAATCTTATATGTAGATGAGAATGGAGGTAACCGAGCTGTGATATTTCGAGCAACATTTATAAAAATATTACTTATTTTATCTACTTGCCTTTACAATGGATTTTTTTTTTGCTTGCCTATCATCAGACCTCCCAGTATCACTCTGACTGTGTGTGTGTGGTTTTCTTTTTTCGAAACCTTCACTATACTCTTAGATTTCATATCGTAGAAAAATATATATGGTTATATGATTATCTATTTTATCTACATTTGCCTTTACATTGGATTTATTATCCTCCCTATGATTACACCTCTCAGTATGATCTTGCCTATGTGTGTGTGTGTGTGTTTTACTTTCTTATGAAACCCTCATTATACCCACAGACCTTAAAAAAAGATGTCTGGTAGTTTTAGTTTGGCAAATGCAATTTTTTTTCGCTAAGATACCTCCTATAATATGTTTTGACAATTATATTAAAAAATATCTGTTTTAAAGACAAACATATCATTTCGGCAACACAGCAATGTGCGGTTATGTGAACAGACGGCGCTACAAGCATGGTGCGAGGCGGTTAGATTGAAAAACATCAGATATACCTGGTTCTGGTTCTCCATGTGAGGTCGTTCGTTATTCTTTTCTTCGAAACCCACACAAACAGACTTAAGATAAAAGATTGTACTGCGTGCATATGCGTGGAAAGGTATGTAGTTACTTTGTTTAATCTTCAGACGCCGAATGACCGAAAGTGGAATGTATGTAGGTACTTGTGGAGATCATAAGACATTGTTTATCAATAGCAAATTTAATTGTTAACACACTTAATCATAATCATTTATAGTCACTTTGATTTCTAGGGAAGTGTTTTACTTAATTGAACTGTAGATTTCTTTTGAACTTACATATTCTTTATTTACTATTCATAACAGTCAAAAATCTTAGTCAGTTACTTATTCTATCAGATAAGGGACTGAACTGCGCTTACTCATGTTGTCATTTATAAAAACGTAAATATACTAAGTGACTTAAAAACAAAAAAGGTAGTGTAAGGGATTTTCTTTTCATTTATTTTTTAACACTGTTAAAAAAATTAAATCTTGAAATCGAATTGAAAAGCAGATATAAAATTAGCAAGTGATCCAATAATTAATTTGCTGGTTCTCATTTTATTATAAAAGTTATACAGGATCGCCCATCAAAAACTAAACCTCGTTAGTCCTTCTTCTTAGCAGGCGAAATGTGTTAGAATTTGCAAAAGGCCATATTGGTCCGATGTTGACAGTGACAGACACGATACAAAATGACAAGAAGTATAATTAAATATCCTTGGTATTCCAACAAGATGGTGCATCCACCACATACGCCCAGACAATTTCACAGTATCCTGCTGAAATATTTCTAAACAAATGAACAGGAAACTGTGACCAAACTGAATGGACCGCTGAGTCACCGTACTTAACACCATTAGACTTTACGGGGACATATAAAAATCAAAATCTATATAACATAGCCCACGAGCCTACAAGATTTGCAGCAAATCATTTTTGCTCAATCCCCTCTAATGACATCTGAAATGCATCACACGTGAGAAATCGATTTCGACAAAATTTTGTTAATTTATAGAGGCTAGTGGAAGGTATTTTCAACTTTTTTTAGGTAACGTTTTATCTGCTAGGAAACTGATGCTCTTGTATCAGACTTTTCAGTAAAAAAATTTCATTCATCTCAACTTTCATGTCGAATCTTCTACTCAAGAATTACAACGATTTTAAAAACCGAATACATGATTAATTATAAAATTAAGTAGCATTTCCAATGACATGTGACTCGACCCTATTTCGTGTTTAAAAATTTGAGTAGGGTAGCCCTGTTTAGATGGTTGCAGTAGCAGGTTAGACATTCAAACCAAGATGATTTACTATCAAAAACAAAATCGACCTGTCCGATAGTTTTTTAAAGACATAACTTGATATACTAAGTAGAGATTGAAACCTGTAATAAGCACGCTTTGGAGATTGCACATCACCACAACAGACTTCAAATACCTGACAATCGTTTCGCTATCTATCTAGCGTCATCAAAAACATGAACAAAACTAAGAAAATAAAACCAGTACTAATGATTTTATATCAGTCGACAAGCAATTGTTGTCAGCCAAACTCCTGCTGTATACTCGAAAGTACACGTAATAAATTTTCCACTACCTGCTTTTGAAAAAATCGAGTATTGTTATCAAGTATTTTTTCTAAGAAAGAGACACTGTTCATGGAGACAATAGTTCGAAAAATGAACTACACAAAATCGGACCTGTTCAATTCATTCAGAATTTGTTATTCAATTTTCTAATAATAATAATAATTATATATATATATATATATATATATATATATATATATATGATTTTTATTTGTATTTCCGATGAATACGTATAAATCAATTCAATTTTCTCCTGTCCGAAGATGCCCTCAAGTAGCGAAACCGGTTGAAGAGGAGAAAACGAACATTTGTGAAGCCAGAAATAGTCTCTGGATCTAATTTAGATTTAATGTTTTCTGTCTTATTGGGGGTAAAAAATTGTCTTACGAGATATTCGATGAAAATTTTAAGGGCCGGAGATTCATTGATATTTTAATAGGTATCGTAACAAGATTTATATTAATCTACTATTAGCAAAATACCAGATATGTTGATATCAATTAGAAGGAGCTCGTGCATGTTCTACATAAGAAGTCACGCAATAGATTTCTTTCGAGATGGATGGTTAAGACGATTAAAACCTCAAAAATGGACAGCTAGACCTGACCCAACTCCTTTAGATTTTGTACTTATGGGGCAGAATTAAAGGCTGTATTTATAATAGCAGCACTGTTAATTTACAAAAGGAATTTGAGCAAAGCATATAAAATGCATTAAGTGAACTAACCCAAGTAAAACATGGAGATTCTGGAAGGACCCTGACCGGACCTAACTATCTGAATACCAGCAACACTAAAAATAGAAAAACTTTTGTTTGGCAATGTGACTGGTGAGTAGCAGCCAAAGTTATGCTATTACTGAAAACTCTAGTCAACAAATCCATTGTAAAATACTACGGACAAGGTACAGTTTCTATAGCCGAGTCCAAGTGTTTGGTAGGCGTTCATGTGCACGCAACTAGTTTTCTACAGGAAAAAAAGAAGCTAGCACTACAAAGCATATGACAAAACAGGTTTCTTAAAAAAATATTGCAACAAGTCGAATTGGACATAACACCCAAAATAGTTGACAAGCTTGAACAAAAAGAAAAATATACTTTCTAACATAACATCGGCACGCAGTATTGCTCTGTTTAGTTGAAAAAGTTGGTCAAGACGTTTCATTCTCACTGGGCGTTGTAGAAAAAATAATGTGTTTTAGCTAAATTGTATTTGTAAGAACTATTAACTTAGTAGCTTGTAAATACTTTAGGCTAACAAATTTGTAAACAAATAAGTAAGAATTCTGAACAATGACTTACGTGGTAGGTCTTTTAGGTACAAAGTATCGACAGCTGTGTCTCAGTAAAAGGTAGAGATAAGTCATCATCTGCAAGCTTTCATACCGGCGCTGTAGTAGACAGTGATTTGAGTTCTGTTAGGTGTTGAAAGTTTCAAAGACAGTCTTTTCGTCGTGTTGTTTGGGTGTAGAGATAGAAACAGAAAGAGATTTGTGGCATTGGCAAGGCTATTTATTTTGTGCTCATACACACAGATATTCTAAAACCAGTAACGTTCCTGGTGACCTGTGGGGTGGAAGCTTTTTAGAAATTTTGGAGTGGCGAATAGTACAACTTGCTCTTCTAGTATTCAGAGAACCTACTCCCCTTATGACTTGTGTAGTCAAAGAATACTAAGTAGAACTTGTCGCGTATTTAGTAAGAAGTGTCCTAGATTACGTGCAATAACAAAGACAGGCTTAAAAATAATATAATTAGCGTTTCTGCGAATGTAGCTGAAACCGAAATAGAATGTATCGAAGTCTATAAGAGACAACTAAACGAACAAGATGGACTACTTTAAAACTCATTAATGCCTGCAGATTCCGTTGATTTAGGATTAAAATTTTCTTCAATTTAGAGGGTTCTGCTAAAACACAAGCTTCATTCTAACTCATCAATCGTTTCGAGAAATTGATGCGGCGAAACATGTTGAATATTGTGTTCACTGACATCCAAGAAGACATACTGATGAGTCCTAATAAGGACGAAATCGATCTACGTCTCATCTGGTGATCACTGCTGCAGCGTGTAACCCATCATACCGCTAGTCCGGCAGGACTGGAGTGGTGTGGTACAACGCCTGTTGTGGCATTACTCAGGCAAGTAGTTATTTTCGCTCGCTAGTTTCTTCCCACAACCTCCTTTTGGTCGTACTATTGGTCCGTGAAAGCTGCCGTCGATGTTTATAACCGTCACAAACCCATATATATATATATATATATATATATATATATATATATATATATATATATATATATATATATATATATATATATATATATATATATATATAGTATTAAGTTTTCGTGACGGTAATAGTGTTATTTACTTAAAAAATTGTGGGAAAGCCGTCAGTTGCAAAATAAAACTCTTTATTAAAAGCCGAGCTTTCGTAAAAGTTTATTCCATTCTCAAGGCTACAACATGGAAAGGAAAAAGTTTACAATTTACTTAGGAAAAATATAAAAGTTTAAAATACTTACATCTAACGTGAGTTTTACTATAATCAATTATGAAAAAACAAACATGAAAAAAACCGTTTTTTAAATTTGATTGAAGTCGAAAAGTGCTAAACTGACATATAAAGCTAACAATTGTCTATTTGAATTTGTTTTTTGTTTTTGTCTAGGAAATATAAATAGGGGTAGTGATTTCTAAAATTATTATCTTTCTTTAAATTTATTAAATTGTCGTTAAAAGTAATTTCAAATTCTTCTAAACACATTCTTTTATTACTTAAGGTTTCACAAAAAGCTAATAAGATAGTTTCTTAATTAAAAAATAATAATTCTATTACACAAGAAATGGCTAAAAAATTGACAATATATAATCAGACGTGTCCAAAATACTATTCCTAAAATTCATAAACCTGTTTTATCTATAAGGCCAATTATTTCTTCCATAAATTCACCTAATAGTACATTAGCTATATTAATCACTGAAATTTTAACAAAAGCTTACAATACCAACAATGATTATTACATAAGAGACTTTCTTTTCACTTTCAAGATTTTATAAAGGATGTTACACTTCCAGGTAATTATGTAATTGTTAGTCTGGATATTGTTTCACTTTTTACTAACATACCACTTCAACTCTTTAAAGATAGCATTGAGACAAGATGGGTTTCTATTTCTCTAGAAACATTCATTCCAAAAAATACATTTCTTGAAATAGTTGATTTTATTTTTAACTCAAGTTATTTTGTTTTTGAAAACACATATTATAAGCAAATTTTTGGAACTCCAATGGGTGCTTGTATCTCTCCAATTATTGCACAATATGTTATAGATGATTTACTTGAAACATGTATACCAAAATTAAATTTCAATATTCCTTTTTTTTTAAATATGTTGACGACATTATTTGTAGTATTCCTCTAAATTCATCAACACACATTTTAGATGTTTTTAATTCTTACAACCAATTTATTAAATTTACATTAGAAGAGGAAACAGATAACAGTGTACCATTCCTAGATACAAAATTAATCAGAACAAACGATAACAACATAATTTTAGATTAGTATATAAAGCCAACTAGTTCTCAAAGGTATATTAATCTTCATTCAGATCATTTATTTAAAACTAAAATTAACATTTTATTAGGTTTAAAAAATAGAATATTAAAGATATGCCATCCTTCTTTCCATGAAAAAAATGTAAGAAAACTTTATAATATTGTTGTTAACAACTCTTATCCTCCCAAACTGCTTAATAGACTCTTATACAATTGTTCAAAAAATCACCATTACAATACAAGACACTCTCTACAAACAGTATCAAATTTATCTGACAGGCATAACACCTTTATAATTTCGAGTTCGGAAACATCTAACTTTTTTTACATATCAATCCCATACATTAAGTGTATTTCGAATAAGTTAAAGTTTATATTTAAAGATGAAACCAATTTTAAAATAACGTTTCGATATTCAAAAACAATTAATAACATTTTCAGTAAACTCAAAAGTAAGGATGAAATTTCCAAAGTGTCTGGAGTGGTATATTGTATTCCATGTAATAATTGTAGTTTAAGATACATTGGCCAAACAAGCAGAGTCCTTAAAGATAGGTTAACACAGCACAAAAGTGATATACGTTTACAAAAAAGAACTTGCGCTTTGTCTGAACATAATCTCGACACTGGCCACAATATAAATTTTAGTGATGTTTCTATTTTACACTGTGAAACCTTAAGTAATAAAAGAATGTGTTTAGAAGAATTTGAAATTACTTTTAACGACAATTTAATAAACTTAAAGAAAGATAATAATTTTAGAAATCACTACCCCTATTTATATTTCCTAGACAAAAACAAAAAACAATATCAAATAGACAATTGTTAGCTTTATATGTCAGTTTGGCACTTTTCGACTTCACTCAAATTTAAAAAACGGTTTTCTTCATGTTTGTTTTTTCATAATTGATTATAGTAAAACTCACGTTAGATGTAAGTATTTTAAACTTTTATATTTTTCCTAAGTAAATTGTAAACATTTTCCTTTCCATGTTGTAGCCTTGAGAATGGAATAAACTTTTCCGAAAGCTCGGCTTTTAATAAAGAGTTTTATTTTGCAACTGACGGCTTTCCCACCATTTTTTAAGTATATATATATATATATATATATATATATATATATATATATATATATATATATATATATATATATATATATATACACTGTGAGTCCCAGTTCGATATCTCGGCTTGATGGTTGCAGATTTGAAATTGTGGCTATCGTATACAAGCTTAGACATCTTAAAAAAACAGCTGGAAAAGAAAATGGTGGAACTTCCTGTTTAACTGAAGTTTAACTAAAGTATAAATTTAGGAGTTCTGGTAAGAATAAAAATCTGAAAATTTAGAATTAGATACAATTGATTACATTCTCTTTAACTAAAATATTTTCCTATTTCTAGCTCTTACGGTTATAACGGCAGTCGCCATAAACTTTTTTATTTTAAATGGAACATCCTATATATTATTGCACTTTATGAAAATCATAATTCTTTTTTATTGAAACTATACCATGCCCATCTATTACGGTTTTTCAGACAACAATTCTTTTCCGGGACAAGTTAGTTAGACATTTTGTAGCGTAAAGTGCGATTTTGAGTCTCAAGTTAGCGAATAACGTTTATCAGTGTTACCAGTGTTTAGAATAACGACATTCATACATTTTAACGACTACGTAACCCGCAATCAGGTGGGTATACTAGGTGTTTATTTTCTTTTGTTCTTTCTGTCCTAACAACATTCAAAATAAACCTAAGAGTGGGCAGTAAGGTTCACATTCGAATAGCCACTACAGCTTGACAAATAAATAAACATCTTATCTTGGTGATTTTTATAGCGAATACGAATATTATAAATGAGCTATTTTCATTTACTTGACAAATACACTACCCAACACAAAAATGGAAATTGCTAACTCCAACTTTACAGACAACAGGAAAAAAACGAGATGCTCCATTTACAAGTAGCGAAGGTACAGAAAACCTGACAAATGATTCACCTATTGATCCTGTAGCTTTAAACACCATAGAAAAAATTATTGAGAGAAATACAAAAGAAATATTAAAGAAGTACCTCAGAAGAAACTTTGACCTTCAAAGACATGCTTGCTCCTGCAGAAAAAGTGATTAAAGATAACTCAACAAAATTTGTGCAAAACTTTGATCAGCTTTCTAACTTTCTTGAAAATGTGCAAGACAATCCAGACCCACTTAGTGTGGCTCAGTTGTATACAAAACATGTAACAGGACTACTTAAAATGTTACCTAATCAGCATACACTTTCAACATAAAGCGTTAAAAGCTATATGCTCACGGATCATAAAAACGATTATGGAGCAAACAAACAAAGCAACACAAGGAATAACATTAAAAGATACAGATTCGTAACAAGCCTCAACAATTACACACACCTACTAATGTCATTATTACTACAGTGAAATTTAAATGGGTTTTATGCACATTATGAACACCTTAATAGACGACATCAAGTTGTGATGGCAAGGTTAAGAACAGGACATACAAAACTAACCCACCAACACCTACTACTCCAAAAAGAGCCATCCTTGTGTCAGTTACGCAATAGCCAATTAACCGTACAACACTTCATAACAGATAGTCTTAGTTTCACAAAAGAAAGACGTAGATAAAACGTTCCACTTACTATAGAAGATCCACTAGGAAACAACATGAACAACGTTATGAAAACTATAGGATTTTTCACAACTTTAAAAATTATAGACAAAATATAAAGACAAATATGTGTAATGTGTGTAAGTTTAATTATATAACTTAATTTTGTAAAAATATTGCGCCGTTGATTACCGCTAATAACCCTTAAGGTTGATGGGGCTTTTATCTAAATAAAATATTATTTTCCGAAATTCTGACAGCTGACTAAGTGAATGGCCGCTGGTCGGCGTTTACAAAATATGCTGTAATTTATATTTGGTAGAAAGTTGAAGCTCAGTTAAGACTGTAGTTCAAAGATCCCTTTATCCGGGGTATTTTTTTAAATATTTTTTTACCTGGGTACAATTCCTAAGTTTATACTTTTCAGCAAGTGTTAAAAATATAAAAAATGTAGTGTGCTAAATGGAATGACCTATTTTTTGTTACATAATTACACTTGCGAAATAAATTGCTACAAAGTGATATTACATGGTTCTATACCCAAATAAAATAATTTTAAGTTATTTCCAAAACGCGAAAACTTTTACTTTTTGACCCATTTATGTCGAGAATGCTATGAATGGATACCTACGACAATTAGTTTTTCAAATGTCAAGTTTTTGTTGCTTATAAGTTTTTATGAAAAAATATCTGGATGGCCGAATCTACGTTTTCGGATGAAGGCGTAACAACCATGTATGGACTTTAGCAAATCCCCATGAGATCCGATAAAGAAACTATCTGGTTAAGTTTAGTTTCAACGTCTTTTGCTTTATGATGGATGACAGGTTCTTTTACATTATTTATTACGGACTGTGGTTGTAGACTTTCTTGACGACCTCCCCTAAACTTAAAAAGAAACGGCTGGTATCATCCGGATGAAGCTTCGGTCCACTGCACCCAAGAAGTATCCCAAGTAATCACCTTAATGTTCGAAAGCAGATGGATAAGGCGGTTAGGACCATGGAACTGGCCTGCAAAATCTCTAGATTTAACACCTTAGGACTTTTACTTTTAGTCTACCAAAAACTGACTAACATAAGCGAGGAATTAGACGCATTCTTCAACTCTCTCCTTAAGAAGTACGAATAGCAACACTGGAGTGTCTTTCTTCACGCTTAACAAAATGATTGAATGCGAATGGTCATCATTTCGAATATTTATAATAAATTGTTTCTAGTTTTGTTACATCTGTTTTGTGTCATTTGAGCTTAATATGAATCGTCGTCTTTTAACATTCTGCAAGTTTTGCTAAGAAGTTTGTCACTTTCCTTGTATAAAAAATAAATAATTTCTTGATTTGTATAATCACTTCAACGCGTTTTGGCAAAAATACATACGCTTTAGAATAACAAAAGACGTATCAAAAAGCAAATTCTTTAAAAATTATTTGTAACGATTCATAGCATTCGCGACATAATGCGTAAAAAAATAAAATTTTCCATTTTTTGGAAATAAATCTGAAACAATTTGATTTAGATATTCATGTAATATCACTTATCAGCAAATTTTATCACCATTTCGATTATATAATTAAAAACAGGTCGTTCTATTTAAAAAATATATATTTTGAACTCTTGCTGAAAAGTCTATATTTAGGAGTTATTTTCAGTCAAAATTTTTATTTAGCAGAATACATTCGATAAAGGGATTTTAAAACTACAATCGCAAGTGGATTTAAATCTTCTACGTAGTTCAAAATAGGAGTTACAGCCAATTTTGTAAACGTCAACCAGTTTTCAGATTTTCGGAAAATAATTTTTTTCTCAAAAAACGTAATAGATGGACATAGTATAGTCTGAATAAAAAAGATCCAAGATTATGATTCCCTTTTAAAAATCAAAAAAATATATCATGTGTTTTATTCAAAATAACAAAGTTGATGGCGGCTTTCGTTATAACCGAAAGCGGTAGAAATTTGAAAATATTTTAGTTAAAGAGGATATAATCAATTATACCTAATTCTAAATTTTCAAATATTTATCCTGCCCACAACTCTATAAACTTCTAACACCCTCTATAAAAACAAGTAAAAAGTAGATATCCTACCTGTCCTAAAAAATTGTAGTTTTACATTGTTTAAAACTCTTATAGTCGCAATCTCTTCATATGCAAATTTCCTCTACTAAAATTGCCTAAGAAGAAACCAGGAGCCAAATGCAAGATTTCAAGTAAATATTTAATAGATGATTTAGTTTTTAATAGACATATTAACGGAGATTAACTAATTAGATAATTTTGTTTATATGCTACATTGTTACATTGTTATTCATGAAACTTCTGAGGTGATATTGTTTCCATCAAATATAAAATCTAACAGAATTACTCAAAAAACTATGTTTATTTCAAACGTTATCAGCCCAGCAATAACGAAATTGTTTATTCAATACACTTTCTAGGCCAAACCAGCACTTCTGGTTTAATGGTTCTTTCACTAGTTTATACTCCATTACTAATAGAGCTATTAAAACTATCATCAACTCCTTATGCTTATAATACACAATCAAAAATTACCAAGTAAATTACAATTAAATATTA
This sequence comes from Tillus elongatus, assembly GCA_964006375.1. Lineage (NCBI taxonomy): Eukaryota > Metazoa > Arthropoda > Insecta > Coleoptera > Cleridae > Tillus > Tillus elongatus. Next base: position 147,615,765 of record OZ023262.1, read on the forward strand.
CCCAAGAGAACAGTGGTGTATCGCGTTTTATATAAATTGCGATTTAATTACATTTGACTTTTCCCATTGTAAATATTTGTGTCCTCATTTTACTGTTTTTTTACAATCACCTGTTAATACCCTTAAATACTAATGAAAAATTATTATATTATTTACCTTACACAATATTTCATACAGTTTTCTTTACTCACGTTTTCAGTCTCTCTTAGACAAATTTTCGTAACAACAATTCGCTAATGAGGAGAACGCGACTTTAGAATTTTGAGGAAAAAAACTTCAGAGCGCGAACTAGAAGCCCTAGAATTCCCACCCAAAGTCTTGTATATTATATATAAATATAGCATGTTCGCTTAGCCACTATACACACACACACACACACACATATATATATATATATATATATATATATATATATATATATATATATATATATATATATATATATATATATATATATATATATATATATATATATATATATATATATATAAACCAAAAGAGGACTGATAACACGGCATTTATGCACCATACAAGGAGAAAGGTTTAAGGGCAAAGCCGCAAGGAGACAACCGCAAACACGTGTTTCAGGCTAACCAGCCATCATCAGCACGGTATAGCCAGGTGAAGATGGCAACACTCTGGATGAAGATGGAACTCCGTATATTTTTCCATCTTCATCCAGAGTGTTGCCATCTTCACCTGGCTATATCGTGATGATGATGGCTGGTTAGCCTGAAACACGTGTTTGCGGTTGTCTCCTTGCGGCTTTGCCCTTAAACCTTTCTCCTTGTATGGTGCATAAATGCCGTGTTATCAGTCCTGTTTTGGTTGGTATAACTTCCTGGGCTCCGGATGTTCACGCAGGTGATTTCTTTGCCTCCGTAGCTTTTTTGGTTGTTTCCCTCGGATTGAGGGTCTTCCAAATGTTGCTGCAATTGTGCACTGGTTGCCTGTTGGGACTCCGTATATTTTTCCATCTTCATCCAGAGTGTTGCCATCTTCACCTGGCTATACCGTGCTGATGATGGCTGGTTAGCCTGAAACACGTGTTTGCGGTTGTCTCCTTGCGGCATTGCCCTTAAACCTTTCTCCTTGTATGGTGCATAAATGCCGTGTTATCAGTCCTGTTTTGGTTGGTATAACTTACTGGGCTCCGGATGTTCACGCAGGTAATTTCTTTGCCTCCGTAGCTTTTTTGGTTGTTTCCCTCGGAATGAGGGTCTTCCAAATGTTGCTGCAATTGTGCACTGGTTGCCTGTTGGGACTCCGTATATTTTTCCATCTTCATCCAGAGTGTTGCCATCTTCACCTGGCTATACCGTGCTGATGATGGCTGGTTAGCCTGAAACACGTGTTTGCGGTCGTCTCCTTGCGGCTTTGCCCTTAAACCTTTCTCCTATATATATATATATATATATATATATATATATATATATATATATATATATATATATATATATATATATACTTGGTTCTCGGGTTGGACCGCGTCCAGCATTTTCTAAAACTTAATGTTTTAAGTCTTTTTCAAAATTATAAGGGAATATCGAAGGAAATCAACACTAAGGCCTCAATCTCTCTATTCATTAGGACGTTGGATAAGGATCAGATGGGTTGTTGTACCTTGATCACGTGGTTTCAACTTGCCTACTTCCCAAATCTCGTTAAAGATCGTCTCTAGGATATCAGTGTGTTCAACCCACTTTTAATTGACGGTAGATAAAAAGTGTGAGTAATCTACAAATTTTTGTAATCAATACTGCTTATGGTTGTATAGGAAATATATTATCTTGACCATTGTTGAATTTTTTTTAAATAAATGATGAGAACTTTTTTGACAAAAATGCCTAAAATATTGGAAAAACCAGCTTTGGTTTTCTAAAATGACACCTGTCATAATTTTGACCCCATGAGTGCTGTGCTTAGTCCGTTCCTGGCTTGTTTGGCAATCTACTGATGGCTGATTCTAGTATGAGTTTCTTAGCACGTATGGCCTGTATAACGTTACAAAATGTCATTTTGTAAAGTTCATTCATTCGTATGTTTGAAGAATTGCATTTTCTTGCAAACTATAAAAAGTGAATGTATAGCACAAACGATACTTAGGAAAATATTAAAATATTTTTAGAAGTGTACCGTTTGTTTTTTGGCGTATATGATTGATATATTTTGTTATATTTACATTAAGCCTGAAAAGCATAATATTTTTATGTCATTTCAATTTCATGGCGCTGTAGAGGCAATCGATACATATCAGTCATTTCCATTTTCTTTCAGGTCGTGGCCAAGATAAATTGACGAGGAATCTGTCAACAGTTCAGACATCTAAAGTGTTTTTGCTGCCCTAATATATCTTTTAAATTGAGCGGAAACTCGTATTAATCATACATTATATAAATGTATATCTAATTGGCGATCTCCTTTCATATCAATAGAAAAATTATTGCTTCCCATTTTTTCTCATCCATATCGCTATGATAGCGATTACTGAATACATTATAGTCGTTTTACTCCCTTTGAAATGTGACACTGATAACTTCATTTTTTTGGCACTGAGTTGGATTTGGGCTGTAACATAAAAAACTGTCACTGATTTTACCTCTGCGCTGAAACATTTTGAACTTGCTACATTTTGCCTTAAATTATTGATACATTTTCAACTTCAATACCTTTTGCTGTCCATGAAATAATTTTTTTGGAACTTAAAATTGAATAGAACAAAAAAGTCTGGACGCAGCAAGTGCGTTATGGTAGCGAATTTTCAAAGAAATGATTTGGAACCTAACATATGCTTACAATTTTTTTTCTTGTAATATAGAGATATAAATTTTGGCGTATCATTTAATTTTTATATTATAAACCTACGTACCAAATTTGGTCACCATAGCTCTTCTAATCTCGGAGGTTCTTCAAAAGAAAATCCAACCTTTTTTCGGAAAACCTGCTTCGATTCTCCTGGGTAACGAACTTATCCAAGCCACTTACAAGTGGAAGATCGCTGCCAAGTTTTCTCAAAATCGGTGTATTATTTTTTGAGTTATCGGTGTGATATATATATATATATATATATATATATATATATATATATATATATATATATATATATATATATATATATATATATATATATATATATATATATATATATATATATATATACATATAAAAATTAAAACTGGCCCCGGATATGGGTTCTAGGGGTCCCAGTTCACGCTTATTTGAAGAAATATTTTCAAAATTCAAAAGTTGGGATCTCCCCATTAGTGATTTTTTTTCTAAGAAGTTTCAATAAAAAAACTCAAATGTGTCTGCTTTTTGTTTCAAAGTAAAAGAATAAATATTTGTACAGTATTAATAAGAGTGTTTGCCAATAGCTGTTTTGTAATAATTATTCAAATATCTCCACATATTTGACCAGGTAACGATTTGCCTAAATTAACTAAGTCTGGGCGCAGCATTTTGAGAGCGAAATTTCACATAAATATGTTTAATGTAAATATTGCATTTTTAATGAAATTTTTTAAATTTGATATAGTCCATATAGAAGAAACAATGCACCATATTTCTCCAAACAAAGTTTTTCTTTGATAAAGTACAAAAATTTTGCGAAAATAAACTAAAAATGTTCCCGAAAAAAAAAAGGTCCGTTTTTCCTGGCCAACGAGCCTCGTAAAGCTCTTTACACACCTGCTAATTTATAGTTATTAACACAAAGCTTTATGACAGATTCATGACAAAAAAATTTGCAAGAAAAAATTTTTGCATGAAAACATTTTTGCATGGAAATTAGCATACAATTTCTCTCACGAAATTCACATTTTTTACAAAAATGGGCTTAACACGTAATCTTACACAATCATTATATTTTTTACGACAATTTGATAAAAACTTTTTTCATGCAAATTCCCAAACATTTTTTTATAATAACTTATTAAACGTATTATTAATTACCAACATTTCACAAAAATATTACAAAACTGATCTCTACGGAAAGACTTAAAAAATTTCGAATTATTTTTTACATAAAAATTTTCTGAAAAAATACATTAAATTCAAATTATATACCTAATCTGTGACTAACATTAAAAAAAAAACATAAAAAAGTTGTTTTTTTAACTTTTCACAAAATTTGAACCAGTGGAGGTAAAGAAAGATATAAGCGGAAAATACTCACATTTTCATGTCACAATCTGTCACTTTGAAGTTTCATTTGACATTTGTGAAAACAATTTATCAACTACTTATTTACTGAAAAATGTAAACATAACTAATTTATTATTTCTTACCTTTTTTTGTACCAAAGTCGATTTTAATATTTTTTCTCAAAATTTCTATAAATAATTATACAATCTAAAATAATAAATTATGTAATATATGTATATGTGTATTACACCGATAACTCAAAAAATAGTAGGCCCCTTTGATTGCATTTAGTGACTGCATTCCTTTTGCAAGTGACTTGTATTAGTTTGTTATCCAGCAAAATCGGAACGGTTTTTCCTGGAAAATTTTGGGTTTTTTTAGGAACATTTTTAGTGAATTTAAAAAAAAAATGACTAATGACTTTCGAATTTTGAAAAAAAAAATCTTTAAATGAGCGTGAACTAGGCCCCCTAGAACATTTATCCGGGGTCAGTGTCAATTTGTAATAAATAAAAATTCATTTGTTGGAGCAACCCCTAAGAAAGTTACGGGACCTGCGATGAATATAGAGGTTCTGCGCGCGGTAAACATGTAGGAGGTATAGCCACAGCATAATATTGATTGTGCTGTGGTATAGCTCCAAATGGGATAAAGGCAGCTTAAAGAGCTCCAAATAAACTGTTTCTTTCGCACTTTTCGCTCACAGTTACTCCTTATATTCTTCTCCGCCTAGCACCCCTATTCACTCTTGGTCCCGTAGCTTTCTTGTGGGCTCTTTGCAAGAGATTCTTCTTGTGGTTTGGGCATCCAAAAGGGGTTCCAAGCATATTTCTGAAAATAATTTTTTAAACACCCCCCATGTACTAATCTGCAAATTTACCGAAAATTTAATTTTTATTTACAAACGGAATGCATCGATGAAATTATAGGTGGAAGGTAACTATTTTTCGATATTAGTCGCTTGAATGATCGATGTTAGTCAACTCAATCGAACCAGCTCTGCAAACAAAATAACAAGAAAGGTTTTTTAACACAAATTTGTAATTATCTGTGAAACTATTGGTGTTATTTTTCAAAATTTAGTATCCACGTTGCTTTTCTATAGGTTTTACTATGTATCAAAACTGAAGATTCTAGTTTAATGGGAAATTGGGTTAGCAGCATTTGAAATATTTTTATGAATATCGCTACCACAACGCACTCGAACTCGTTTCAACACTCATCTACTATTGCTGTATCCATACTGTTTGAAAATGAAATAAATATAAACAATACAAAATTTTGAAATTAAAATTTTAATAATTTAACCTAAACATCTGTTTATGTAATTTTAACTAGGGATGTATGTAAAAATAGTAGTACCTACCTAGATATTAAAGTACTTATTGTATTAGTTTGAGGTAGGTATATTTCGTCCTAAAATATTTTTTGTTTCACTTTCGTAATACCTACCAGTGAATTCTGCATAGAGTTCACAGGTAATACATACAATATTTTAAATACCGTAAACGTGAAAAATGGGAAGCTTAATATTTATACATAATGAAACGTCGTTCTAGATTGCTTTTAAACAAATTGAATCACCCAAATCACCAAAACACATATGTCAAAGACCTGGCAATCGTTTCACTAACCAAGTTAGCGTCATCAGAGGATGAAAAATTCTAGAAGTAAGTTGTAGTCGGTGACCATCGTTTGATATTGTGTAAATACTTAAACGGAACGGGGTCGAAGAACTACTTTAGTCTTCTGGTTGACAAATTTATGAGCTTTTATCTAATCTATAATAAGTAATAAAAATAATAATAAAAATAAATAATAAGCTTAAAATGAAAGGTTCCGAGATATTTTAAGCCTATTACCCTTAGATTAGATAAAAGCTCATAAACTTTTCAACCAGAAGACTAAAGTAGTTCTTCGACCCCGTTCCGTTTAAGTATTTACACAATATTCAAACGATGGTCACCGACTACAACTTACTTTGGATTAGTTCGTTACCTAGGTGTGATATAAATAGACAGTAGCGATTGTTTTAAATTTGAATTTTTCATCGTCTGATGACGCTAACTTGGTTAGTGAAACGATCGTCAGGTCTTTGAAATATGTGTTGTGGTGATTTGGGTTCTCCAAGTGTACTTATCTGTGCTCATCACAGTTTTCACATAGTAAATTGAATCACTTTCATTAAATTTTTATTTCTTGGCGCTTTTGGACGCAAGCTTTGTCCCGGTATTTCGAAAGAAATGGTCCCAGGCTGACATTTTACTAGTTGGTTGTACATTGTACACAGCTCTATTTATAAAATTTTGTGTAAACTAGAGAGGTGTCGTGACAACATACTACATGGTCCTGCACCGAGATGGCGTCCCTGTCGTATCTCTCACAATGTCTGACCTTTTGCAATAACTTCCATTGTTTAGATTTTTATCTACGATTTATTTAAATAGCATAGCAGTATAGATAACGTTATCTGCCTTTGTCCAACATTGTTGATATTGCATTACAGGATCTGAAATGATGTCGAGGATTATTTTATTATTAATTTCTAATAACTTTAGTTTCCTTTGATAAAGCGACTTGAAAATTGGTACACTACCACGTCTGTCTACAGTATTTTAAGCTGTAAATTTTTGTTTCAATCACTTAGAAAATGTGAGAGATATTGCGTTTTAAAAAATATTTTTTAATTTTTTATTAAGGAAAATTGGCCGCTAAGATTTGATGAACGAACTCATCCAAGCCATTAGCAAAATAATGGTAATTGCCAAATTTGGTCCAAATCAATGAAGTATTGAGTTACCGGTTGGATACATTCATATATATATATATATATATATATATATATATATATATATATATATATATATATATATATATATATATATATATATATATATATATATATATATATATATATAAACATTTTAACTGACCATGGAAATGGGTTCCAGAGGCCCTAATACGCGCTCATCTGAAGAAATTTTCCGAAAGTCTCACCATCGATACCTCTCTATTAGTGATTTTTCATAATGAAAATTCACTAAAAAACAAGATTCATGTAAGGTATAATATAATAGTGCATAATAGTCCCTGGCAACAGTACATGTCATATCCAACTAACAAATTATTTTGACAAATGTGAGATCTACTTTCAAAGTGACATGTAAATAAATCTTTTTTTTCTGGCATGTGTAATAAATAATAGGCATACTCTTGTTCTTACATTCATCTTTATTTTTGGCCATTACAATTTTACACATAGAGTTCGATAGAATTTTAGTGACTTTTGAATTTTGAAAAGATTTCTTCAAACGAGCGCGAACTAGGCTACATAGAACCCATATCCCGATTAGCTTGAGTTGTTATCTGTTTTCATATATACAGGGTGACGCATTTCTAGGGTAAAGCTCAATATATCCATTATTATACAAGATACGAGATAAATTTTGTACGTTAATTATACGGTGTCTCGAGCTGCATCTTATAAAATTAGTTGTGCAATCACGGGATGGCCCATAAATCGCTGGTGATACCATTTTTTTGTCTTAATCGAACACACCTTATATTATTGGATTTTTTGCATTTTCCATCGAAATATAAAGCATGTTTGTAAGAAAATAAATTGGGAACTCAGCAAGTGGGTTATGATAGCGATTTTTTATAAAATGTTTCTTTCTATAGCTAAAATTGCTACTAACCTAAGGTTCGTTGGCCAGGAAAGCAGTTTTTTGGGAACAGTTTAAGTTTATTTTCGGAAGATTTTTGTACATTTTTGAAACAATAAAGTTGTTTTTACGAAATATTGTACATTGTTTCTTCTATATAGGTTATACTAGTAACCAAATTTGATGCCAGCTTTCTTAAAAAAAGATATTTGCCATTAAAAACATTTTTACGATAATTTACTACCATAACGCCCTTGCTGCGTCCAGCCTTTTTTTTGTGTCTTTGGAAATAACAAGGCGATAGCAACCTTATTTGGTACACAGATTTATATTACAAAAAGCATACTTAATACCAAAATTTATATATTTGTGAAAAGAAGAAAAAGGGATAGGCATTTAAGGAAATCATTCTGTTTGCCACAGAAAAACACACAAAACCCAAACAATTTTTTATGGTTAACAAAATCTGTGATATATTACAGACAAAGATTAGGTTTTCTTGCGCAAAAGGATCAAAAAATATCAGACAACTTCTTAAAACGTCGAAGTCGCTATTTGAAACGTCAAAATTGGCAACTTTTAGGTAGAGTACCTAAAACGAATATGGATAATGTAGAGAAAAGATGTCTGTTTCACCGAATCTTAAGTTTCACCTTCAACCTCATTGTCCTGCATTTTACTAAAATATTTGCATATAATTGACTTCAAATAGATCCTTTCTCTGAGGCTTTGGCAGTATTTTAGTTATAGAATTGATGATTTAACAGTCTATAACTTTTTGAGAATTTTCGTACAAAGATTCGCTATTGAGGAGACCGTGACTTTTGAATTTTAAAAGACTTCTTTAGATGGGCGCGAACTAAGCCCCCTAGAACACATATCCGGGGTTAGTTTCAGTTTTTTATCTATTTACATATTTCCAGGGTGACGCATTCAGCGATAAAGCTCAATATATGCGTTATTATACAAGATACGAGAATAAATTCTAAACGTTAATTACAGGGTAACCAGACCTGTATCTTATAAAATTATTTTAACAGTCACAGTTGCTCATAAGTCGTCAATAATCCAAATTTATTTATTTTTAATTTAAACACTCCTTATATTATTTACTTTTTGCGTTCTCCATCGAATTATAATGCACGTTTGTAAGGAAAAAAATTAAAGCCTTTTCGAGTTATTTAAATTGTTTGCAACGTTGCACATTTTTGGCATATACCAAAATCATGATACGGCTTTCACCGATAGCTAGCAGATTCCCATGGAAATAACAGATTCAGAGGGGTTTGTGTTTATTATGTTCGTCAGAAAAATTTAGATGGAGTATACAGGGCGCTCTCGAGGGACTGACTGAATTTGAAAAAATTAAAACTACCACAACTCGATTTTTCAAACAGAACAGCCTGTATTTTGTCTTAAAGAAGTGATCAGCAGGCGCCCTGCTTTAAGTTTTATTTAACAATCTCTATACCAGCAGACTCCAATTTTGGAAATATTTACATTTATAGTCGCATACCGTGAGTCATGTAGGAATAAGCTTATTTTTTCTTCAGTTTTTTACTCGATTCAAATGATCGATCAGATTAGGGGATTATTTAGCAAATTTTTGAAGAGAAATATTTAAATATTCAAATAAAGTCTGGTACAAAAAAAGGTAAGAAATCATTAATTTAATCGGATTATCTCTCATTTTCATAATATATAAATCGATGATAAAATGTTTTCATAAATGTCAAATAAAACTTTAAACTGACAGACTTAAATAATGTTCTTATTTCTGGCAGCCTGTGACATGAAAATGTGAGTCTTTTTTTGCTTATATTTGTGCTTACTTCCACTGGTTCCATTTCTGTGAATAAATAAAAAAAATACATTTTCTTTCTTTCAATTTTAATAACAGATTAGGTATATAATTTTAATTTTTTTGTCTTATAGCGAATGTTTGTGTAAAAAATATTTAGTCAGTTTTCGTAGAAATCATTTTTTGGTAAGATTTTTGTGAAATTTTGGTAATTAATAAAATATCTTTAATAATTTATTGGAAAAAATTTGTTACTTCTGCCCAGTATTTTTCCGCCGATGCCTGTCTCTAGAAAATATAACTGAGCTTGGAGAATAATACCGGGATCTTGAGTAAGCCCAATAAATGCACTGCCACAGAGCTTAACGAAACACATTAGCCTATGGTTCCGAAATAGCGAAACTTTACTACTGCCAAAACTGTATCTTGGAATTGCGAGCTTTACATTTTTCGCCATACTTTCCAGAGGAGCTAGAAGAGGGAATCGGGATAGTAACGCAGCTAAATAGAGGGTTAGCGAAACATGTTATAATGCGATTATATACACTTATTGAAAGGCATAAGGGGTAATTTCAAATACGTCAACTTTACTGCACCTACCGATGCTTGCGACCAGAGTACCGAAAATACGTAAAGTAAGATGATTTTAGCAGTATTAGTTAATTTTTATTAAAAAAAATTCACTAATAGAGAGATATCGATGGCGAGACTTTGCAAATTTTTTTCAAATTAGCGCAAACCAGGACCCCTAGAACCCATATCCGGGGTCAGTTTCAATTTTTATATGTTTATATATATATATATATATATATATATATATATATATATATATATATATATATATATATATATATATATGTATCCGTCTGATAACTCAAAAAATAATTAATCGATTTTGATGAAACTCGGCAAGTGTCTTTCTTTTATTATTGGCTTGGATGAGTTCGTTGGTCAGGAAAATCGGTCAGGGTTTTCCGGAAAAATTTTGAGTGTTCTTTATAAAAAAAATTTTTTTCTCCGAAAATTACAAAGCTGTTTTAATGAAATTTACTATATATATATATATATATATATATATATATATATATATATATATATATATATATATATCCTTGGGTGAGACATTACTACGTACGAAAATTAAACTTTCTAAGTTTATAGAAAATTGAGTTATTCAAATGTTTAATTTTTTTCGAAAGAATTTTTTTTCTCCGAATATTCTAAAGTTATTTCAATGAGATTTGGTGGCTATCTTGCCTTAATAAATACCTTACTACATACCAAAATTAAACTTTCTAAGTTTATAGAAAATTGAGTTATTCAAGTTTGAACATTTAATAAAAATTCATACCATAACGCACTTGCTGCGTCCCGATTTTTTTTTCAATTGCTAAGGTTAGCATCTGAATTTTAAATCCTCAAGCAATAATTAAAAAAGTTTCAGACAACGAGATTACGATACCGTGAAAGGTAGCTTCCAAGATATGGGCGCTACAAACACAGGAGAGCACCACAGCTAAAATTCAATCGCAGAAAGTAGAGCAAGCAAACAAAGTTGATCATTTAGTTGAACACCCGCAACTCTTACTTGAGCTACTCAAGTAGTGGATATTGTTGCGCAAACTTCAAAGAACCATCAGTACTCTTTTCCCTTAGACTCGGAGTTAGAGGTTCCATCAGCTGTCCCTGTGGGAGCAGGCCGAAAAACGAAGATGAATCAAGAAAAGCTTTCCTTTGGGGTCGGGAACAGTTAACTGGCGAAGCAATGTGCTGTTCTCGTGGCACAATGGGACCTCGGACGGACGTTACAACAAGGAGGCTGTAAGGACCGTCGCATATCTTCCGATGGAAGTATGGTCAGTGTGCTTTAATAGACACGGAGCCATTAAAATTATTTACAGGCCAGAACATTCTAAAAAATTACAACAGGTTGATCATTGTCATTCAGCGAATATTATAAAAGTATTATAAGTCAGTTATTGAGTTAATATAAAGATACGTTACACATTTGGCAAATACGCCAGGGATATCAAAAATCAGTTACACATTTTCTTGGAAATTAGTTGGGTATCATTTTTTTCATAATCGAATTTTGGATCGCGGGACAGATTAAATATTGTAAGTGATTATTGTGAATTTGTAACATAATATTTGCGTGTTTAATGAAAAATCACATCTAACCCAATTGTTGATAACATTTATTTTACATCCATTGATTTATTGTTGTCAATTGCTTTCTTCAAGTATATTTAAATATATTTGTATTTTACTGCTAAATAATTGGTATATTCAAAACGTTTAAGATACATCGTAAAAGATATAATAGGCGTCCGTAAGTCGTTATGTGAAAAGCAAGTAGGGTGCCGACAATAAAAAACATTTTTTTACAAAGCGATAAAGAACTAGAAAACAAAGTTGCAACACAAGAGGGAAAATTGCAAGCCGTATCTATAAATCTGCAGATTTTAATCGTGCATGGTCTTGTATGCAGATTCAGCTAGCTCTGCTCGTTTTTTAAGAACCCCTTGTTTGTAACGACATTGATCTTGTTCCCTCTTGTAATAAAATACTTTACATTTGCACACACGAGTATGTAGCATTTTGTAGTGTTTCAAAGAAAATACTTACTAAAATGTCTTTTAGTAAATTTTCGTAGAAAAAATTCACCAATGAAGAGATCTCGACCTTTGAATTTTGAAAAAAATGTCCTTGGATGAGCGTGAACTAGGCCCCCTACACCCATATCCGGGGTCAGTTTTAATTTTTATCTGCCTATATGTACACACACACAGGCGCGCGCGCACACACGCACACACGCACACACGCACACACACAAACAAACAAACACACACACACACACACACACACACATATATATATATATATATATATATATATATATATATATATATATATATATATATATATATATATATATATATATATATATATATATATATATACATATATACAGGTTTTCACTGGGGGTGAACAGGAATGGATGGTCCAGGAATTATGCGAAAAAGTCATGTTAAGGAAAGTGGCCAAAAAATGCTGGAAATAATTTTTAAGTTCCTAACTCTACCGCTATGGGGCGTAATTGATATGGTCATGTCAAATAAGGCATTTTCATGGAAAATGTCCCTATAAAATCTATCAAAAAATAATACAGTGTTAATCTCACTAAAATTCTCCATCCTTTTCGTTTAACACTTTTTGCTGTAAGTCGTAAAATTAGTGCTGGAAGGGAGGAGGAAAGTCTACTGAGAGAAGTGTACATAATTTTGGTTTGGCTCAACGGAATTAAATTAAATATGTCTTGCGTAAGAAAGGAAGGCCTGTTAGTTAAAACGAGATGATAGCTAAGGCACATTAATTTTTGCTGCCCTCTCCAAAGGATGCTATTAAAAAACTTGCTTTCTTGTCAATTTCCCTTTGAAATTTTAAATAGAATACAATGGTTATTATGTCATAATCGAAAAGAAGAATAAATTTGCAAGCGGATATTTGAAAGAATTATTTCTATATCTCCATTAGTTTCGGAGTTATAGCAAAAAGAATAATTCGTGTTAACTGATGAAAAACACTTGTTTCCAAAGGTCGGTGGTCAAGCGGTCAAATAATACAATTTTCTTCGTAAGAGTGCATTTTTTTTACTTTTTATTCTACCTTCTAACTCATTCTCTTATTTTACACTCATCATTTATTTTTATCTGTTGTGTTGTTTTTATGTGTCTCCCTTCACACTTTGTCCAGGCTTAGGATTGGTCCAAACGATGTCAGACGCAAAATGTTAAGCGTGTTTAAAGGCCAAGGGGTCAAAACAACGATAAAAATATCAAACACCTTGACATTATTGATCAAATAGTAGAAAGCTCGTTAAACAAAACCAAACAGAAACTTTATAAATATTCAAAATGACCACCGTTTTACAAAATACATGTATTATATATATATATATATATATATATATATATATATATATATATATATATATATATATATATATATATATATATATATTGAATTCTATCAGTCATGTTCTCTCGTGTGGTTGGTCGTGCTTGATACACAATCTCTTTAATTTTCCCGTCAAGTAAAAATCTAGCACGGAAGTATGGTATGTTTGTTAAAATGAGATGATAGCTAAGTCATATAAATTTTCACTGCCTCGCCATGGGACGCTACTCGAAAAGCTTCCTGTCTTTTCAATTTTTCTTCAAAATTTAAAATAAAATGACATAGTTATTATATCATAGTCAAAAAGTAGATAAATTTGCAAGCGGATCTGTAAAAGAATCAATCAGATATCTCCACTAGTTTCGGAGTTATTGCGAAAAGAATAATCAATGATCGTTGATGAAAAATAACTATTTGCAGATATAAAATAACGACCAAAATGCTTCGGAAGTAGAGCAAAGATTTTATAATTTTATGGGAGTGGAGGGAAAACAATTTGATCATTTAATTACATTACATTCTTTCATTCGTTGGTATTTTGTATTATTATTTAGTTCATGATTTTATTGACATATGTAAACGAAAATTTAAAAAATCGTTTGTTGTCGTGAGCAGAATTGAGACAGCTTCAAAATGAGGTGTCACTCAACATAGGGTGCCATTTAAAATTTGAGGGTGCTTTACGCCCCTGGCTAAGAAGTGGGTTCCAAGATACCAAAACTTACGTCATCGTGTGTCCCCCTTGAAATCAAAGTCAAGGTGTCCTTTTCTTGTTTTTTTTAGTTCCGATATTTTCCAGATGGGATGTTTTATTTGGCACACCGTATATATATATATATATATATATATATATATATATATATATATATATATATATATATATATATATACATATATTACTTCTGGTTACAGTGGCTATAGCTCCCAGCACATATCTACCTACCAGTTAACATTTCAAAATAACACATGGAATTGCTACAAAATTATAGTCTTTAGAATATAATATTTCAAGAGTTCGTACTGAAGCTAAAACAATTTTAGATATGGTAACTACACGCAATAATTACAGAAATATTGAACCAAGCAAAATAAGACCGTTAATTAAGTTTAACCAAAAAATCAATAGAGTTATTTTTGGTGCCGAATTCGTAATTATATATTTAAATGTTATTAACAGATGCAGACGTCGAATTGTTAAAGTTTTATTAAGTTTCTCTTGTGAAACCGCAGCCGATAATTAAATTTTGTTTTTAGGATGATCATTATACAAACCAGCCAACTGTTTCTGGTTGAGCAACGAAAAAAACAATGGCAATTACATCTGTAAATTTAACGATGATTCTTTCTTGTAAAGTACTTAAGGCAGTCAATGTTGACGCTTTCTCTTTGTGCTTCGGTCATGAACCATGACAATCTGCGAGACTATCTGTTACACTTTGAACATCAACCATTTTCATATATATAGCCATTTCCCATAACACAAAGAAAATCAACCAAATGAAAACAAAGAAATGTGTAGATTTATTAGCATCTCTTGTGCGTTTAAAATAACATTTTTTTAAGATAATTGGTTTTAAACAACCTTGTGACAGCCAAGAATGATAGAGAATTATAGAATTAGGATGTTAGGTTAAATATACCAATTTAATACCATGAACAGATGTGAAATAATATGACTAAAGTTGCGTAGACAAAGAGCGTAAAAAATCAAATAAGCAGAATGTTAACCTGACGACCCTGATTGCAGAATCCTTACAGTACCTATCTTTAGAAGCATCGGTATGTCTGTAATGCCAACATACTCTCTGAATATACTTCCTCTGTCTAAGTTACGACAAAAGCAGATTTATTTAATGATTACATCTACTAATAATTACAAGAAGTATTAGAAAGTATTAGAAGATTGAGTCGTATAACCTTTGAAGACTTAACTTTAATCATCGTTAACCTTCAACTTTATAAAATATTAAAAAAAAAGAGTAGGCATTAAACAGGTGGCTCTTTTACCTTTCTTTAATTTAGTTATATTTCCGATGGCCAATCACCGACGCCAGGGAGCAGTCTTAGCTCATTATCCTGGAAATTTTGCGGAACCCCTGCGTTTCTGTAAGGAGGGTAGGGATATTTAGCGTGCCCAATATTGCATGATGCACGGGACCGATAGCTTTACGCCCCCTCCGAATGGCGAAACGTGCGAACATTCAACTTCCTCAAACACAATGCCACAACCTCGGTTGATTTTAATTTTAGAGTAAGTGACTTTTATTGATAACTAAATGTGGAAAAACAATAGTTTAAATACATATACTTATAATAAGTAACCGATGAACATAATTATATTTTTCACTAGTCAAAAATAATTATAACGTAAAATAGCGTTCACTACAAAAGCATTTACTTCGCTTATTTGCTCCTCACAGAGTTTTTTTTTAAACTAAACCTGGATAAAAACTAGTTTGAGGTCTAAAAGAAATAAAATATTTAACTATCCAAATATTATCTGACAACAGGCCTAACGATCTTATTAGAAAAATCAAAAGCAAAGTGACATTGGCATGGGTTGTCTGACCACAACAAATGAATCAAAATTAGTTAGCAAAGTAAGAGCATCCACGACACAAAGAGACCACCAAGCTCATGAAAATATTGCCAAAATCAGAAAGAACTTCTAAATGAAATCGAAATGTGATCTAACGAGTGATTTTTACTATTCGCGCAAGGTGTGCTGTGCTTGAATTGAAACGCAGTAAATTCCTTCATATAATTGTGAAAACTACTTCATTCCTGATCTTTTGAAGTAACATATATCGGATCAAATAGTAACGTAAAAAATATTCGCCTGGTTTGAATTGCGTTCTACTACCGGACACTCTACAGTGAAGTATGATAATTCAAGATCACTCGATAATATACTTGTTTTAAGTATATTCATATCAGTATCAGTAAATTGAGATTAAATTTCTTAGTTTTAAATACCAATAGAATACAATATATATATATATATATATATATATATATATATATATATATATATATATATATATATATATATATATATCTTATTGCATGCACAGACCTTGCTATATTTTTATTAATAAAAGTTTTCAAATAAATACCTGGAAGTAAGAATCCATTTTGTTGTCTCAGCTACATTCAGATACAGGGGGTAAATTGCAGACTATTATCTAACTGAACCTGAAATTTAAAATAATTTAACTATATGTATTCGTCAATTAATGGACAAGACATCATTTAAAGTTACCAGATAAAATATATATTTTTTTTGTATTGTACAAAAATTGAACAATTCAAGTAAATGAATGAACTGCTTAACAATGTACAAAGTTAAAAAAGTGATATAAAAGACAAAACTTTGTAGACAGATATAAAACAAGCCAGTGGATGGACAAGTTTCATAAACTGTCTTCGACGAAGTAAAAAAATTAGTGAATTTAAAAAGTTGTATGTGTTTAGTAATAAATTTCATGAAAATTTGTGAATATGATTAACGAAAATTATATATAAGGATAGGTAAATGTGTCAAATTAGTGAATAAGGAAAGAGTTTGTTAATAATTACAATAATAAGAATGATTAAGGATTGATTTTTTTGTTGATGAAAATGTTAGGTTAGACATTTTCAATACAAACAGTTTTTGACTAACCTGGCTCTAAAATACAATAATTGAATTATTGAAAGGAAATGAATTTCTTTTAACTCATTTGGTGAAATCTATAATACTATTGGCCTTATCTGAAACAGAAACAGTAGTTGGTTGATAACCAAATTTAAATAGTAATTAACAAATTTGATTCGTCATATAAAACAAAAACGAGAGGAATCTTAATTTTCGCGAGGATGAACAGGGATTGTTACGAGGAAGCCGATGAAGACAACAAGCTAGTAGCTTGCAGATGAAGAAAAATCTTCAAAAAGGTTAAATAAATGCGTAAACAATAGTGTAAGTAAAATAAAATAGTTGTACCTACCAGAAAACAATATTAGAAGAACTTCTAGCAATATACCAGTACGTATACCGTAAATAACAGTGAAAATGGAAACGTTCAACCCACGCCATTGTTTAAAATCCAGGTATTCCATCAAAAATTAATAAAAACTGTGGTATAATTCCATACAAGATCGTAAACATCCATTAATACAATAATAATAATACGTCAAAAAGAAGTAAATGTCATTTAAAGAAGCAATTTTGCCGAGTTTAGGAATATAAATCAAACCTATATAAGAAGTAACAGAAAGAACCAAAGGAGGGCGCTACGCGGAAAATCACGTAAGAAATATCAACAATTTTAAGATTCAATTTCCTAGGTTACCAGAATAAGCAAGGTTGTTATGGTAATAAATATTGCAAAGGAAGTAACAGGATTCGTTATATAAAGTGGAGTCAAATTTTAAGAATCGTATTGAAAATAATAATAATAATAAAAATTAGTAATACCCTTAACAAAAGCTGGCATATTTGTATTTAAAATTAAGAAATATAAGGGGTCCAAATTAAGATTTTTAAACTTTAACAGATAAATAAAGTAAAAATTAATTAAAGATAAGTCCATAAGAAATTTTGATAACCATAATAAATAAATTTGTTTTTAAATTTAAAATAGTATATTGCTGATTGTTTCATTTTTCTACTGCTGTCAAAATACGTGTCTCCATTGACTAATCAACTCTGAAGTGAGTAGATAGGTTCAGCAAATAAAATATAAAGGCTGCAAGTGTAAGGATTTTATATTTGGTGAACCCAAATATAAAACAGTCCACTGTTGAAAAAAGAGAAACTCAACTAGAGCTAGCTGTGGTAAAGTAAATGGATCCATAAAAGGACCAGGTGAATATTTATTTTAATAGAAAGTCTTTTAACAATAGACATATAATCAAAAATTTTACTTTGACATTCAAAAGCAACATAACTTTAACTATAAAGGTATAAGTAGCGAGTGTCCTAAAATAAACAGACATTCGTGTTTAAATTAATATTAATTCAATATAAGCAAAAAACAAAAGGCGCCCAACATAAATACACAATAAAACAAACAAAATATTTACAAACACATTTATTCAATAATAAATAAAATACACATATATTCAATATAAATTACATTATTTGCTAAAATTAAATATAAAATTACAACATATACACCTAAATATTCAATAAATAAATAAACAGTACAATATATACTATAAATAAATAAAATACATTCAAACATCCCTTGATTACCATAATTGTCACACAATCGTGGGGCTTCAATAATTAAAACCACTCATACACCCCCCGTGTTTTCATAATTGACACACACTCGTGGGGCTCTAATTAATTAAACTATTTCACCACCCATAATATAAACTATTTCAAGACCCCCCCCCCCAGATTACATATATATATATATATATATATATATATATATATATATATATATATATATATATATATATATATATATATATATATATATATATATATATATATATACATACATACATTATTAGGGTGCTGTGATGTATATTACTATTATTATTCTGTTTATATTTTATGTAGTTTATATAGTTTTAGTGTTGTATAATTTATGTGGAGTAACTGTTTTGTTGCTAATTTAATTTTTTGAAAATTTTCAGATAAATATATAAATGCCCTTTTAAAAAATTATAACCTTTATGCTATGCACTTACCCTTGGTTATTTTATTTCTGCGGCCGACTCTATTGCTCTCAGGGAAGGTCCATAGTTCACCTTTGTTAGCACAAATAGTTTCCCTCTAATCTCACATACTCGTTATTCATTTCTGCGGCCGACTCTCTTGCTCTCAGGGAAGGTCCATAGTTCACCTTTGTTAGCACAAATAGTTTTCCTCTAATCTCACATACTCGTTATTCAATAAGTAATTAAACAAATGTTTTGGAAACTTTAAATTTTAAGTGATTTTACTTTTAATATTTAATTATCGTTAAACCGTTTATATTTTTTTATGTTCATTTTAACTTAAATCGACTCCAATACTCTCAAATTTAGTCAATGATACACTTTATATACAAAATGCAAAACAGTTTTATTTCAGAAAACATATGTATACCATAGGAATCTGTATTTAATCTGAACATTAAGTTTTAGTCTTGAGAATTCTCATTATTATTAGTATAGATCAATGTCTTGTTATTTACTTATATCTACTTAATTTTCATCAATAAACGATTATGAGTAAACAAGTGTATCGAAAATTATTTAACACAGTACCTGGGAACGGTCGACCTAACATCAACTTTACATCAACGTGATTATAACAAAATATGGCCTTAAATCAGTTGTACATACCTTATCAAAGTTAAACAATGTGGTAGATTTCGTTTTTTTGTGAATTTTCGTAGAAAAGAATCACTAATGGGGAGATTCCGACTTTTGAATTTTGAAACAATTTTTGCAAATGAGCGCGAACTAGGGCCCCTAGAACCCATATCCGGGGTCAGTTTAAGTTTTTATATGTTCACATATATATATATATATATATATATATATATATATATATATATATATATATATATATATATATATATATATATATATATATATATATATATATATATATATATATATATATATATATATATATATATATATATATATATATATATATATATATATATATATATATATATATATATATATATATATATATATATATATATATATATATATATATATATATATATATATATATATATCACACCGATAACTCAAAAAATAATGGGCCGATTTTGATAACATTTGGCATGTACCTTCATTTTGTAAATGGCTTGGATAATTTTGTTAGCCAGGAAAATCGGATGAGGCTTTTCGGGAAAATTTTGAGTTTTCATTCGAGAAAAATGTTTATCTCAAAAACCAAAAAAGATATGAAAACCAAATTCGGTAGACAGGTTTACAATATAAAAAGTCAACTATACACCAACGTTTAGATTTATGTTATAATAAAAAAAGTTTGAATAAAATATTTTGTGCGAGATCATTTCTATGAAAATTACCTACCATAACGCACTTGCTGCATCGAGGCTTTTTAATAACCCTTCAATGATAAAAGCAATTAAAACGTTTCGATTTGCAACTAAAACGTATATTTTTGCACCTGAGCTTATGGCTGTTGTTTGGTTGACATATTTGATGCATATAGGCGGTGTTGTCAGGTCCAGAAGGTCAGGTCGAAAGGATTGTGTGGAAAAAGCATTTTAGATCTTTTATTTCGTTAAAGCGGCAAAACACACTTGGGATTAAATATTAAATGTGGTAACGCTGCTGAAAATTGATAGTTTGGAACGTGCAAATCGTTTGTTTTTGAGAACTTAATTTCTCAATTAATCTGTTATTGATGGATTTTCTGTGAAAAATTTTTCAGATTATTACTTTACGTTACATACGCTTTCTTGTGGTGTGCGCCGTTTTGGTAATTTCCGATTGATGTTAAGTCGACCGTCCCCAATACTTTTAAAGTTCCAGTCTTGAACCGACATTGGTTTTAATTTATTTAATTTTTAAGTTCCCATCACAGATGCATCTGTCTTCAGCATTAAACATATAGTTTAAGATCGATTTGTGAGCTTCAGATGTGCTATTTACCTGTCTTAGATCGATTTTACATGGATTATTACCTCTCACTCAAATACCATAACAATCCCACAATAAGTTATTGATAACTTCATATGGTTAACTTGAAATTCTCAATGTTTGGCCTGAAATGGTTAAATAATGGTTTAGCATGGTAAACCCCCACTTGTACTTGTATTTATGCTTTTAACTATTAGCTTCTCTTTTTTAAATTTTCATCCCAAAAGGACGCTAGCTTCTTACTCTAAATTCTCAACTGACATCCCCTTTCAAATTTTTCACTTCCAAATTTTTCGTTTCCAAGACAGTCAGCCATCTATCTATTATAGTTTCATTGCTTGGCTGCTCTAATTTTTGCCTTATAAATTCTCGTTGCTGAAAACTGGGATTAAATTGCATATAATAATATTTTATTTAAATTAATTTTCGTCTTTTGAATAAAACTGTAGCTTTTTAGTGCCTATTTTCAAGTTTAATTGTTTGTCCATTTTCAGTGGAAATACACGTACGTAGTGAATACGGTGTTAGAAAATTGCTATAATATAGTCAAAGTGCCGTATTGCAGTGGAAGTTTAAGTTACATAGATTAAAAGAGGATTTTACTCGATTTCCCTGAGATTCCATTATCAGATCCTGACTTGGTGAAAATGAGACCAATTGAGGAGTATATCCTTTCAAAAAAAAAAGGAAATGCAGTTATTTTTCGCTTTTTAGTGCCTATTTTGAAGTTTTATTGTTTGTCCATTTTCAGTGGAAATATATGTATGTAGTGAGTACGGTATTAGAAAACTGCTATAATATAGTCAAAGTGTCGTATTGCAGTGGAAGTTTAAGTTACATAGATTAAAAGAGGATTTCACTCGATTTGCCTGAGATTCCATTATCAGATCCTGACTTGGTGAAAATGAAACCACCTCAGGAGTATACCCTTTTAAATAAAAAAGGAAATGCAGTTATTTTTCGCTTTTTAGTGCCTATTTTCAAGTTTAATTGTTTGTGCATTTTTAGGGGAAATATACGTACTTAGTGAGGACGGTATTAGAAAACTGCTATAATATAGTCAAAGTGCCGTATTGCACTGGAAGTTTAAGTTACATAGATTAAAAGAGCATTTCACCCGATTTCCCTGAGATTCCATTATCAGATCCTGACTTGATGAAAATGAGAACACCTGAGGAGTATACCCTTTCGACGAAAAAAAAAAATGATTTTTTAAAATTAGTCCATAATTGAGGAAAATATCGGTAAACATACATAAAAAATTATTTTTTAAGTTTTTACCTCGACCTCCCTAAGATCACATCTTTAGATCCTGACTTGGTGAAAATTGAAACACCTCAGGAATATACCGTTTCAAACAAAAAATATTTGTTAAAATCGGTCCACAATTGACGAAAATATCGGTGAAGTTACATAAAAAAAAATAATTTTTGCGGATTCCCCTAGATTTCCCTGAGATCCCGATCAGATCTTGACTTGGTCAAAACGAGACCACGTCAGAAATATATCCTTTTAAATAAAGAGAGAGTTTTTAAATTGGTCCAAAATTGACAAAAATTACTGTGAAGATACATAAAAAAAATATTTCTTGAGGATTTTCCTCGATTTCCTTGATATTCCAGTACCAGATCCTGACTTTGTGAAAATGGAACCGCCTCGGGGGTATACCTTTTCAAACAAAAAAAGATTTTTTTCAATTGGTCCACAATTGCCAAAACTATCGGTGAACATACATAAAAAAATACATACGGACGAACATAGAACCTCCTCCTCTTTTAAGTCGGTGAAATAGTGCTGTAGGGTAAATCCACTAGGCTGCGACACTAGAGTAGTGGTTCCCGAAATTTTATTTAAAATTGAGGCTAGATTTCTATGACTGATGTATTTTGGGACGATTTATTAAAAACATAACAAAACCACAAGAACAGCAATATTCCGTTTTCTATATTACATTATTTTTCTTGGCCGACTTGTTTTTGCACAAGTAACAGACAGTGCAAAAATCGGGTGACACCATTCACAGGCACACATTAGAACCAGAGTCAGAAAACAGAATAGAAACTAAAATAAAGAAGTATTTATTAAACATTTTGAAGATCTAATACAATAGAAATACACGCTCAATGAACTCCAACATGCTGCACCAAACTTTGCTCAGTTTTGAATTGGAAAATGACGTCAATAACAAGAATCAGAAAAAACTTAACAGAAGATCATCAAAGTATCAAAAAGATGGAGCGGTTAACTACATATCGATTTCAATAACTGGTCGAAGAAATTGATACTTCTTGTTATTGTTCTCTCCAAATTTCAGAAGATAGCAAAAATATCTAGTAAGTAATTATGGAATCTTGTACAGGATATTTGAGTTTTCCTTTCTAAAAAATTATGATTAATAAAGACGTGTTCTGCACACTTTGGTTTGACTGTAACTTATATGCCATCCTCGGACATAAAAAAGTAAGCTCTCATTAAGAACCCTATCTTGTACTTATAAGATGCTGACAGAGTGTTTTTTTTCTCATTGTCTAACTTGGTTCTCTCCTGGTTGTCTTGGTTGGGCTCCACTGATGATCCAAAATTTTTCAGAGATGCATAGGGACAGGAGTCAAGTATTGATATTGCAAAAACGTGCATGCCAATTTTATACCCATGTTAATACCCAGTTTGTTTAGGTTCTGATGTCACCTGCGATCTATCATGAGAAGCTTCTTATACAAGCAGCAGATTGGTTTTTTTCAAAATTTTTAAGTTAGTCGTCTTCTGCCTGTCTAGGTTACTTTCATATGATTCTCCAGGTTTGTTACCTTCTGGTTCTCAAGGATTTTCATTTCTTATTTATTGGGTTGGTGCTTATATATCGCTTCATCAGAATCAATTTCATCCTCTGCTGATTGAGCTGCCATCCTTCCTTCTGTTTGGTTCTTATTCTCCTACATTTTGCTGGTTATTATGAAAGAAGCTTCAATTGGATCTTTCCCTTCTTAATTGTTGTTTACATGCTTTCTCTTTAAACTGTTTCTTTTTTGATTATTCCTTCTTGAATTTGTTCTCAGGAGTTGTTTATTCGTTTTTTCGCAAAAAAAGTTGTTTAGTCAGTAAGGTTCATTACATTCTTTTCATCTCACCAGACGTTAAACCTTTGGCTCTATATTGGTTTCTTGAACCAAAAAAAAAAAAAAAAAATGCCTATAACTAACCTTTCTATAAAGTTATAAACGTAAAATGTGGTATGTACTAATCTTTATGAAAGTAATTTCTGATCATATTATGACTAAAAAAACATTGTTATTTTTAGATATAAAAATTTTCTGAATAAAACATAATATTTTTCGAAAAAATGGTTAGTTAGGCTGACTAATAAACTTAACTAAGCTATTTACAAAGGGAAAAGTACACGCTCAGTTTATAATTTCTCTTTCGTTAATCTCTTGGATGAGTTCGTTAGCCAACACAATCAAGACTAAAATTTTGAAATTTAGAATATTTTTATTAAAATTCTCTCCAATAACGCAGTGGCAATTATAAATAATTATTCGGAACTAAAACTGGTATTAAAAAGCATTAAGCTTCTTCTTATCACATCTGAATTAAGACACAATGTGTAAGAAACTAGATAACTTATCACTGGATACAAAATAATCGTAAGTAGTCCCTGTTATAAAACGATCGAAAGTAAAACTTGAAAATGTATTCGCTAAATGTAGATATATTTAGTCTGATTGCCACTTTTAGTTTATGCTATAACCGCAAACGAGAATCGGAAAAATGTCTATAGCCCTGTTTGGCATATAAACAGGCGATGCGATTGCCATTTAAGCCATTTCACGTCCCTATTATTTGCCGGGAACATGACGTTATGGCCATCACTGTCTCACTAAATACACTGGATGTCTGCTTTGTTGAATTTTCGCATATATGAAACATTTAGTGTACTTCAATGACTCTAATATCCATTTTATTTATTTAGTTATTATTTTTGTAAACCAAAACAGTATTTTAAAGAAATTTGGTTGGAGTTCTATACGGGTTTAGTAAATATAAATAATTTTTAAACCCTACAGTGCATACATTATTTGAGGACTGTTTCCAAAATGCAACATGTCCAAAAAGCTGTTTTTGAGATAAGTGACAAAAACTGTTGTGCCCGGAATACAGCTGGTCACAAACAAAACTCGCTAATATCTGAAAATCATGTCACAAAGAGATAATAAAAATAAATTTTCAGAAATAAATTATTGTTTTTTATTTATTTTTTTAACTATCTAGATAAAAACTAACGACTTGTGGTCCTTTGAAAAAAAATGTGGACATGTTGCATTTTGAAAGAGAAATATTATTAAAAGAAATGCTAAACCCAAACTTTTTAATTCAGTCGACGGATAATAATATAAAAATGAACGTTACTGAAAAACTAATTATGTTTTAATTCCTTGTTATTCGGCCACACAATCACAATCTGTCTGTTCTTCAATAGTTGGTAGCGTGTTGAATGAAATCTGTGAAAATTTCGAAATACCACTGGAGGTTCTCTGATCTCTGATCCACTCTTTTCAGAAAGCGATATTTAATAAATTGTTTTGCTATTTTCCTTCAAACTGAAAAATTCTAATCTTCCGTACATTTTAGATATCTTCTTAAATGATTTAGAGGAATTACGGTTACGCTAAAAACTTGTGAATTTATCGTTACATTATTTTTATTGCCTTAAGAAGTTTCTTATGAAAATTTTATTTCGCTCGCGTATACCTTCAAGCTTCTTTAGAATATCCAGGAGACCTTTCACTTGTTAAAATACACCATTTTCACCTAAACCTCGAACATTCACAAACTTTGCATAAACACTGTAATATTCGCTTGGTATTACGATTTTCCCATGACAACGTAATTCTTTCTCTACCCTAACGAACAGTCGATCGGCCGGCAGGTATGAGTGGTGATGGACGGGAAACGTTAGTTCTATTTCATGAGCATCTTTGGGCGCCTCATTACAAAACCAATACATTAGTAAGCGTATTATGTGTCTATTTGTATTTTGCCCCCTCAACCGTCTGTAAAGAGGTGTAATTTACGGATGTTTTCAAAATCGCTGGTCCCTAGGTAATTTAGCAAAGCTGATCCTAGTTCATTAGAACTACGACCACTCTTTCCTCTTTCCATATAAAAAACGTAGGATTTTGGAATGAACATCTACTAGACAAAATACATACAAAGCAATTTGATGTGAATAATATGTTTCTTGGTTGGGGAATTTCGGAAGATTTTTCGCTTGTTGTAAATCGAAACATAGTTTTAAAGTTAGTTCTTCGTGTTCCGCTATGATCCAGTTCAATTGCTTTGCTCTCATCTTGTGTATTTTTAACTCGTTACTTAACTTTGTTTTAAGTTCCTCTAAAAATGTTTGACTAATCTGATACTTCAATGTTTCGCAGTAACTGCAGACGTCTGTCGCGGAAGAGTTGAAACCCAAATTTTAATCTCTCAAGAACACCTTATGGAAAAATATATACTTTACTTTCAAATTATATCATTATATATCTTGTGCATTGTAGAAATATTCAGTATTGGAGGAAATTATAATCTCTGGGACATAGCCTTCTTGTAACAACTTCTCATGCTTTGATTTTTTGATAAACGACTTCACACTTTCTTTTTATGATTTTCTTTTTTTGACCGTATGTCACCACGTCGCCGATCTTTTGTCTCTTCGTCGTTTCTAAGTTGTTCTGCAACATTCATAATTCTTCCTGTTCAAATTTTAAGCAGCATCTGGAAAAAAACTTTGCAAACTTGATATAGATCTTTTTCTTCGCGAATTCTATATTTTGGTTGCTGTTAGCTTCACAACAGACAAACGATCTCGTGTTGATGCTGCTCGGGTGCAGAACTCCATATTATACCGCCTCGAGTCAAACACTGACGGATGTCGGGTCGAGACGAACTCGGAGATAGAATATCTCTCTGTGAACTTCAAAAAGTATATCTTACACTAATGACCCAGCATATACATATATATATATATATATATATATATATATATATATATATATATATATATATATATATATATATATATATATGTATGTATGTATGTATATGCTGGGTCATTAGTGTAAGATATACTTGGTTCTCGGGTTAAGCCGCGTCCAGAATGTATTAAAACTTGACGTTTCATTTTTTGTTTTGGAGCCATTTTCAAGAGGTTAAACAAATCTGAAAGAAAATGGACTCCAAGGCTTCAATCTGGCTACTTCCCAAATCTCGGTGGAGATCGTCTCTATCAGCGTGTTAAATCCTAGACCTAAGAGAGATCTGACGGTTCATCTTGTATTATTTATAATGTTTTATTTACTTGCCTCGTTATCAATGTAATGAGTCGGATCGAGGTATATTCAACTAGATGCTCTTGTAATGGTACTTGGGGGTTTTAGCGGATTAGAGGTATGTGTTGATCCAGGTAATGGAATATATAAATTTTACGGTTACATGTGAGTTGGAGGTGCTCTAATTCGTGCTCACTTGAAGAAATTTTCCGAGAGTCTCGCCATCGTGACCCCTCTAATAATTAATTTTCTGAATAAAAATGTACTTAAAGTGTAACGGGTCAAGTGAAAAAGAGCTTTATATTTAAACTAAGCCAAGTTATTGAGTTCCAAAGTTGTTCAAATTGGCAGCTAAATATCTTAAACCTGGTTTATGTTATAAAAGTCGCTTTTCGTTTACAAAATACTGTTACCTTACCTTATACCTAGTAAACTCTAACAAGAAATTAGAATTTTTAATGAAAATTCACTAAAAAGTATTGTTACGTGTGCAGTTTTATGAAAGATGACGACTTGGATGAACGTTTTATATACTATCACATCCCATTAGTCTGAGGTCGCCTATAACCATCTAAACGCCTTTTATTTTCCTTTTTTAAATATCTTTTTTGGCAAACAGATTTCGTCGAGTTAGAAATTATTTGATCTACATTCTTTCTATGTAAAGTTTATCGTTTTGCTAGAAATCAACTAATATGAAACATTAATTGGACATATGAGTTTACCTGGCGTAATTTTAAGCGTATCACTCCTATTCTCCTAATCAACATTTGCCTCAACCTCGGTGGTTCAGGGGTAAGAACGTGTGCCTCTGAACCGAAGGGTACTGGGTTCGATCCCAGGGTACTCCTTTCACTTTTTCAGTACAAACTGTAATATTAACATCAACCGAGGTTCTGGCATTGTATTTGAGCAAGTTGAATGTCTGCACGTTCCGCCCTTCGGAGGGGGCGTAAAGCCGTCGGTCCCGTGTCCATGCGATATTGGGCACGTTAAAGATCTCTACCCTCCTTACAGAAAGGCGGGGGTTCGGCAAAATTTCCAGGATAGTGAGGTGAAACTGCTCCCTGGCGTCGGTGATTGGCCATAGTCGCGGAAATAGGCGGACGTTAAAGAAACAAAACACACACACACACAACATTTGCCTCCTATTCGCAGCGAGCAATAACCTTAACACTGGCTTTAAATAATCTCTTTGTTGATTAAACATATCTATTTTAATACCAACCTATTCGTACTTGCAATGTCGTTTACGCAAAAAATACATTCCTATTATTATTACTGTTATTGCTTAAAGCAATTGTTAACAACTGCTTATTACTTAAGATTTTCCTTGTTGTTTACGCCACAAACCATAGCCATTCGCCAGCAAAAGTAATAATTATTTAATTTAGTTTAATATATAAATATAATATTGCAATAAAGATAAAATTACGTAAAAGATATTATTGTTAGTAACAATAACCGCCCATTGTTCTTTCATTAGGAAACGATAGTCTATATTTAAGAAAATCTACACTCTGGAAACATTTAGAAAATATACTTTCATAGTATAAAATATGCTAAAATTAATATGTAAGAAATGAATTGAAATTTAATGTTTACGTGCAAATATTTTTAACCTCGGTCTATTTCCGCGACTATGGCGAATCACCGACGCCAGGGAGCAGTTTCACCTTACTATCCTGGAAATTTTGCCGAACTCCGGCTTTTCTATAAACAGGGTAGATATTTTTAACGTACCCAACATCGCACGTACACCGGACCGACCGATCTACGCCCACTCCGAAGGGGGGAACGTGCAGACCTTCAACTTACTCAAATACAATTCCACAACCTCGGTTAGTTAATTGTACAGTATGTACTGAAAAACTAAAAGGGAAACCCTGCGAACCGAACCCGATACCTCTCGGTTTGGAGGTACACGTCCTTACCACTGAACCACCGAGGCTTTACAAGTAAATAATGATTTTGGCATACTGTTAGATTAGATTATATATATATATATATATATATATATATATATATATATATATATATATATATATATATATATATATATATATATATATATATATATCATGGCGATAACTTAAGTGATTAACCTTCGACCTAACTTGGCAAATATGGTTCTTTTGTAAATCTCTTAAACGAGTTTGTTAACCAGTTTACACACCTCCCTTTTGCAGTGAAACGAGTGTTTTACTGCTACACAGAGTGTCCGGGTTCGTATCCCGGTTTCTGTCACTGTGTGTTGGGTGTGTGTCTGTTGTCTTTTCTATATAACCTACCCCCGCACAAGCTGCTCAGAGATTCTGGACGGGATGGTGTCATCGGACCAGTTTTTCTCAATAAAATAAATCTATTTTGATTAAGTCTGGTACACATGTGGCTTGATAGAAACTAATGCACATATATAATTAAAGTTTCTGTAATAAGAGCAAATTAAGTTGCCAGGGTTATAAGTATTATTTAAGGAAATTCGCTACCCTAAAGCACTTACGTCGTTTACACTTTTTACATGCAATATCCTACAAAACTACAACGCCAAAACAATAATTAATTTCATTTTCTAAAACAGTCGCTAAATCCGTAGATCTTGGCCAATCGCTAGGCAAGAAGCAAATGTTTATTTCATGACAATTAAATACCAAAATTAGAGATTTTGCAAAAAGATTCTGGAGCAAATGGAGTTTGTAAACAATAAATCTTGCATAAAATGTGTTTTTTATTATGTTACAGTTCTGTTCCATTGGTTTATTATCTCCAACAGGTTAAAACATTTCGCCAAACTTATCTGAAATATACCTTTTTTCCCACTTTGAATATACAGCGGCGTTATTTACCATTTGGAACGGCCAATAAATCCTGGAGGGTTGAATATTTCTCACAAAGGTAAATACAGGTAAGCACAGTTGGAGAACCCAAATCACCACAGCACATTTAAAAAAACCTGATGATCGTTTCACTAACCAAGTTAGCGTGATCAGAGGATGAATAATTCTGGGAATAATTCATCCTCTGGTGACGTTAACTTAGTCAGTGAAACGATCGTCAGGCTTTTTTAAATATGTTGTGGTGATTTGGGTTCTCCAAGTGTGCTTATCAGTGCTCATCACAGGTTCCAATCTTCACTTAGTATACCGGCAGGTTTTCAAGTTGCCCCGACGACCACGCAACTTGGACACCCTAAATATACATATATTTTTTAAAACTTTTTTGTCACCATCTTTCATCTAAAGCTTACGTCGGTATAATCTATATATCTTAACCACCCTAGTGTGAAAACCTAATAAAGTATCTTTAAAGAAATGCCCGCAAGGTGGCCAAGTAGCTCAACATAACGCTGGTTGACTTTATTTTTATATTAAATTTTGACATAAGTCACACAGACATTTCAAAGCCACAATCTTTTCTTTTTTTTTTAAAGAATTTCCGGAGCAACGGATTTTATTTATGGTTTCCCTGAACGCCCATATTTTCAATTTTATTCTGCCTGACGATGACGTAACAGGTGAAACCGGCTGCGGGCAGACGTAAAATTGAATACAATTTTTATAGATCTATTTACTTTATTAATAAATACTATTGCTTTCCAATTTTAAATAATATTTTTACCTTAAGCAGCAGGAGTTTTGTTATAAATGGTCTGTACCCTGCTGGTTAAATAACACAGTGAGCAAACACTGAGTCAGCTTAGCCAGAAACTCTGAGTTCGAATCTCCTCTTGACTATTTTTTTTTATTTAGACTTTTTTGGCAGCACGAACTGTAGCATATCATCTTACATGTGCCGAATTTGTAGCATTGTGTCTGGAACATTTTAATATATACACGCTCAGCCTATCGCAATAAAGGTAAATCAATGAACTCCTTGAGCCACGCCATTTTGGGCACACAGTCATTTTTTTCCTCATTACAAAGAGAGGAGAGTCCAATTTTTTGTAGTGCGCTAAAACTGCAAATTGTACCATAACTTCCACATCGTTCTCTCCAGAAAGACTTTTACAGGAAATGTATTTGTGATCGATAACTTCATTAAGAAAATTATTGATATTTAACCTCTCCATAATCAACTAAGACTTAAATTTAATGAGAATTTGTCAGATGTTTAGTAATATTCATATTTCTGTACCCATAAACTTCTGAAACGTCATATTACTCGATTTTTAATGGAAAATTTATTAAATTGCCCCAATCCAACTTCTAGGTCTTGTCTTTCTTCTAAGGCGATTGCACTCACAAACAGTACATACTATCTGCTTGTGAACAGGTATCTGTGTACCACTTGTTGATGGCTCAAATAAAATAATCTAATGTCATATTCTTTCGAAACTAAATTCATATTCCACCCCCGCAAATTCACCTACTAGTTTAATTTCATCACAGAATATAAGATAAGTGATGCAATTCTAAGTTTTCTGATAAACAAACCCTGACACCTTATATCGCTCGAGCTTTAACAAAAAATGTTAATTTTCACCAAGTTACTCGTCATTTCTCCCCTACCCTTTTAAGCGATTTTACCTAAAAACAATCAGAACAGTTCGTTTGTGAGGTGCTAAATGTATACGAAATTTGAAGACGGTGTCATAATTCGTTCGAAAGTTATCGTCCTATCATACTAACCGACAGACGTACAGATCGTCAGACCGACATACCGACAGACTGGCAGACAGACCGACTAACACACCGCCCCACCAAAAAATAAATATTTGTTATCATGTTTCCTGTGTTTTGCAGCTTTTTATGCCATTTTGGCAAAAAAAAACTTATTCTAAATATCTGTCACCGATACCCTAGGACTTCCTCATAGGTTGTGACGTGGTGGAAGTAATAATACAATATCGATATCATGTAAATAATTAACTGTGCCATTTTAGCGGCACGTACAGTATTGGATGTACCTTATTCAATCGATCACTAGAACGAAAATGCACTTATCATATGACAGATTCAAACTAAAAGTGCTTATAAACAAAGTATAAAACTCATTTCTTGAGCTAAGCTGTGAACGTAGAATGTTGCCTTTCATCTCCACTGCTTTTATCTAGAACATTTACTTCTATTTATATTTACTATAAATAAATCATCGGCGTCATGGAACTTATGCCGCTAATTATAGCAAAACGCTTTCATTGAATGTGGCTACATACTTGAATACAAATTTAAAAGACGATGTATACAAACAATACAATGTTATTTTTATTGTTCCAAAGCATTTTCCTCTTTTGAAAGTAAACAAGTAGTCTCAATCTATTTATATACATCGATATTAGAAACCTATTACAGTTAAATATAAAAATATCCTAGTTTGATCAGGGATGTAAAAGCCTGACGTACATTTCCAGACATCTGGCGATATTTCATTTTTCTACCTATGCTTGGACAGAATGCAGATAAAACCCAATCAACAAGCTGCCGCCCAATCTTTCTAACTTGCATTCAATGCAAATTGTTTGAGAAAATGATAAACAAAATGCCTATTTGGCAACTGGAACAAGATGATATATTAAGCAAAATACAAAACGGCTTCCGTTCACAACATTCCACGTTAGATAGTTTACTCCAACTAAAAACCAAGGTACTTGATGCCTTTCTCAATAAGCGAGATTTACTGGCAGTGTTTTTTGACATAGACAAAGCTTTTGATACGACTTCGTGGCATCTAATACTAAGTACACTTAGCACATGGAACTTTGATGGTAACATACTTCACTTCATGAAAAATTGCTTAAGAGGAAGAACAGCTCAAGTCCAAGTGAATAACTTTCCGACAGCTTTCAAGTTCAAAATGGCGTACCACAAGGACCCGTTCTAAGCACGACCCTATTTTTGATAGCCATTAATAACATAACAACCGTCATACAGCAACCAGTATCGATTTCTCTCTTTGCCGATGACATTGTAGTATATTGTAGAGGAAAAAACATTGATACAATTTGGGCATCTCACAATGGCTTGAAATTTTCGCACACGAAGACCAAACTAATGAGATTTTCTAGAAAAAGCAACACCGCGAACTTAGCAGAATTAAAAATAAACAATGTATCGTTAACGGAAGTCTTAGTACATAAATTTTTGGTCTGACGCTAGATTCAAGACTAACTTGGCGGACACATCTTGAAAACCTCAAAGCAGAATGCATCAAAAGGTTAAACACTATGAAGGCCGTAGACAACCAACACTGGGGAGCTGACGAAATAGTACTAATGTCTATGTAGAAACAGCTTATCAAATCCAAAATAGATCACGGATCAATATATACTCCTCTGCGTTTGAAAGGCTTCTCAAAACCCTAAAGACCGTGCAATATAACGGACTTCGACGGGCATTTAGAACATCACGAGTAGTAAGCTTGTACAGAGAATCGAATGATCCACCGCTATGGCTGCAAAGAAAGAGGTTAACACACTCATGCTGCAATAACTGCTTTTCGCAACGACGAACTATCATACAAGGTTGTCTTCGAAAATAAGTATTCCATAGCCTAACAAAACAAGCGAAATATTTTCAAACCCGTTTACATCAAGCTAAAAGAATTGGACTTGAATACACAGGACATTCCTCCATCGACTAGTTTGGAAACGAAATACAACGCTTGCAATATTAAACAAAGCATCGACACCTCCTTTAACTATGAGGAATAGCTTCTCTGAAATTTTGAAGAAGTATGATCATAAAGCTGATTCCTACACAGATGCTTGAAAATGCCCAAATGGAGTAGGTAGCGCGGTCGTAGCACCAAACACAAGTAAACATACAGACTTCCAGACTTCTGCAATATCCTCACAGGTAAGCTTTTTTAAATTTGTCAAGCAGTCCGCGAAGCAACAAAAATACCAGAAATTGTCATTATATGTACAGACTCTCTGTCTTCACTACAAGTTATCCAACATTTAGACACAAAAAATTGGATCAGCAAAAAATATCAGCCATAAACTCTGCACAAACAGACATAATTATTATGTGGGTACCTTCACATTATGGGATAAAGGGAAACGAAGAAGCTGATCATCTAGCAAAAACATTCAGCAACAAATCAAGTAAACTGTATTAATAAAATTGACTTACCCGAAGACTTAGTGACGAAATATAAAGCAATTTGTAAATAAAAATGGCAAGTTCAGTGGAACAGCTGAGAAACAAAATCTAATGAATCGGAAACGTCCGTAGCTTTAAGCAGGGTGTATCATCTTAAAAGGAGGCAACACGTTGTTGCTAGAAGACTCAGGATTGGCTACACCTTGTTAACCAACAAACACATACTTGAGAAACAAGAAACACCACAATGTGAAATCTGTGAAGTTAATTTAAGTGTAAAACACATACTACTCCAGTGTCCCATATATCACCACACGAGATCAGTTCATAATCTTCCCGACAGCCTATCTAGAATTCTGAAGACGGACAGTACATGGTTGAACAATGTGTTTAGTTTCCTACAGAAAGTTTATTAGAACTGATCTAAAGTCAAGCCTATGTTATTGTTGGGCGTACATGTATCTGTGTGTATATGTATGTAACATTTTGTACGGTGCCAACTGCCCAGGTAGTCGAGGCACCTTAATGATTAAACAAAAGCGTACCGTATCTCTCTCTCTCTCTCTTTCTCTCTCTGTCTCTCTCTCTCTGTCCTTATATTTACCTCTGTCTCTCTCCTCTCTCTTTCTTTCCCTTTCGCTCTCTTTCTCATCCCCACTCTGTGTATGTACGTGTGGGCCTGCGTGCGTGCGTGAAAGTTTGTGTAAGTTGGCTCTTAAGGTTCATTCAATAGCCACAGAGAATATTAAAAGAAAAATGGATAAACCTGTGAAATTAAATTAAGATACATGATCTCGTTATACATTTATATATCATTGCACTAAACACGGCTTTTTGACCTCTATTTGGTAGAGTGGTGATGATAAGGCAAATCAAAAAAAAATCTGTCTACTAGAAAATCACTAAAAAACGTTATATCCTCACGCAAAAACTAGATGGTTAATGTGTGCTACAGATTCACTATCACATGAGCCAACGGAATGATTTTAACCTAACCTACTTAAATATGAGAACTACCGTGATTGAATTTGAGCCGGAGATCGTGCTAGTAAACTTTGTGTTTCGATGCTTGTCTTTAGTGTTAAGTAGATTACTAGCAGGACGTCGATGGATAAGTAATGGTTGGACGATGCCAAATGAAACAGGTCATATTGTTCAGACCAGAGTACGCTAACCAGATGTTTACTAATAGAAATTATGTAAAACAGAGTGTAAATATTAGACAGAGATAATAACGCAATAGAAACATGGCAGTATAAAAACAGTCTGGACGCAGCAAGTGCGTCATGATAATGAATTTTCATAAAAATGTTTTTAATAGCAGATATGTATTTCATTAGGAAGCAGGTATCAAATTTGGTTACCAGTATAACCTATATAGAAGAAGCAATGTACCATATTTTGTCAAAATAAGTTTATGTTTGAAAATTGAAAATTTTCCGAAAACAAACTTAAAATGTTCCCGAAAAAACTGGGTTCCTGCCAACGAGCCTTAGGTTAATAGCAAATTAAGATATTGAAATTTGAAGCATTTAATGGAAGTTCGCTACCATAACGCACTTGCTGCGGCCCGTATTTCTTTTCTTACAAACACGCATTATATTTCGATTGAAAATGCAAAAATGCAATCATATAAGGCGTGTTCGATTAAAGAAAAAAGAAAGTTTGTATCACCACTGATTTATGGGCCACCCTGTAATTGTAAAAATACGTATAAAAACTGCTGGTCAAGACAACCTATGATTAACATAGACATTTTTTTCTCGTATCTTGTAAGAACGGATATAGGTATTGAGCTTTACCGTAGAAATGCGTCACCCTGTATACATGAAAACAAGCAAAATCTGAAACTAACCCCGAATGTGGGTTCTATATCGCGCTCATTTGAATACATCTTGTCAAAATTTAAAAGTGGCGGTCTCCCCTTAGCGAATTTGTTCTACGGAAATTCGCTAAAAATTATAGACCATTTAACGATAAATTCTATAACAAGACGACAGCCAAAACATCAGAGAAAAGGAAAATGAAGGACAATGACGGTTGAAGCTGAAATTTAAGGGTTTGTAAAACACTCTTCTTGTCACATTTTTTTAACGTAACCCGTATTCGTTTCAGGTTATTTGCCTAAATGTTGCCAATTTTTACGTTTCCAATCGCGACTTTGACGTTTTAAAAGGAAAATCCAATTTTTTTAAATGCTTATAACTTTTGTCTTTTAACTTACAGATCTAGATTTTGGTGCATGGATTACCTTTTATAAGGGAAATTGACATACCAAATTTAGTTTCCACAACTTTGTCGATTCCGGAGATATAAAAATTTTCCGCAAGAAAACACAACATTTTTCGGGAAAAACCGGGCTGATTTCTTGGCGAAGCCACTTGCAAAATGAATGTACTCACCAAATTTGATTAAAATCGACCAATCATCATTTGTGTTATCGGTGTGACACATCCACACACACACACACACACACACACACACACACACACATATATATATATATATATATATATATATATATATATATATATATATATATATATATATATATATATATATATATATATATATATATATATATATATATATATATATATATATATATATATATATATATATATATATATATGCCCCGGATATGAGTTCTGGAACGCCTAGTTCGCGCTTATATCAAGGCATTTTTACAAAATTCAAAAGGCGAGATCTCCCCATTAGTAAATTGTTTTAAGGAAATTCACTAAAACTAAATAAAAACCACCTATCAAAAATAATTTCTGATGTGACAAATTGTTTAAACAGTTGGCACAGTCTTATAAAAGCAGACTTAGGAAGAAGATTACAAGTTGCAAAACCCAAATGCCCAAAAATTATTGTCTCTCAAAAATACATAAACTGAAAATATCGGTGAGACCTATGGTTTCAGCTATAGATTCCACGACACAAAATTCAGCAAAGTGGTTGACAAATAGGTTTAAAAGCTTTCCTGTCAAACAAAAGAAGTTTTTCAGTATCATATTTACCTGAATTTATTTATATATACTTGATTAAAGGCTAGGTTTTGACTCTAACGTATTTAGAACAGTCCCTAAAAATGAATGACATAAATGAAGAGGCCTGCAAAGAGTATTTACCTTTAACCAATCTTTGTATTAAACAAAATGTTTTTCAATTCAACAATTGGCTTTTTAAACAAACTCAACGCACAACAATGGACAACCCATATCCCCATTTGTTGCGGACCTTTTCATAAGTATATTCGAGACAGATTTAGAAAGTGAAAGTGAGTATTTTCCTAGAGTATGATTTAGTTATGTCAATGATATTTACGCTGTGTTCACCAGAAACATTTGCAAAATAGATTAATCTGTTGCCAAATCGTACAGTAAATTTGACTCTATAAAATTTACTCACGACTTAGAAAATGATAATAAACTACCACTTCCACATGTACTAAACACACTTGAGCATTTAGTGTCCATAGGAAGGAAACCACCACTCTAAGTCATTTCACTTCTAAACGTCAAACAGTCTGGGATAGACATAATTAAATACTCAATGAAAAGGCTTCTTTTTCAGATAATAAAATTTTATTAATTCCCTACGCGTTTCGGCCAACCAAGTGGCCATCTTCAGAGGTAAATCTAAAAT
The DNA here is from genome assembly GCA_964006375.1 of Tillus elongatus. NCBI lineage: Eukaryota > Metazoa > Arthropoda > Insecta > Coleoptera > Cleridae > Tillus > Tillus elongatus. The sequence continues at coordinate 147,653,962 of OZ023262.1, forward strand.
CACAATAAAAAACGTCTGTCAGAAAACATTGTTTTCTGGTACGCAATTGCGCTAATGGAGTACGTCAAAGTTAACATCTAAAGGCAAACAGTAAACCAAGCTAAAACTCAACAATTTAAGCTAAGAAAGTTACAGTAAAAGCTAAAAAGCTACAGTAAAATAAGCTAAAAGCTAAAACAAATTAAACATGCAGTTCAAGCTGATCAAAAGCATCCGAGTGAACTAATACACAGCAAATTAATTACAAGGTATAACATCTACTGCGAAGTAAAGAAGCTGTGGAATCAATTGACTGAAAGTAAACATGACAGGAGGCAAGTCAGTCAAGCATAGACCCCATGAAAAACCTTAAGGGGTGCAAAATTTTGTAAAATAACAACAAGAACACAATGGCTTCCATACTTACGTTTAAATTCTTGAAACTTGAAGTTAAAACTATACAAAAGGTTATCCAAGCTGAAATTTCATCTATTGGACCAGAGGACCAACAACATCGCAACCGAGTGTACCAGAAATAGATTCCTAATCCAACCAAATCAATACAAAACGGCGATTTAATAACGAAGCAGAAAGAAAAGTCTGCCATTTCTGAAAACTCAAAAAACGGGAGACACTGCCGCAACGGAAAAACAGCAAACTAATACAAAATTCAGGAGTGGCAGATATGTCAAAGACAAATAAGTGGGCAAGGAATGTGAGCCACAGAACATCCATCTTCAGATCCATAATAACTTTGACCGCAGAAAATTCCTAGAGTTCAGGAACACTGGTTCACTACATGATTGTACAATGAAGGAAAGTTCGTTATGTCTTAGTGGGATAAGTTCAAAACGTCACCAATGGAGCAGTTGACATGCCTGAAAATATCAATCTTTTATAGGATAAATTTTTCAACCCCAAAATTTGAGGGATGTAAATCTTGGCATCAGTATCTTTGTTGGAGCAGTGACCACTCTCTTTAAAATGACAACCAAAGACTGAAGTGTCATTAAACATCTGATTTCTACTTCTGATGTGTTCTGACACCCTGGTACTTAATGACCTTCCGGTTCTTATGATATACACAGCATTACAATCGGGGAAGCACATCTTAAACGGTAGACGCCTGACTTCTTCAGGTCTAGAATATTATCCTTGTTGTGAATGAAAATGTTGCTAATTGTGTTTTGCACATTTAGAAACATGTTCATTCACAACAAGGATAATATTCCTAATTGTGTTTGACACAATTAGCAACATGCTTATTCACAACAAGGATAATATTCCAGACCTGAAGATGTCAGCGTCTACGGTTTAAGATGTGGTGCCCCCGATTGCAATGCTGTGTATGTAGGAAGAACCGGATGATCATTAGGTACCAGGGTGTCAGAACACCTCAAAAGTATAAATCAGATGGGTAATGACACTTCAGTTGGTGGTTGTCATTTAAGACAGAGTGGTCACTGCTTCAACAAAGATACTCATGCCAAGAATTTACATCCCTCAAATTTTGGGGTTGAACAATTTGTCCTAGAAGAGATTGAGATTTTCAAGCATGTCAACTGCCCCACTGGTGATGTTTTGAACTTATCCAACACGGACATAACGAACTTTCCCTCATTGTACAATCATCTAGTGAACTCGTATTCCCGAACTCCATGAATTTTCTGTGGCCAAAGTTATTTTGTATATGAAGATGGCTGTTTTGTGGCTCCTCTTCCTTGCCCACTTGTTCGTCTTTGACATATCTGTCACTCCTGTCATTTGTATTATTTTGCTGTTTTGCCGATGCGGCATTGTCTCCCGTTTTTCGCGTTTTCAGACATAACCGACTTTTCTTTCTGCTTAGTTTTTAAATCGCTGTTTTATATTGATTTTGTTAGATTGTGAATCGATTTTAGGTACATTCGGAAGTGATTTTGTTGGACCTCTAGTGCAATAGATGAAATTTCAGCTTGGATAACCTTCCGTATAGTTTTAACTTTACTTTATTTTACAAAATTTTGCACCTCCTCAGGGTTCTCATGGGGGTTCTCCTTGGCTGTGTGCCATCTTTTTATATTTCCTCCCAGTCAACTGACTCCACAGCTTTTTCATCTTGCAGTAGATTTTATCCCTTATCATTAATTTACTGTGTATTAGTTCACTCGGATGCTTTTGATCCGCTTGAACTGCATTTTTAACTTTGCTTTAGCTTTTAGCTTATTTTACTGTAGCTTCTGGCTTTTACTGTAGCTTTATTAGCTTTAACTGTTGCTTTTTAGCTTGGTTTACTGTTTGCCTTTAGATGTTAACTTTGACGTTTTCTGTATTGATTGTTTTGATACCATTGTACTCCATTCAGCACAATTGCCTACCAGAAAACAAGGTTTTCAGACAGACCTTTTTTATTGTGATTTTAGATTTACCTCTGAAGATGGCTACTTGGTTGGCCGAAACGCGTAGGGAATAAATAAAATTTGATTGTCTGGAAAAAAGCCTTTTCATTGAGTATTTATTTCTAAGTCACGTTACGAATGACGTACATCATACGTACGCAGAAAAAATGGTTAGTTCAAATTTATCATGGTTCATGATTATACTTACACAAATCCTGATATGTTTTATACAGATGGCGACTCTGGCAACATTTAAAAAAAAACTGTGAGAACTTTTAATGGGAGGTATCCGCATATAACTCCTCTCACCAAACTCAAGTTTAGAAAGATAGAGAAGACATTTATTAATAACGGCAAGGTTAAAGTTGAGAGAATCAGGGAGAAACCGGTGACACTTAATGAAAAAAATTATATTAACATTCTGAGGCATTTCAATGGAGATCCTCAGATGTCTTTTAGGAGTAGAAGCTGTAATTTCATATACATCAGTCCAGAGGATACTCAACAAAGCCGGTATGCATAATTACAAATTTCAAAATGTGCAAGGCCTCGTAGATGGGGATTTCCAACGAAGAGAACTGCTTTGTACGCAGTTAATGAACATACTTGATGATAACTATTTTCTTGAAAGACATATTTGGACAGACGAAGCCTAATTTTCAAGCGATGTATAGTCAATTCCAAACCAAAATCCCCATCTAGTTCGGAAAACTAATCATTGACATAAATTTGATTTGAACGTTTTTTGTTTATTAATGAACAATATATTATCAATCTGTATTTATAACAGGGACCTGTTTTGGAAAATATCTAGACCTATTGAATTCAAAAGTAAGCGATTTTTTAAATGAACTGCTCCTGAACAAGAGATTTTATTGCTGGTACCAATTAGCATCCGGAAATTGTGCTGGAATTATAACCGAGAAATTGGGCCTGTTGTTTGACGACAGATGGATTAGGAGAGGTGGATCATCGGCATGGCCTCCAAGATCACCTGACCTAACACCTCTCGACGTCAATTTTTGAGGAGTTATAAAGAGTAGGGTAAGGTGTACCAAACATCATATAACTCAAGGGAATCTCTTGAGCAGAAAGTAGGACTAGCCTTTTCATAATTGTCGCAAGAACAGATTCAAAGGTCACCGGCTGAAAGTGTCCGAAGAAGAATTATTATGTGTCATGAACAACATGGGCGATATTTTTAAGAGTTGCTTTAGTATTATTTTTCTTTTTTTTTTAATTCATTTTGTTTATTTTTGTGATGTAGATGTTTTGCGTAAAAATGTCCAGAAATTGGATACAAATATTCATCTTAACTATAGGATGTGCCATCAATAGAGAATAAAATTAAACGTCGAATGGTGTAAAACTATTATGGTCATTGAATTTGAAATAAGAAAGTTATTGTGCCATTTGAAATGATAAAAAAGGGAAGGGAAATACCGGATACCCTATATAACATTTTCGAATAATATTAATGGCTCCTGATTCCTTTGTTAACGTATTTACCAAGAATAAACTTTTCAACGTTAATTCTGCCACACTCGCTATATGTATAAAACATATTAATAATATCACGATAAGTGTAGATATTATTATCAGTCATGATAAGATCATTATCTATCTGTCAGTTTACATTTACAGTATTTGCCAAATATGAAATTTAAAACCATCCAAAGCAGACTTGCGACAATGCAAGAGTCGAATAAGAGTTTTTTCATATTTTTTGTAATATCTCTGTAGACATTCATTTTAGCTATAGAGTATGCTATAACATATCAATAGATAATAAAATTCTATGTCGAGCGGTGTAAAAATACTATGGTCATTCAATTAGAAATAAGAAAGTTATTGGCATTTAAAGTGACAAGAAAGTTAACGGAAATACCAGACATCCACCCTGTATGCTATTTTAGAATACTATTAATGGCTCCTGATAGGACACTCCTTTGTTAACGTGTTTACCAAGAATACACTTTTCAACGTTACAATTATTGGTAATAATGGCATTTAAGTTAGTCACTCCATCTGCCAAAAGTTTGTGAAAAAATTAGATATCTCAGAGACAATTGAAAATAGGAAAATGATTAAAAATGCATGAGCTTCGTAATTTTACGTCGAATTTAAAAATGCAATAACATTTTAATGGTTTCATTAAAAAAAAAGTTTATATCACTTTCGGTTCAACTGGAAGTTACAGCGCATTGAAATTATTATATAAAAATAGACGGCATCGTACTATATAACTGCAACCAAAATTTCAAAGTGATGTTTCTTCTGCAAACCTCTAATGAATCAGTTAGGACAATCACCCTGTGTAATCACAACAAAAGCATTGTAACTGAAATGAAAATAAAACGTTTATAAATTCAGAATCTTTCATCCTCTAATTTCCCTAACTTGGTTAGTGAAACGATCATCAGATTCGTTTAAATGTGGTGTGGTGATTTGGATTCTCCAAGTGTACTTATCCGAATAGTTTTGTTAAAACGTAAGACTCACAAAATGTTGAAATGGTTAAATTATGCTAGAAAGTGTAAACGCTCTTCATAGTAATTAGTAATGAAATGCGTTTCAGCTTAAGTAACTTTATACAAGTCGGCGAATTAATGAGATGAATGATGGTGTAAAGCCCTTTTAAAAATATATTTCCAGACAGTTTTAATTGCGGCCGACGTCTATTTATAGGCATGAGCTTACAGTAAATATAATAAAATGAGGATCATCATCTTTAAGTTAGTCAGTGGCGGGTCGCTAGTAGAGCAAGAATAGACGTTTTTGCTTTGGCGGACATCTTTGTTTTGATTATTGTTAAGAGATGTGCATATATATATATATATATATATATATATATATATATATATATATATATATATATATATATATATATATATATATATATATATATATATATATATATGCAATTTTTTTACAAGTATGGAATGACGTCACTTTTAGTAATTAAAGGTAGACAGACAACAGACAACTCAGATTCATACATCACATTATATATGAAATAAGAGTATTACTCCTACAAGTTAGCAACCCTTCACAACTTTGCGAAATCGCATACATAATCAAACTGAACTGGTAAACAGTAAGCGTAACATCGAGCGGAAATGTGAGTGCCAGAATATAACGCTAAGGAGTTCCAAACTATTGGGTCTAGTATGTAGAGACCAGTGACATCGCGCCAACTATTAATTCTACTTGAAAGTGGCTGCAACTTTGATATAACATTTCAGTAACATTAGATAGTTTTGGCTAGTGTCCTTTGCTACGTTCAAATTCCTGAAACTTTTTAAGCCTTCGTAGAGTAACGACAACGTTTCTAATACCTTAAAAGCAGCTAAGAATGTCATACAACTGTAAAGTACTTTCAAGTGATGCATATTACGTCATTGTCACTGTTGATGTGTCATTTAAAGTTATTTTCACCACCGACTCGTGGAGTTATTGGCGATTACCTAATAACTACTCATTTCAAGTTCCGATCTCAGTTGCCATCAGTTTGGAGATAGTTCGAGGATCGTTAACGTTAGCTTTCAAAAGAAAAGAGTATTAAAAAACATCTCGGGACACATAAAGTGCGTTATGGTAGCTAATTTTCATTCAATGCTTCAAATTAAAATAACTCAATTGGTACGGAGCCTAGACAGTTGAATTTTGGTATATAGTACGGCTATTCCCAGCGAAACATACTGACCCAGTTTCATCAAAGTAGATTTGTTGTTTTTGAGATACTATTTTTTTTTCCATAAAAATCATTTTTTTTTAGAAAAACTGGTTCGGCTGGTCTGGCTAACGAAGTCGTCCGCGGTCTTAACAGAATAAATATATGAGTTTCGTTCAACTCAGTTTATATTTCTTGAGTTATCGCTTGGATACATATATACATACATATATATATATATATATATATATATATATATATATATATATATATATATATATATATATATATATATATATATATAAACATATAACAATTTTACCGGGCCTTGGTTTCGGGTTCTAGGGGCCCAAATTCGTCATCATTTGAACACATTTTTGAAAAATTTCACCATCGATACCTCTCCATTAGCGAATCTTTTAAAATAAAAATTCGCTCAAAACTGTGACTAATGACAATAAATGTGAGGCCATACAACCTTTTGTCCATTACCACCACCATTTACAAAGAACCTGAATTTATTTCAAGTGCTACCTTATTATATACCTTATTTTTTACCAGGAGGCACTTGCTGTGTCAATGATCTTTTTCATGAAGGGAGAGCAATTAAATAATAATAAAACATTGAACTACACAGCGTGATTCATTTGTAAGTGTACATACTTCACCTGTCTATGTAAGTCACTTGGGCGATTCAATAGCACCTATCGTTAGTGGGTCAATAATCCTTAATTACCAAGATACAGGATGTTTCACTGATTTTGCCTATTTTTGTCTTGGACCATAATTTCAGAACCACTGGGTATAAAGAAACAAAGATTGGTGTGTATATTTTGCTCAGTCAGCCATATCAATTCCTTAATTTAGCAGAATCAAAATACAACTCAAGTCATGGTTTATGCTGAAGACGTTAGTAACGAGGAGCAGTTCCTCGAAAGCAGCAACAATGTGTGTGTAGAAACAAGAAATGATCCTGGTAAAATTAGGAGAATAGTCAACAGTTCGCTTACAAGGGCTGATGTGTATTAACAAAAACGGTGGTCATTTTGAACTGTATTTGTAAATTAAAATGGAATTACCCAAGATACTTGTCTTGATTTTCTAAAAATAATTTGTCTTAGTTTGTAAGATTCGTTTTTTAGTATGTTAATTTGTTGTAAAATTTTATTGTGTCAAACAGATGTTATAACAGTTAAACGCGCAGTTTGAAAATGTAGTTTATTTCGATACAGGATGTTCTTTTTGAAATTTAACAATTCGTACACATTTTTCTGACTTGACCCGTATTTTCATTCTGCTTAATTGAGAAATCGATATAGCTGATTGAGAAAAATATACTCACCAAATTTTGCTTCTTTATACCTAGTGGTTCTGAAATTATGGTCCAAGGTAAAAATAGGCAAAATCAATAAAACACCCTGTACTTTGGTCATTCAAGATTATTATGCCACTAACAACACGTGCTATGGAATCGCCCAATTTACCTACATATGCAGGTGAAGTATGTACACTTATCAGTTGATCACCCTGTATAGAGTTTACTCTACCATTTAATCATAATACGTATTATTATACCTTATTGAGTCGATAAAAAAAATGAAGTGTAAACATCGCGTTAACTTGAACACAGAAATTCATTAGCGCTGGAATATGGCCAGTAAGGATAGCTAAACTGTTGGATTACAAGCTAATTTTCAATATATATATATATATATATATATATATATATATATATATATATATATATATATATATATATATATATATATATATATATATATATATATATATATATATATATATATATATATATATATATATATATATATATATATATATATATATATTGCTATGGTATTTTTTAGCACTTTTAATTGTTGAGCATGAGAATTTTAGTTATAATGATTTTTCTTTTTTATTCTAAACACTTATTTTCATTAAAGTATCAACAGTGGTGAAAATGATATTATGCCAATATTTCTTTACTTACCACTGTATCTGTAAATTTTTCTCTTATCTCATGGGTAGAGTTCTGAAATTGGGCTAGCATTTTTGTTTTGATGTAACTTATTTTTATATATTTTTTGTTAATCCAGAGTGTTAGAAATTTCATTAATATATATTCAATTGAGTTTTTACTGATGTTACTCGTTTAATTAACAATCATTTGAATATAGACTTATTTGGTGATATTATTTTTTTTAGATGGGTCAAATTAATCAGACTATATAACTACAAGCTATAATGTTTTATTTCTGGTTAGTTCAATTCTTTTGAAAATCATAGCTATATCAAAAATTATTATTGATCGTTGTCAATAAATCACACAAATCAACATCTTATTTTAACAATGAATTAAACAAACTATGCTCTAATAATTCGGCCTTTATCAGGATATCCCCCTTAGTGTTCTAGACATACAAAAAATTCATCAATGAAACAGAAATCCTTAAAACTAAACACAATAAAAAAATCTGCACATTTATAATTACAATATTCACAGGATTGACTTACTACTTAATGTCTCTAATTGGTTCTTAATTGAGATTTGTATTATTCGCCATTGGATCACCTATTTGGATGTTATTACTGCCACCATTTCGTTTGGGCAATTAATTAATATCGAGCTTATTTTGGATAGCCCTTTGTGTGGAAAATTTTCTTCTACCTTGACTGCTATTGCTGATTAATATTATTACCCTGTCATTTTATATTAGGGCAGTTTAAAATCGAGTGCTAATTACACTTACACGTTTGAGTTTCGCAGTTCCACACTTAATATCTTTTACCTCACATCACCGCAGTTTATAATCGAATGTTTCTACAACTTACATTACCGCAGTCTATCCTATAATTTCCTGTTTTGTTTAAATATCTATCCTTCTCTCGTAAAAACTCTCCTTTTGGATACAGGCTGTACAATGCAAAGTTCATCAGCCCTGCATCTTGCCATTGTTCAACTTCTTATTAGTTACACTTAATAAAAAACGTCCCTGCGTTTCACTGTTCACACTGTGTGTCTTTTTGGAATTTATTGACAACAAATGTTTTACCTTAAATATACTGTGAGTATACCTACTTCACATTTACTTATTCACTGGGACCAAATAAAAATTATTTTCTTTAAGCAAAACACTATAAATAAAAACAAAGCATTGTTCTGTGTTCTTTATATTATACCGATCTTTACTAGTCAACCAAAACAATACAAGTAAAAACAAAGCATTGTTCTGTATTTCTTCAAATCTTATGATATTTACTATTTAACCCAAATATTAGGATGCATAAATTTAATATACATGGCTCGTTTTTCTCCACAATAAAAGGTTTCTATTTTTATGGCATATTTGCTATTTATAGCAATATATATATATATATATATATATATATATATATATATATATATATATATATATATATATATATATATATATAATACATGGTATATAAGTTAGATATTTCTATGAAAATTTGCGATCATAACCCACTTTCTGCGTAGTTACAATAAAATAATGGTAGCGGTAGAATCCGGTTTCGCTAGTTTCAGCCCGTCTACGAGCCACCAATGACTATGATGAATGAAACTGAGCGGATATAACAGATCATAATTAACACTTGCGGTGCTAACGACATTGACAATATACCATAATAAGAAAGCACCGACTAAAGTTGCGACCGTCATTTGTACACTCCTCATCAGGAATTTTTTAAGACTCTAATTATTACTGCCTTGGCTCCAACTATGACGCATCCATGTGATCTTCGTTAAGGTGGAATGTGTGAATGTTATTAAATTTAAACACACACATTTTGATTCTGTTTTTAAATTATTAACCCAGCCTCAATTTTACAGGTTCATGCATAATATAATTGTAACGCGGTTAATATAAAATACAGGAATAATAAATAACTAAATTAATAAATATAAAACATAAGACTTAAAACAAATAGGACCTGGGTTCTCGCGCATACTATTTGTATGTGTCCTGACTAAACAATAAGAAAAGAGAGATATAATATTAAACGTTAACAATGTTAATTAACAAAATGAGACTTCATGCCAAATTTCAAAAGTGTGGAACTACTTTTTAAAAATGTAAACATAAACTAGAAATAAATTTAATCAAATCAATAAAATTAAGCAAGTTTTACTTAACGTTGGTTTCGGCCATCGGGTGATAAGCAGGACTTCATTTTCAGGGTGAAACAACTACTCAGAGCAGGCGAAACTTTCATTAGCATAAGGTGTACTTAATACTGACCATTCAGAGCTGGCGAAACTTCTAAGAACACAAGGAAACTGCAATCAGACCTGGCCGCGTGGTTGAAAGATGTTCTAACGGGCCACCTGGATGAACGTGCTGTTTCTCTTTGAACGTGTTAGCTTCCCCTTGAACGTGTTAGCTTCTGACATACTAATACTTTTTGTTTCTTACGCCATTATTTCTTGGCTGAGCACTTTTTGATTTAATGTGAAATGAAAAAGGGAAAGTTCAATCTTCTCGTATTTACAGTCTCCTAAGACAAGTGACATTTCTTATCCCCAGAATTCACATGGACTTTAACATGTCTTTCTGCATTTAACCACAGAGTAGACAGTTGTTCGACGGACAGAAGCAATGACGTCATAGACGGCAATTATGTCTATGATTGAAATATAATAATAGAAAGTAAATAAAAACGTGTAAAATGTTACATAAAACGTTAGTTGATATTACAATCAGCCAAAGTTTTCAAGAAGAAATGCTATGTACATAATTAAAAAGTATGGACGCAGCAAGTGTGTTATAGTAGTAAATTTTCATAAAAATGTTATTCATAGCAAATATGTCATGTTTTAGTGAAAGCAGGCATCAAATCTGGTTACCAGAATAACGTATATAGTAGAAACAATGTATCATATTTTATAAAAATATTTTTATTGTTTGAAAAAGTGCTAAAATCTACCGAAAATAAACTTAAAATATTCCCGAAAATACTGGACCGATTTTCCTGGCCAACGAATCTCTTCAAGCTATTTACCCGCTTGCCAAGATATAATTATTCACAAAAAACTTTTTGACGAAAAAAAAATTTGCATGAAATGTTGCAAACAATTTTTTCACGAAAATGCGAAAACCCTTTTTTTACAATAACGTATTAAACATTTATTATTAAATACCACAATTTCTCAAAAATCTTACAAAACTGGCTAAATACGTTTTACACAAAAATTTGCTGGAAACATACATAAAATTCAGACTATATACCTAATCTGTAATCAAAATTGAAAAAAGGCTATGTAAAGAATTTTTTTAACTTTTCACTGAGCGGAAGTAAAACAAAATATAAGCGGAAAAAGAATCATATTTTTATGCCACGAACTAAGAACATTACTAAGTCTGTCACCTTAAAGTTTCACTTGACATTTGTGGAAACAATTCACCAACTACAACTTATGTATAATGAGAATATAAACATAGATAATTCTGTAAGGCTAGATGTATTCTCACCATAATTAGAACCGCAGGCCGGTTTCGCACTAATTAGAGCTCATCAGTACGGTATACTAAGTACAGCGATGAGCTCTAATTTAAGAGAAACCGGTCTGCAGTTATAATTACAGGTGGGAATACATCTAGCCTTACATACACTGTCCCTATCTTGAGGAAAAAATGACCTAGGGCTGACAATTAACAAAATTGTGAGTTGGTTGTACACAGTGCCTATTTTATAACAATTTGTGTTATTTCGAGCTGTCGTGACAACATACTACCGGAGCCCGCACCGAGATGGCGACCCTGTGGCACATGTACGATAGCTAATTTAAAGTTTAGTATAGTTTTCTTTGAAAATGTACTAAATAATCGTGAAGTAGAGGGTATGCCCTTCACTTCTGAAATACAAAATACAGGCTGTTTTATTTGAAAAAGTTGAGTTACGGCAGTTTAAATTTTTCCAAATTCAGTCACTGAGAGCCTATCTAAATGTGCCATTTCAAGCAATTCCGATATCTATTGGTAAAAATGCCGTATAATTTTTGATATGTGCCAAAATAGTGAAAAGCTGAAAACGATGTACGCTATCAATTTTTTTTCTTACAAACATACATTATTGCAAAAATGCAATAATGTAGGGGGGGGGGGGGATGTTCGATTTAAAAAATATCACCAACGACTTAGGGGCCACCTATAATTATCAGAATAATTTTATAAGACGCAGCTCAAGACACGTCATAATTAACTTATTAATTTTTTTCGTATTCTCTATAGTAATGGTATAATGCGTCCCCCTGTATTTGTAAACAGATAAAAACTGAGACCAACACGGATATCGGTCCACAGAGGGCAAGTTCGCGCTCATTTGAAGAAATCTTTTCAAAATTCAAAAGTAGCGGTTTCTCCAAGGTCGAAAATTCGCTAAAAAAATATAGACTATTAAACTATACACTCTACAACTAAAACTTTTGACAAAGCATCAGTTAAATGAATTTTCCGGAAATATTTTAGAAGAATGAAGGACAAAGACGGTTGAAGCTGAAACTTAGGCTCTGTAAAACACACTTCTTGTCACATTTTCCTACATAGCCCGTATTTGTTTCAGGTTTTTTGCCTATAAGTAACCAATTTTGACATATTAAATCGCAACTTTGACGTTTTAAGAGGAAAAGCTATAAAATTTTCAATGCATATTTTTCTGGTATTTATTGATATGTTTGCACTAGAAAAAATAATCTTTGTCTGTAATATACAACATATTTTATTAGTATAGTAGGTATAGTATACTTTGTATAACATAAACCCGCGTACCAATTTTGGTTCCCATAGCTTTGTTATTTTCGCAGATAGATTTTCCAAAAAAAAAACCCAAACCGAAAAAACTGTTTTGAATTTCCTGGCTTGTCCAAGCCGTTGTCAGAAGAATGTTACCTACCAAATTTCATCTAAATCGGCCTATAATTTTTTGAGTTATCGGTGAAAAAAGTTTCTTGAAAAATTTTATGAAAATGTTTTTCCTAGAAAAATTGCAAAACGGATTTTTTAATGAGAATATAAAAAATTTACGAAAATATACTAAAGCAATTCAGGTACTACAGTTTATTTAAAAAAAAAGTTTTGAAAATTTTCTAGAACACGTTTTATCCAAAATTATTGAAAATATTTGTTTATGAAAGGCTGTCAATTTTTTTGACGATTTGCCTTAAAATATTTTTTACGAAAAGTCACAGTTTTTTTTTTATAGAAACACGAAATAATAAGCTCATCCAATAACTCACCGCGACTGACGTTACTTACCTACCAACTACATCCACATTTATATTTGTATGTCACATGTTCTCACAAATACTTATAAAGTTTCATCTAACATTTGTCAAAACAATGTGTCAATTACATACAAATTAAAGTTTATGATAATAAGCTACCACATCACGCTTGCTGCGTTGAAACTTTTACTACTGGTTATATATGGTTCATCCCTTTATCAATTTACTGACCAAAGGAAGAGATTTTTTAAATTTATTTCGTTAAATAAAGCACACAAACTCTAATTGGAGCTCCCAAAACATCGCAGAAAGGGTATGCTCTAAATAAATATTCTGCAAACTTTTCAGTCAAATTAGCAACATTAGCTGTTTAAACGGAATCTGGGACCCTGGTAACCACACCTCTGGCAATATTTGTTTTCCACAGCCTACATTTTCTTCGGAATATTGGTTTAAATATCACCAATTTAACGCTTAAAATTATCAATTTGATTCTTTTAGAATAAGAACCATAAGGCTTTAAAAGTATTTTTTTGCTTTATGAAGGTTTTGTCTACCAGATAACATATTTTGGTCTTCTGCCCCTTTTTGGCCTCCAGTAGGACACATTTTTTACCTCATTTTTTTTAACCTAACCTATATATTTCACATTTGGCACATACTATACGTTAGACAGGAGCGGCTTACGTACTAAATTCGTTTACAGTAGCTTTGCTATTTCAGGTAAAACAAATAATTTTCAATAGAAAACCCAAAATTTTCCCTAAAAAACAAGTCAGACTTTCCTGGCTAACAAACCTATCCAAGCGATTTAATAAGGAACGCCCGTGTTAAATTTCATAAAACTCGGTCTATTACTTTTAATTATTACATGACTTTTTAAATACATTCTTTATGAAAAAAAAAATCTTTGCACACAAATATTAACAGCTTTTTTATACACATTCGAAGTACAATTCTAACCGCATCAATATTTTGTTTTTGAATTTTATCCATCCATGGTTTTGCATCTAGTTGCCTCATTTATTTCTTAATAATTACTCACAAATATCAAGTAGGTAATATTATTGTGCTAAATCTAATTTTAATTTACTTTTTATCTTGTATACGAAGTTGAATCCAAGGCGATTAGTGGAATGGTTTATTCTGTACAGAATGTTCACGAAAAACAAAATAAGTGCTTGAATATGTCGCACTAAAATATATTGAAGTGCCTGCAGGGGCGATATTGCCCTTTTTATCGTAAGGCTTTAAAGTATTTGAATGTTTCTTTCACCCTCTGAAAATAAAGTCGTTTTCGCAATTTGCATATCATGCAATTATTCTGTGTCTGGTAGGATATAACAAAATGCCCACCCAGAATTCTACAATACCCATGAGGGTCAATATTTTTATCTCAATAAATATACATGGGTACATTTAAAAGCCTTACAGGAAGTTATGTTGCATAAAACAAATATTTTATTTTAAAAAATTATTGCGCTTTCTACGGGAATTTGCATACATTTTTTTAAATTTTCATACAAAAATTTGCAGAATAAATACATAAAATTCAAATTATATGCCTAATCTATAATTGAGATAAAAAAAGTCTGGACGCCGCAAGTGCGTTATGGAAGTGACTTTTCACAAAAATATTTTTAATAGCAAATGTCTTCAATGCAAGCAGGCATCAATTTGGTTACCGGTATAATCTATACAGGTGTCCCAATAGTGTGTACTTCCTCTATATATCCCTTACCCTAAGAGCTAGCCAAAAAAACTTTCAACAAAATTTTCTTGTGATTATATAAGCTATAGCGAGAAAATATACTTAGCTTTGTGAAACTTCCGGTTGCACCGGAAGTAACTATCAACTTTGTTATTTTAAATGGAATGCTATACTTTTTATTGCATTTTTGGATAGAGACTAAAAAATAAGTGTGACTTTGTGTAGAATTTTATATAGCTATCTAAGATATTTGTGAAAATATTACGACTTTCGCTTGTAAAAACTGTATTCTGTGAGATACAGGCGGCACAGAGGACGTAACAACTGATATTTATTGTGAGATGACAGATAAACGTCATTAAAATTTCGAATAGTTCTAATGTATCGTCTTTTTTAGATTATTTTTTATGGTAAGACTCTGGTTTATTATTATTATTATTATTATTATTATTATTATTATTATTATTATTATTATTATAGTTATGTAATATATAATAATAATAATAAAGTCATTAACATTAACATTAACATAAAAAAATAATCTAAAAAAGACAATACATTAGAACTATTCAAAATTTTAGTGACGTTTATCTGTCATCTCGCAATAAATACCAGTTGTTACGTTCTCTGTGCCTCCTTATCTGACAAAATAGCTTTTACAAGCGAAAGTAAAACAACCCGAAAACTATCACCTATAGATATAGGGAAACCTATACTTGATTGATGCAGAATTGAATGACCTACCTGAACAATCCATAAAATATAGGGTGTTATATATAAAAATAAAAAGTTATGCCACTTTAAAATTAGGTATGTTGTAACCCAAAAGAAATACACCCTGTAAAATGATAATAAAATATTCTTTAACTATTTTAAAGAACTGAATGTTGTCTATTGATATTTTGAATTTAAGGCAGAAAAACTCAAAGCTCAGCCCACAGCATACGTTTGAAATAGCATATAAATCGGAGCTAAAAAAATGAAAGTCGTAATATTTTCACAAATATCTAAGATATCTATAGGGAATCCCACACAAAATCACACTTATATTTTAATCTATATCCAAAAATGCAATAAAAAGTATAGCATTCTATTTAAAATAACGAAGTTGATAGCTACTTCCGGTGTAACCGGAAGTTCCACAAAGCTAAATATATTTTTTAGATATAGCTTATATAATCACAAGAAAATTTTGTTAAAAGTTTTTATGGCTAGCTCTTAGGGTAAGGGATATATAGAGGAATTACACACTATTGGAACACCTGTATAGTAAAAACAATGTACCATACTTTATCAAAATAACTCATTGTCTGAAATAGTACAAAAATTTTCCGAAAATAAACTTAAAAAATTTCAGAATGAACCTGTTCCCTAGCCAACGAACCTTAGGTTAATAGGAAATTGATTTAATTAACCTATATAACTTTTTCTCGTGTCTTGTATAAAAGCAATTATATTGTATGTATATATGTAAACAGATATAAGCTGAAGCTAAACCCGGATATGGATTCTAGGGTGCCTAGTTTTCACTCATTTGAAGGAATTTTTTTTAAATTCAAAAGTCGCGGTCTCCACATTAACGAATTTTTCTACGAAAATTAGTTAAAAATTATAGACCGTTAAACCATAAACTTAGCCAAAACTACTGCCAGAGCATCAGAGACCAGATTTATTTGAAATGAAATTTTCTGGAAACATTTTAGTAAAATAACGGACAATGGCGGTTGAAGCTGAAATTTAAGGGTTTGCAAAACACTCTTGCGATATTTTATTTACATAACCAGTATTTGTTTCAGGTTGTTTGCCTAAATGTTG
The DNA here is from genome assembly GCA_964006375.1 of Tillus elongatus. Lineage (NCBI taxonomy): Eukaryota > Metazoa > Arthropoda > Insecta > Coleoptera > Cleridae > Tillus > Tillus elongatus. The sequence goes on from OZ023262.1 coordinate 147,670,761, forward strand.
CCAATTTTGACGTTTCAAATCGCGACTGGCGTTTTAAGGAAAATCCAAATTTTCTTATTTAAAGGTCTATAACTTTTTTGTCCTTAAACCTACAGACCCAGATTTTGGTACATGTTTCACACTTTATAATACAAACACTGACTTTGTTATTTACGGAGATATACATTTTTTAACGAAGAAAAACCCAAAAGTTTCCGGGAAAACCTGGGCCGATTTTCCTGGCTAACAAAATTATCCAAGCCACTTGCAAAAGGAAGGTACGTACCAAATTTTATCAAAATCGGCCCATTATTTTTTGAGTTATCGGTGTGATACACACACACACACACAGATATATATATATATATATATATATATATATATATATATATATATATATATATATATATATATATATTCTAGGGGAACTAGTTCGCACTCATTTGAAGAAACTTTATCAAAATTCAAAAGTCGGCATCTCCTCATTAGTGAATTTTTTAAAGAAAATTCACTAAAAGGAAATTGAACCAGTGGAAGTAAAGAGAAAGTCTGGACGCAGCAAGTGCGTAATGGTAATGAATTTTCATAGAAATGATCTGGCACCAAATATTTTTATAACCTTTTTCCTGTAACATAGAAATCTAGATTTTGGTATATAGTTTCCTTATATATATATATATATATATATATATATATATATATATATATATATATATATATATATATATATATATATATATATATATATATATATATTGTGTGTGTGTGTGTGTGTGTGTCCCACGTAGACCTTCCATTAGCCGTTTCTGGAGTACGGCTCACAATTGAATTCTGAAAATTCACGCACGTGGGTTTCTCGAAATATTCAGTTTACTGAAAGTATTGGCAACTTTCTTATTTCAAATGGAAGAGGCTGTTTTTTATTACGGATCTAGATAGATCGTAAAATTTTCAGGTAGGTTTTACTAACATGTTATGTCAATCATTTTTAGGATAATTGACTTTTTTTTAAATTTTTAAGAAACATTGTTACATTTGCACACCTGTATCTCTCTTATTTTTCATCCTGAAGAGTTGAAATTTTAAAGCGCAAATTCTAATATGCCACAAAATATTTGGAATATATATATATATATATATATATATATATATATATATATATATATATATATATATATATATGAAACTGACCCCGGATATGGGTTCTAGAGGTCCAAGTTCGCGCTCATTTGATAAAATTTTTTCAATATTCAAAGGTCGGGATCACCCTATTTTTTTCTAAGAAAATTCACTAATATAAGCAGAAAATGCTCACATTTTCATGTTACAAGCTATCAGAAATAACAAACATTAGCTAAATAACCCTGTAATCTCTTCGGTGAATAGAATTTAAAAAAAAAGTTTTTTCAACAAATTCTACATGAATCATGGTATTCGATTATAAATGTAAATTATTACAAACTAGGGCTTTCAGGTATAGGGAGTATTATACAAGAGTTGATGCAAAGGGGATGCTATTCACTTCTGAAACATAAAATATTGATTAAAAAATTGAATTACGGCAGTTTTAATTTTTCAAATAAATATTTGAGACCACCGTAAATGCAAATTTTTAATGTGACTCCGATTTCTGTTGGTAAAAACGCCGTATCTCAATTTTATATATATGCCAAAAATGTGAAAAGTTGCAAAACAATTTAAATAACTCAAAATCGCGAAACGATAGCAAATTTTTTTTCACAAGCATGCATTATAATTTAATTGAAAATGCAATAATATAGGTGTTTCATTAAGAAAATAAACTTTGTATCACCCACGCCTGTGATTGTCAAAATAATTTTGTAAGGTGTGGCTCAAAACACTATTTAACTAACTTACTATAATTTTTCTCGTAGCTTGTATAATAACTGAGATATTGAGCTTTACCCTAGTAATGCGTAATGTAAACATGCAGAAATTGTGATTAAACCCGAATTTATTTATTTGTTCTAAGGGGTCTAGTTTGCGCTCCTTTGAAGAAACCTTTTCAAAATTCAAAAGTCACGGTCTTCTCAATAACGAATTTTTCTGTACGAAACTGTGCTAAGAATTATAGACTGTTAGGCCATAAACTGTATAACTAAAACTACTGCCAAAGCATCCGAGAAAGGGTCGATTTAAAATAAATTTTCTGCACATTGGTAAAATAAAGGACAGTGATGGTCACGCTGAATCTTAAGGTTTTGTAAAACACACTTCTTACATTTCCTCTACATCTCTGTCTAAAAATTGCACATTTTGACGTTTCAATCGCGGTTTTTACGTTTTAAGAATAAAAAGCATAAAATTTTCCAAAGTTATTTTTCTGGTATTTCTTGACCTTTTTCCGTCAAGAAAACTTAATCTTTGTCTGTAATATTCAATATGTTTTGTTAACCACATAAAATACTTAGTTCTTGTGCATTTCTCGGATCACTAGTTTCACGCAGTTTTTTTCCTAAAATGCCTATATATTGGTTTTTTTTTCAACTTAGACATTTGAATTCCAGCATGTAGGGTAGGTTTGATAGTATAAATTTGAATGCCAAACTTAGTTGCCTTGGCATTGTTATTTTTGCAGATGCAGAAATTTTTCCAGAGAAAACCCAAAATTTTCCCGGAAAAAATGCTCCAATTTTTACAACTAACTTTTTCAAGCCACTTGTGAAATAAAGGCACCTGCCACATTTCATCAAAATCGGCGTATTATTTTTTGAGTTATCGGTACGATATATATAAACACAGGTCTCCTCATTAGATAATTTATCGTAGAACAAAAATCGCTAAAAGTAGACAAGATTAGAGCATCACATTTATTTTATTAACATAGCAGGCAAGGTGTCATAAGAGCTGATCACATTTTTATAATAGCAAAAAAACTACTTTTATTGTTCGTAGTCTCTCAAAGTGACAAATGCCAACCCAAATGTTTACTGCGCAAATACTAGCCATATTTTTTGGGTTAACAGCGATGATTCACTCGCAAATACATTACTAGAGACTAGTCGGTATACAAGAAATGATCGGCTAATATAATTTTAAAAGTTTTTCGTCTCTTTTCCGTTCTCTTCCCATAAATTTGCGGCAAACAACATAACTGAGTGTTTTTCAACCGGCATGCACTTATTATCCAAACTTTTGGGAGGAAAGCCATTAGTGTAACTATAAGAAACTTTACTACGCAATCAGTTGACGAGTTTCAAACTTAAACTTTTTGTTGACATCATCCACTGCGCTCAATACTACGCAGTTGGAAGTCTACCAACCCCAGCTGGAGTTGGAGACTATTGATTTCCTGATAGTTTCACTTTGCGAGAAATTTTCTGTAAAGTTCTGCGCTTCAGGGTGTAAGTGTATTACTTCATGCTATAGGGTGAGGATGATGATCTACTGTTACCAGAGAGGCGAATTATAAGACGAAAATTTGTTTTTGACATTTTGAATCTTCTAAATTAATCACAATATACTGCTTTACGTGTAAGAGTCTGCATAATTACGGATTATATTGCTAACTCATACCAAATTTCACATAGGTATTTTATACAGGGTGTCTATTGTAAAAGGTTGCATTAAGGTTTTTCGAGAACTGCTGAAAATGGCTATAATCCCTAAAACACAGCGACTTTGCGTGCAAGGGGGACCCTAACAAAAGTTACAACAGCATTCAACCCAGACCGGGGGTTACTTTTACCCCCCTAATTTGAAGAGGGAGGGTAGGTCAAGTGACACCTTTATGGAAAGCTCATTTGATTATCTATTAAAAGCTGAAATTTCGAAATATACTGATTAGTTTTCTAGATATTTGCTTTTAAAACTTAAGGAGGGTCATAATATGCTAGTGGCTGATCAAAGCGACAGTCAGTATTACGTAACACACACACTTTCAAAACTTCAAAATAAAACGTCTAAAACTATAGTACCAATTTCGTGTTTAAGACTCAAATTACAATTAAATCGTACAAATGCAACAACTACGGCTCTTTTAGTGAATTTTCTTTAAAAAAAATTCACTAGTGAGGAGATCTCGACTTTTGAATTTTGAAAAAGTTTCTTCAAATGACGGCTATTTAGGACACCTGGAAGCCAAATCCGAGGTCGGTTTCAGACTTTATATGTTTATATATATATATATATATATATATATATATATATATATATATATATATATATATATATATATTTTTTCGTGTCACACCTATAACTAAAAAAATAATAGACCGATTTTGATAAAACTTGGTTAGTATCTTCCCTTTGCAAGTGGCTTGGATAAGTTCGTTAGCCAGGAAGATCCGCCTAGGTTTTCCCGGAAAATTTTGTGTTTTCTTTGGAAAAAAAAGTATATCTCCGGAATTAACAAAGTAAGGGCAACCAAATTTGGTACGCGAGTTTATATAATTATCGGTAAGTTACCTACCAAACGTTAGCTCTGCAGATTAAAGGACAAAAAGTTACAGGCATTTAAAGAAAAATAAATTTGGGTTTTCCTCAAAAAGTCAAAGTCGCGATTTAAAACGTCAAAATTGGTAATATTTAGGCAATCAACCTGAAACTAATATGAGCTTTGGAAGGAAAATGTCTCAAGAAGAATGTTTTGCAAAGCCTAAAGTCTTAGTTTCAATCGTCACTGTCCTTCATTTTACTAAAATGTTCCCAGAAAATTGATTTCAAATAGACCCTTTCTCTGATGCTTTGGCAGTAGTGTTGGCTATAGAGTTTATCGGTTAATGGTATATCATTTTTCTCGAATTTCCGTAAAAAAAATTAATGCTCAATATATCCGTTATTATGCAAGATACGAAAAAAAATTGAATACATTAATTATAGGGTGTCTTGAGCTACATTTAAAAAAATATTTCTACAATTACAGGGTGGCCCATAAGTCGTTGGTGATTCAAATTTTCTTTTTTTTTTAATCGAACACGCCTTATGTTATTTCATTGTTGCATTTTCCATCGAAATATAATACATCTTTGTAAGAAAAGAAATTCGGGACGCAGCAAGTGCGTTATGGTAGCGAATTTTCATTAAATGCTTCATATTTGGATAGCTCTATTTGTTATTAACCTATAAAGTTGACCAAGAAACCAGTTTTTTTGGGAACACTTTAAGTTTACTTGTGGAATTTTTTGTACATTTTCAAACAATAAAGTTATTTTGATGAAACATGGCGCATTGTTTCTACTATACCTATAGATTATACTGGTAACCAAATTTGATGCCTGCTTTCTTAAAAAAAACATATTTGCTATTAAAAACATTTTAATGAAAATTCACTATCATAACGCACTTGCTGCGTCCCCAATTTTTTATGATGTGTGGCTCCACTCATATTTAATTCCAGTTGTTACGACGAAAAGGATATTTGGGTGTTTTGGGAAAAAATTCGCTATTGTATTTTTATTTAAATAATTGCACAAATTAACCACCGTTGCTTCCATATACACTCTGTGATCAAATATTTTTTGAAATTTTTTAACATCTCAGCTATTATTCTGAGTCAATCAGTAGTAATTCTCTACATCAGTTCCTGCATATTTTGTGGTTGGGTTATAAATACCTAATTTTTAAATATCCACTTACAAAAAAGTCAAGTCTAGGGGGATTCAGATCTAGAAATGTAGCTGGCCATTCAATAAGATGTTGTTCCCATCCACTAACCTTAAACAAAAAATTAGACAAACCCGATTTACAAACTAGCCTTGATCTCACAATATTCTTCATGAATTTTCACCATTGTATCTCATTTAAAGGAGCTGTCATGTTAAAATCAAATAACAACTCTCCTGAGTAATGTTTATCAAAAAATCCCCTCAGCATAGCTGAATAATAAGCACGATCACCATCTTGCTAAAAATGAAGGTAATTGATGTTAGATTCTCGTCATTTTCCATTGTTTTGGTTATCATAATATCTTCCAGCAAATTAGGATAGATCTCCGTAATATAACTACCAAGAATAAAGATTGGACCAACAATTTTACTTCCTAAGACCCCTGCCCAAAGTTTAATTTTTCTGGATTTTGGGTATGGGATTTCTTATACAAGTGAGAATTTGTGTCACTCCAGTAGTAGCAGTTAGGTCTATTGATAGCTCCGTTAAATGAAAATGTGCATTCGAACAAAAAATAAATGTTCTAGAGTAGATCCGGATAATTTATCATTTTTCCATACTTGGTTTTACAAAATTGGAGCCTCCTGCCATTATCAACTTGATTCGACTTATGTAGCAACTCTATTTTGTAGATGGTATCTGCAGGTCTGAAAAATTTTGGGAATACTCGATCGAGCTATACAAATACCACCTATAGTACTATAGGTGGTATTGGCTAAACCCGCTGCAGCAAATAATTGACAAATGCTCTGATTTTAATTTGGTCAAGTTGTCCTTTTGCAACCACTTCCGTTGCTTCATCTCTTACGCTCCGCGCCCGCTCGTGTTTGCTATTGCAAACCGAACCAGTTTCCTTAAGTTTTTGCAATTCTCTCGAAGCATGAACATCACCTACATTTATTTCTGAGTGGGTTTTATTAAATATACGATGAGTTGCTCTACTACACAAATTATTTCCATAATAAATTGACACGCTTTCTGGGCGCTATGGAATAGTGCAAGTCATTTCAGTATTAAATTCATTTGAAATGAATAACACTTAATTAGAATAAAATTTTTAATGAGACAATCCACATTGGAATGGGAAGTCAAAGAAAACATGACAAAAATTATTAAAGACCTACCAACAGATTATCATCATTTTCAATTCTTTCTACCAATTCGCATCAACGAAAACACAACAAGACTAAAAAAAGTTTTTTCTACAATATCCAGTGGCCACGAAAGATTTTACAATTCTTCAAACGCTAATCAATGGTTTAAACAAACAGTAAATACTATTATTTTAGATTTTTAATTTTGAACGGAAGTATCTAAAAAGTTAATCTGTAGATTTTAAAATGGCAATTTTGAATAGAGAATCAAGAGATAATGCCAGAAAGGTGCCACTAAACTTACCTCGCCTAGTCGAATTAAGGGGGCGAAAGTCACACCCACTAGTGGTTGAATGCTAAAAATACTGTTATGGTTCAGAAAAGTGTTTCGCTCGCAAGCAAAATCGACGTGTTTCAGGATTTTTTAAATTGTAGCAGTTTTCGGAAAAACCCTGGTGCGGCTTTTTACAACGGAGATCCAGTATAATAACCATAACTATTTATTGCACCAATGTAAAATTCAACAAGCTCTGGTGAGCACTAACCAGCACATTTTGACAAAATTACCTTTAACAAAACCGTATTTTTCACTTTTGTTCCGCTAACGCTTGTTTAGTTGTTTCGTCCTCTGATGAAATTATTTTTGTTGGCAAACTGATGGTCAGGTGTGCAAAACAAACGGGTGTGACTAAATTGGTTTAAGCACAATGTACTTATTGCTCAACTGTTAGCAATAAGTACAGTTTGTGAAAGGCTGACCTTAACAATGATGTTGATATGGTTACTTGTTCAATACTGAACCAGAATAAATTGAAAAGTACACATAGGAATTTTTGGCAAAGAAAGTGTTGTGTACTACATTACTGTATTTATTTCGTTGCCTTTAGGTCATCGTTAGTCAATTGTTGCCATTTATCATTGGCTAAATATTTTTTTCTCATTTTGATTGATGATATGCTATTTTACTTAATTCAAAATCATTTATTAAAGTGGCACTTTATTGCATAAAATTGTCACTTTACTAAAACACACTTTGGCAGAAAATTTTTTATTTAAATATTGGAAACATTGTTTTTATTAAAAGTACAAATTGGAAAACTCTACACACCAAATTTTTTCAAATATATTTGTTCTTCCTGAAAACTTTTATAATTCTCTATCTGCATTGTTGAATGATCTTGCTGACAAAATATACTTTTTGAAGTTATCAACTTATTGGCGATGCTTTCTTCGATATAACCTATAGCCACACTAGTTGACTGCCATCTTCCATGCCTTTTAAATGTTGGAATGTCAGTTCCACTGTCAGCAGAAAGGTGACAGGTGTCTTCCTCAAGCAATGGCCAGTGTATGTGGATGCATCTGAGATTTTAAGTATTCTGCAACTTTTTGGGGAATTTTCGCAAAACTCTTGATGCCAACTGGTTATATTGTGCACTTACCGTGATTATAGTAAATAAATAATCTTACCTGTTTGGTTCTCAATTGTGAATATTTATGATAAATTCCAGATTCGTTGCACTCTGATTTTACGGTAAATACACATTACCTTTTGTTTTTTTGGTATAATGTAAAGTTAGAACCAAAACTTTTCCCATTTCTTCCATCTCTTTTACAGTTAAGCTGCATAATTCTGCACGCAGACATTCCCTATTTAGGTAATTGTCTAGTATCTTGACATATAAGCGATTCTGATAAAATTTTGCATAATCACGTATTTTTGTGTGTAATGACGAAAATAACAAAGAAAATTAGGACACAAGCGTATTTTTCGACATTTCGTCATTTCTCCGACGGAAATTTTTATTATTTTCTTGATCGTGTTTTTCGCAAATAGCTTTGTTCACATCATATTCATCGCTTATTATTACTCTAGGACTGTTATTATAAAGCACCTAGCCAGGTCTTTTATGTCGTAAAACGGCAAAACGTCATTGATTAGTTTTCACGACACGAATACTGATGACGTCAAAATCGGATGCAAATTATAATTATGCCTAAGTGGACGTCAAAATCGGATGCAAATTATAATTATGCCTAAGTGCATTTTCATGTAGTTTCTCTGCATTTTTGAGGAAATTATGTGCAAAAAATAAAAAATATTATACAGGTACGTTACAACTGTGAGATAAACTGTGTTTATAGTGACGTGCGTGAAAAAATAGGTTTGATATGGCTTCAGACGAGTCCATTGGACACATGTAAGTTTAGAGTGATAATGAGCGATAAATATTATGTCAAAATTCGGAAAACATGATCATGAAAATGATGAAATATATGAAATTATGACCATAAACTGGATGCCTTAAGAGCTTTTACCTAAAACAATGAAAGATTGTATGAAAAACACTAAAATATGTATAAAAAAATAGCTTACCTTTAAACACAAACGCTAGCATTACACTTTAATCAGTTCTTGCTACGTTTTTTGTCATCCACCAATTACAAAATATTTCTTATACCTTCTCGTATTTTTTCTTAGCTTTTAAAGGAAGTAAACTCGGGGGAACCTGTGACCCCTAGAGGGCGCGTCCTTTGGTGGCGGATAGAGGAATGCCTCTCAGATATGAGTGGTAGTAGGGAAATGAAAAACCTCCCGCGGGCCAACAGGTACAGTAGCGTCTGACCCAGAGTGGGTGGCTACGAACAGCGTCTGACCCAAAATGGGCGGCTGAAGTTCCAAACTCACCAAGTCGTCTAGCCAACGAGGTGTTTTATGGCTAAATACCCCCTATGATCATGCCAGATGTAAAAACTGAACTACCCCAGGCGAGTAGAAAAATATTTTCAAAATCTCGCACTGACAACAAGTCAGTCGGCCCCAAGGAGTCGGGGAGATTGGGGGTCAAACATATGGCAATGAGTACCAAACGTACCAACAACAAAATACTGCATATTGCAACCTACAATACCTGATCACTGCCAACAGATGAAATATTAGTGGAACTAGAAGGCGAGTTGGAACGTATAAAATGGGACGTTGTCGGACTAAGTGAAGTAAAAAGACGAGGCGAACAGCTTATAGACCATAAATCTGGGCACATATTCTATAGCGTGGAGGAAGAAGAGAGCTCCTGGGGAGGAACAGGATTTATCATACACAAGCGACACAAATCAAGGATCGCGTCACTAAATAAAACATCAACACAAGTTATCTCTTTGATTCTAAAACTCAATACCAGATACAATAGTAAGCTCATAAAGTATACGCGTCTACAATGGATAATGACTATGAGGAGATAGACCTGTTCTGTAAGGACATTAACACTGTTCTAAATGAACACCCAGAGCACTTTACTGTAATATGCGGTGATTACAATGCCAAAATAGGCATAAAAATAAATTACTTTGGCTTAGAGGGTAGAAATGATCGAGGAGAAACGCTGCTCAGCTTCCTACTACAAAATAATTTGTTTCAGATGGGTAGTTTTTTCTACAAACACCAAATAGAATATGGACACGGAAAAGCCCCGATGGTAAAACGAGAAACGAAATAGACTTTATCATCACAGATAGAAAACACATAATAAAATACGTGAGTGTCCTAAATAGGTTTGCTACTGAGAGCGACCACAGGCTTTTTCGAGCAAAAGTAGCTATAGACATTGGCAAAGAACGACAAAAAAAAATCATCCAAAATAGCAATAATTCAAATTTAGTAATAAATCCAGCAGATAAAAATAGCTTTGAACAGTGGATCACCAATAAATTAACCAAGACTGAAATAGAACACACCATTGGTAACGACACCAACAAACTGATTAATATCATCACAACCACAATAACTGAAGCCCAAAGTCGTAACTGCTCAACAAATCAAAGGGTTACCGGTTATGACCTATGGCGCCGAAACACTAACCCTTACCAACGCTTCTGCTAAGAAACTAAAAGTAGCACAGCTCAAAATGGAGACGTCGATGCTTGGCGCTTCGTTACGTGACCACATCAGAAATTAAGAATTACGCAGAAGAACAGGAGTGACTGATGTGGTCGCACATGTGGCAAAACTCAAATGTAAGTGGACGAGACATGTGGCTCGCATGCAAAACGATTTCTTGATTGGAGACCCAGATCCGTAAAAGAGACAGAGGAAGACCACCAACTCGCTGGACAGACGACATTACAAAAAACTGGATTCGTAGCGCTCAAGGCAGAAAAGAATGGACTCAACTAGGGGAGGCCTATGTCCAGCAGTGAACGCAGAGGCCTGATTGATGATGATGATGATGAAACTCGAAGACGCTTCTCGAGCGGCATTTAAAATGTCTTCAGAAAAATTTTCTAAATTGCTTTTAGTAGCAAGACTTTTATAATTAGTGGCTAACTTTAACTCAATTCGACCTACAAATATGAAACTTGTTAACTGTCGTTATGTAAATAACTAGAGCCGTGTAAACTACTAAGTTACGGAAATCCTACACAGGTACCTACTATAATTATTTTTAAATTTCTTTATTTTAAACGATGGCCAATCACCGACGCCATGGAGCAGTTTCACCTCACTATCTTGGAAATTTTGCTGAACCCTTGCCTTTCTGTAAGGAGGGTAGGGATATCTAACTTGCGCAACATCGCATAGACACAGGACCGACGGATTTACGCCCCCTCAGAAGGACGGATCGTGCAGAAAATATATTGGATAGATTGAGTAAAATCTCATTTTAAATAAGTGATAATATAGCAAAAGATCTTTAGTGAAAAGAAAAAACGATTTTCTAAGTAAATTTAATGGCCACCCAACAGATTTTGTGGGGCATAAAAATCTCTGTACAATATATCTCTCCCGCGAGTTAAAATTTAACAATTAGCGTCTTCGCCATAAAAGATGATGTCGCAATAACGACGAGTTTCACCATGTGGTGTGGCTTTTAACGAGATATCAACTGTTTTATGTGCTATAATATCACGATCGATGTGCGATGGTATCAGTCCTTTCTGGCTAAGGTCCAAACTTTCAAGTCCTCGCTTGTAATCAGTAAATGTTCCCTTCCTGACGGTGGATAAAAACATTGCTATTAACGAAATTAAATTAGTTCAATAACAAGCTCATGGCAATTCCTTGAACAAAACCACAACCTTTATACGATATATTTTCAAGTGCAATATGGAATGTAAAATATCCTGATGCAGAAAATGCGTTACGGTAGCCAATTAATTGTTTTTTAATGTTAAAAATTAAATTTAGCTTTATTTAAGAAACTATTTATTTTAGATACAACTGAGGAAAGTGTAAACACACTGCATTTAAGAACCCAACGACATGTTTTTGGACAAACGCTACTTCACTAAATGCTAACAATAAACTTAAACAAATGTCTATATACACTATCTCTAAAGGTCTAATTATACATACCAATAAATAAATACAAGTGCTCTTGACTATTGCTTGGTTGTTAACATCAATATGCCTTAATAAGTGAATCTGCCCTTAACACTTGCAGACTATTAAACAATAAGAACAAAAACAAATACAAAAGTTCATGAAAACTTGCATATTCAGCACATTCATAACAACACAATCTTGGAACTGCATTGTCATCGCCCTTGCTTTAATACCGTGACATCGATTATTAATTATTTCTAGGTCAGTTATGTACATATTTCCGTGCTTTTGGAAATGTCATTCGAATGGCATTTAGGCAAGCTTTTGTTCCTGAACAGGTTTTACTTAAAAACGTTAGATTTAGTTAAAAACCTACGTCCCACAATTCATCAAAATAAATGTTGGAGATACAATGGTTTTCCAAATGAAAAATTGAACTTTTCAGGAAAGTTTGGTCCGATTTTGTTGACCAATAAATTAGTCTAAACTATTTATGTGAGGAATATATTGAGCAAGTTTTATTGAAATCGATTAAAGAGATACTTTGTAGAACCCAATTCGCCACAACACATTTTTTCGACCGGACGATTCTTTCGATAACGAGGTTAGCGTTGTTTATTCATCTCTCTGTTGACGCTGTGAATTAATAATCTCATAAAGTTGACAGCCTTTGATCATCTATGCACACTAGGCTTTGAAGATAATGTCTTTTTCAGATTATACAAGAATAGAGTAACAGATGCGATTTTTCTACATTGGTTAGGTTTACGCCATTCTGAAAGTTGTTCACTATGTAATTAGTTAGGAACGTTGTCGGATATACTAATCTCTCGTAGAGCAACACGTCAGCATGAAACTTTTTAAATGTAGTACGGGAAAAAGATTCATCAGCCCTTTGCGTAGAGCAGATACATATTTACATAGTGTTTAACTTCGCCACTTAGCAAAATAGACAATCTTCACATATTCTCTCCAGTTTAAAACAAAGTCACGAATATCTAGTAAGAGACTATTTATGGTATAGCAAAAAGGGCCATACAGATGAGTTTGAAAGAAGATGGTGAAATAACGTCACCTACAATAAAATTAAGTTTGCATTCTAATCTGTTAAAATAAATAATGTTAATAACAATATTAATAATAACAACGGCCATAATAATAATAGTAATAATTCCAATGGACGACGAAATATATTTGCTGTCTCCGTGAATTACAAGGCGTTTGACTCAGTTTCACCACAATTTCTTATCGGTGTGCTGAAGATCTATAAGACCGACACTTATGTCCTCAAGTTCCTTGTGTGTACCTGAAAAACAAAATTTCATATACGGATACAAACTGTTGACCAGATCATAACTAACATAATACCAATTAGAAGTGATATCCTTCAAGGCGACCAGCTAAGTCCATTGTGGCTCTACCTCACATTGAATCCACAAGCAAACGATCTGAACTCTACCAGATATGGCTTTAGTATAAAACGTTATAAATCCTCCTAAGCTTATGGCCTTCACAAAGATCCATCTGGAACAACTGGATTTTTGAGAAATAGTGTGATGCAAATTGGACTTGACTAATGATGCACTTTATGTGTAGTTAGAGGGGGATACAGCGAGTCGTATATGGAATGCAAAATCGCCAGCTAATATGCCCAATGAATGTAGTATAGTTCTATGATACAGCAAGTGATAAAAGTAAACTACTCAGTAATAGAAAACGAACATACAAATGAGTTTGCGAGGTGAGTAAAGCAGGTGTTGCGAACACATCTCGATATTAAGAAACTGACTGAAACCCTTAATTAATATGCATGGATTGCACTTAGTTAATCATTTGTGATTGTGAACTGGGGTAACACGTTAATCGAACATCTACAGTGAAATGTGTAGACACTCCTGACAAGGTCCATAAAGCACCACCCCCGTAGTTTTATCTAACGAGATAATTATTACAAATGCTTATATATTTCCGTCGACAAGCGCTCAATTTAGAACTGCCGTACCATATCCGAGAAAGAATATTCAACACTGTAACAATAAGGGTAAGTAAAATACAAAGTCACTATCAGACTGATCACGACAAACTGCAATCCTGGATGCAGAAGCCTCTCCATGGACGACATCTGAACGTGCTCTCCGGGCACATGTCGACACATCGGGATCGAACTACGGATTGGCTTAGGCACAGATGTTTCCAGAAATGAAGGGGTTCCTGCCAGCCATTCAAGTTCACATCATTCCAACAAGAATTTAGTTGAAGTATATAGCTGAAGATCGTTTGGCCCAAGGTGGCGTTACTGGTGGATGCGGATCGTTTGTTTCAGCAGAGGACAAAGAGGGGCACGACGCACTTGCGAAAGTTTTTCACCAAAAACTGGCTCAAAAATGACACTTTTATGTATTTGTAAAGCACCGTACTATAGATATACTCCTGAGCATGTTTTAGAGAACTATATGTACAGGCTTTACTGGGATCAGACAGTGCTTACAGACCAACTAGGCGACCACAATAAGCCAGATATAACAATAGTATATAAGTTCTACAGACAAGTGACGCTGATTGATGTGGTCCGAGTACCAATAATTTGGAAACAAAGTACAACGAGAAGCTCATCAAATTCAGGGACCTCAAGATGTAAGTGAAGAGACATATAGGGCAGATAGCGTCTGAGCGGTCACGATAGTCATATCGCTAACAAGTGTGGTTTATAAAAATATTTTAGAGAACAGTAGGAAACTGGACTTTCTAGAAAACTTTTATAATGCTGTGCAGAACGTGGTTATTCTCGCAACTGCCCATATTGTGCTTTGCCACTCCTACACCGAATTGGAAAAACTTCATATTTTGACATACCAAATATGGATTATTTTTACTTTACTGATTATCTCCTTCTAATGGTTTAACTTTGGCCTTTATTATCATAAATTTCTCTTCAGTCCATAAAATTTGTCTTAGTACGATTCTTTTCAAACAGCCTATATTTTTGCCAAAATTTTTAATTTTATGTGTAGCCAAGTGTGACTTTACTTTACTTTATATATATATATATATATATATATATATATATATATATATATATATATATATATATATATATATGTGTGTGTGTGTATGTGCAACGTTTATATTATCTTCATATTACATTTCAATCATAGATATAATTATAGCCTAATAACGCCATTACTTCTGTCCATTGACGAACTTTCTACTATTTCGCTAGAAATTCTAGACATCCTAAAGTCACCTGGCACTCCCAATGAAAAATGTCACTTGCTTTGAATACTTTATACACCTACATGGATCTGATAAGTTTTCTCTTTCATATTAATTCACTTGAACATCTAAAGGGCACAATATAAGATAATGATGGTGTAGGCCAAGTTATTTGTTCCATGCAGGAACAGTAATATTTTAATTCAGCATATGTTGAATAAGTTTAACTTAAAATGTATTTCATCCTAATTTTAGTTTTAATGTTCCAGGTGGGATCTGTTTGTACTTATCAGCTACTTTTTAAATTCAATTGCTCCGATACAGGTAATAATAGCTTGCTTAGTTATTTATAACTTGATACCTCATGTCAGGTGTTCTATTAATTTTTCATACCGATTTTTATTTAACTTGTGATAAGTCAACAATTGCAAACTAAGCTATAGTTTGCTGCATTGAATAAGGGTACACGTTTTCCAGAAATATTACGCTCTGGTCATATAACAGCCCACTTTAAAAAAATCTCTTAAGATTTCCAGCTATCCATTTACTGCAAGAGCCTGTTATTACTAATGGAGAACACCTGCCCACCAGAGGCCAGTGTATATTTGGAGTTTTAGGTTTTCAGCGGTCTCACCATCTCTGAGTGGTAACGTCATGACAGCGGTTTCACGAGCTTCGAATGGTTACATCATGTTAGTAGAAGTCTCGCTGAATCTAAGTAGTCAAATCATCTCAAAAGAAGCTCCAGCTTGTTAGTGGAAGTTTCACTAGCTCTAAATGGTTACGTCATGCTGCGGACTAGGTTCTGGCTGCACCACCTAATTTGAGTGATTTTCTTAATTTTCTAATCTTTAAAGTAGTAAATATCAAATTCTTGCAACTTGCCATTATATATCATTTTATTTCAAATTGTAAATTCATAAACATTGTGACCTTTTCATAATTGATTTTATAATAAACTGTATCAACCGAATCTCTCTCTCTCTATCTCTGTTCCCTCTCGCTCTCTCGTTTCATTGTCTAATGTCAACGTACATTCGAAAATACATGTTTTCAGCGGTCTCACCAGCTCTCAGTGGTAACGTCATGACAGCGGTTTCCCGAGCTTCGAATGGTTGCATCATGTTAGTAGAAGTCTAGCTGACTCCATATAGCCAAATCATCCCAAAAAAATCTCCAGCTTGTTAGTAGAAGTTCCACTATCTCTAAATGGTTATGTCATGCTGCGGACTAAGTTCTGGCTGCACTACCTAATTTGAATAATTTTCTTAATTTTCCAATCTTTAAGGTAGTAAATATCAAATTCTTGCAACTTGCCATTATATATCATTTTATTTCAAATTGTAAATTCATAAACATTGTGACCTTTTGATAATTGATTTTATAATAAACTATATCAACCAAATCTCCCCCCCCCCTCTCTCTCTCTCTCTCTTCATTGTCTAATGTCAACGTACATTCGAAAATACAAACGGCAAAAACCTCCGCCCTATTTGTTTATTAATTTGTTTAATAGTATTTATAGATTTCTTTTAGAGTTATATAAAACTCATTTTACTGGGTTTTAATTTCTCGTTACACGTGTATTTGTTTTCCGTCGTATTAATTATAAAAGATTGTCACGGGAAAAACTTGACAAGTTTGCCTCCGGTTGCGTTTTGAATTTTACCAAAAGAACGCGAACTAAAGGCCTTTTATGATTTCAGTTTTTAGTTTATCTTAAATTCAAGTACATATCTACAAACAAAAGGTGTCATAAAATTCATACAAAAAATTAGGTTGCGTGTGGATTTTTAGTTTACGTTTATTTATAATTAACTAAAAAATATGAAAAGTTATAAAGTACTAAAAATAAATAAAAATTCTTCGAAAACCAATATAGTTTTAAAAAACAGAATCACCAGAGGTTTACGTTAAATATCTAATCTCAGTGATAAACATTCACCTAAAAGGGCGTGAGATTTCCTGCTGGGATTCAAATATTTTATGTCAAAGTTAGAGCAGGAAAAAAGTGATATATTTCGTAACGTCGCTGCCCTTTAGTAAACAAATCATCGGAGTCTGACCGTTCTCACGTCGGATGTCCAGAACAGCCAAAAACAAATATAACAATAGATTGCTATTGTCCAAAACTACCGCGTCACTTCTGTGTAACATGTCTGACATCTTAACGTGTCTGTATGACAGTAATACCAAAAGAAAAAGCACGATAAACTAAACAAGTTTTATCGAATCATTCAGTTCTGAAACATCACTTGAAAATACAAATGCTGGAGAATTTTATGATGAATTAATAAAAAGTCCGGATGCAGCAAGTGCCTTATGATAGAGCGCATTTTTATAGAAATGACCCAATGTTTTTACCAAAATTATATAAGTTTACTTCAAAAAATTCTATGCTGTGTCTATAATATGTTATACTTCATCGATTTTGTTAACCACGCAAATATTTTATTCTTGTGCCGTCTTATGACCGGCATCAAAAATTGTTTTCGTTACATTTTTATAACTTCTTTTACTTTTAACTCAGAGATATAAATTTTGACACATGGTTCACCTGTTATAATGTGCACCTGCGCGTCAAATTTGATTGCCATAACTTTGTTCTTCTCAGAGATTCGAAAACTTTTCGGACGAAAACTACAAAATTTTCACAGAAAACCGGTCCGATCTTCTTGGCTAACGAACTTATTTATCCACTCACAAAAAAAAGTCACTGCTAAATTTTATCATTATTTTTTCAGTTAGCAGTGTGATACACACAACTGGGGATTTGATGAGTTACATAACCACCTTACAGCGTTGACCTTGCTCCGTTGGACCCATATCTGTTTTGTGAGCTTATTTTTTTAGTTATCAGTTTGATACATACAACTGCAGATTTGATGAGTTACCGAACCACCTTACAGCCCTGACTTTGCTCCGTTGGACTAATATGTCTTTTCTGAGCTTAAGAAACGCTAGCGCTGACGTTAATTTTCCTCACATGAAGAAATATTTCCGACTTTTTTAAGGAGTTGCTGAAAGAGGCAGCGTTGGAGGGTATCGCGTTATTGGAAACCGTTGAACTTACTGCGTGTAACTGTTGACGATTTATATTTAGAAAAATGTAATTTTAATTTCTTTCTAAATTATTTCTTTCCTGGTTAGGTAGATTTTATTTTGATTTTCTTTACTGCAGTAAAATAGTACATAGGTCGTTAACGACCTCAAAAGTGTATTATTTGGTAGTAAAGGTGCTTAACATTTCAGGCTAAAAGATAAAGCCACTTAAGCTAACTGTATTAGAAATAATTATGGAAGTGGTCAAGACAAGGCCGAAATCCAAAACACTTTGGAAGACAAGGGGAATCTGTTAAATATTATGGACATGGAATTGAGAAATTTTGAATGCTTCAAATGGGAGCAAACTAGGACCCCTAAAACGTGTGTATGTATATATATATATATATATATATATATATATATATATATATATATATATATATATATATATATATATATATATATCCGATTGTTCAGAGAACAATAGGGTTTACAGAAGGGTAGTAGCAATCGTAGAAACATAATTATTAAAAACAGTAAAATAATATGTAAAGCTAGTTTAGGAAAATTCTCTACACTAAGTAATGTAAATATTGCACATAATTAGAGGTCATTATTTTATCGATAACATTGGAGTTGAAACTATTACATTGTTATGTAAACAGTAAACATGGTAAAATTGCAGCGTACAAGGAACGCAGAACTGCTGAAGTCTGCACTTTTGGATGGACGTAAACTGATTAAAAAACTATAAGAAGTATTTGTTGATAAACATGAAAAGACAGTTAATTTAGATTGCTTAAGATGTAAAGACGCGACACTTGTAATTTAATTATGTAAACATTGAAACACTGTTCAATTAAGATTCACGATGTAAAAAGTCCGAGTTAAAATTCATCCATTTAGTTAGTAGTACCATTGTTAAATTTTGTGAGTTATTAAAGTTATAATTACACCGTTACTTATGTCTACATTCGCCTAGTTCGACGAGTTTATTCCTTAAAATATCCTCCGCTCCTTTAACATGGTCTTTCGAAGCCAAGAGTAGTTTAAGAACATGGTCGTTCGACGAAAAAGTAACCAGTGCCATTGAAAATACAGTGCTCACTAAAAATCAATTATCCTTATCAAACATACTTTAAGACAAGTCTCCAAATACCCTTTTATTTTAGAAAAAAATAATCATGACAGAAGCGTCCAGGGCAGTACCAAAAGAAGGTCAGTTCCAATAAAGCACCTATACATGGTCAAATTAGGACAGAAGCGTCCAGGGCAGTACCCAAAGAAGGTCAGTTCCAATAAAGCACATATACAGGGTCAAATCAGGACAGAAGCGTCCTGGGCAGTACCAAAATAAGGTCAGTTCCAAGAAAGCACCTATACAGAGCCAAATTCAAAAGAATCAAGGACACAAGCGTCCACGAAAGGCAACGATACAGGGTTAAAGGCAAAATATAGGTCACAGGCGACCAATAAACAAAATCAAAAGAAGAACTAGGCATCAGACAAGATAACAAAAACTACGAAGATTTATTAAATTAATTAAAATTAAGGAAGCATAATGGAGGAAGTCAATAATCTGGCAGTAGCCCAAGAGGCAATAAGTAAATCAATGAACAATTTAGAAGCATTAGGGCCACTAGAACACCCTTACTATGAAATTAGATACCTTGAACAAACTGAAAAAGTACATAATGACATCAAAGAACTCACGAGACTCAAGAACAAACGGAAAATAATGGTAAACCAATTTAAGCAAATATTAGAGGAAGCAGAAATGATGGGCGATGACAATTTACTTTCCAGCTATGAAAGAAATCGGGACGAGTTAGAGAAACAATGGGAATTACTGGAAGAAAACATATTGAGATAAATATACTAAGATAATCAGAAATCGAAGATGAGGCATATTTCACGCTAAGGTGAAGCTATCAGAATGCCATTGACAAGCTGTCAGAAACAATTAGGAACCGAACAGCTGGAAGAAAACATATTGAGATAAATATACTAAGATAATCAGAAATCGAAGATGAGGCATATTTCACGCTAAGGTGAAGCTATCAGAATGCCATTGACAAGCTGTCAGAAACAATTAGGAACCGAACAGCCCACTATTTAAGGACTTGGTTACCCAAGCTACCGAAAATAAAAGTACCAATCTTCATTGGCAAGTACAAGGAACAGGTAGCATTCCAAGGGCGAGTCCAGAAGGCAATAGATATAGATATTGAGAAATTCTACCCAAAAACAGCGTCAAGAAGCAATCATGAAAGATTTAATTTAAATTTAAGTAAACAAATACCAGAAGTAGAAGAAGCCAAAAACGAGCAAGAAAGATTTAATTTAAATTTAAGAAAAGAAATACCAGAAGTAGAAGAAGCCACAGACGAGCAGGAAAAAGTTAAAGTAAAAAATTATCCAGATAATCTGACATCTGGAGCGAAATCGGCGCCGAAGAAAACTAATGTAAGTAGAGAGAGCAATTTATTAAAATTTGAGGCATCAATGATAAATGGAAAGAAATAGATACAAGAAGTAAAACAAGCCGTAGTACAAATAGAAAAAATCTCAATAGATACGAAGATAGGAAATAAAGAATTTTATATGGAGAATGTTCAATTTGGAATGGAACCAAAGCAACAAAGAAAAGTAGCACAAACAGAACTCAACAAAATGTTATGTGGGTTCAAGTTAAGAAAATGGTCCAGAAACAAATCTTAGATTATTGCCAAGCTGAAAATTCCCAAATTTTGGATGAGTCAACCAAGGGGGGAAGAAACAGCGACCACAACAAAGGTAAAAGTTAATGGTTTCACCAATGCTTCCAAGGAAGAAACCACGAAACAGTTGAAGGGGAAAGTAAGAACAGTAAGAAGTACAACCACCCAGGTATTTACACAGACTCGGGTGGAGTATGGAGGTTAGATGCAGGGACAAGCTAAAATGGGCAGAGGCCACAAAGTATACAAGGGCCTTCCAGTAAAAATGGAAGGCTCACGAACAGAACAAAAGTATAAGGTACATGGGTATAGGGTGCATGTTTGCCAATGGAAGCACAGGCTTAGATGGAAGTTTAAGAGGAAGATAGCACACGCAGGGCACATGGTAATTACCAATCAATGGCCGCTGCGTAGTCAAATTAAGTCAAGTTTCAATGGTAAAACACTCCAAGACAACTCAGGGTCGGCGTGGCTGGATTTTGTGGAGTTGGAAGAGCTCTGCAAGCAAAGCAGAGACAGTTATTCAAATCATCGGCACAGTTACTTCACAATGAGTGATGTAACAGACAAGGAACTCACAGGCAGTCATGGTAAGAAGCAAGGGAAGCAACCACAAGACAAAATGGAGGAGATATACCAGAAGGAAGACGAAATGACGTGTCCAACCCATCACCAGAAAATGGGCATATATTATCAATCATGTAAATCATTATTAGTTATAGTACCATCCTAGAGTGGTATACATAATTATATTATTTTAATTATTGTTATGTCGATTATCAAACGTAGGGTGGTATTCAAAAATATTAATTTTATCATTATTATTTATATTATCATCCTAGAGTGGTATACATAATTATATTACTTTAATTATTGTTATGTCGTTTATCAAACGTAGGGTTGTATTCAAAAATATTATTTTAATCATTATTATTCCGATTACCGTCCTTGAGTGGTATACATAGTTATATTATTTTAATTATTGTTATTTCGATTATCATACGTATGGTTGTATTCAAAAATATTATTTTTATTATTATTAATTCCAATAGCATACCTAGGGTTGTCTACATTAATATTAGTTCAATTATTAGTATTTCAATTCTCGTCCTAGGGTACTATACAATTTAACATTCTTTCGATTATTATAATTAGTGCCAAACTTGGGTCAAGGTAAATCAAACATTAAGGTCTGCGCTATCCAGCGAGTCGTCATTTTTGTTGACTCGGCAGAATGTTCAGAGAACAATAGGGTTTGCAGCAGGGTAGTAGCAATCGTAGAAACATAATTATTAAAAACTGTAAAATAATATGTAAAGCTAGTTTAGGATAATTCTCTACACTAAGTAATGTAAATATTGCACATAATTAGAGGTCATAATTGTATCGATAACATTGGCATCGAAACTATTACATTATTATGTAAACAGTAAACAAGGTAAAATTGCAGCGCACAAGGAACGCAGGACTGCTGAAGTCTGCAATTTTGAAAGGACGTAAACTGATTAAAAAACTATAAGTAGTATTTGTTGATAAACATGTAGAGACAGTTAATTTAGATTGCTTAAGATGTAAAGACGCGACATAGTTACAACAATAAAATAACTAAACAATAACAGTATAAAAGCAGTCTCTATACAACGAAAATATCGACATACGTCAACTCATTATCTTATTACAACTTTTATGAAAGAATAGTTAAATTTATTTTCTTTGGCTTGTTTAACTAGAAAGAAGAATATCCAAGAAAGGGTAATTCATTAAATCAGTTTGCTCGTTTAAAACAAGGTAGCTATTGTCGTGTGTGTGCTTTTTGACTTTCAAAGCTTCAAAAAAGTCTAGTTGACGCTTGTCATAAAAATGTAGTGCTTGTATGCGGTTATTTACTGTAGGTCTATGTTCGGTATAAATAATATGTTTTGCAAATGTAGATTTGTCAGCGTGGTTATTTCTAAATGCAGAAATATGTTCTTTGTATCGGGTGTTAAAATTTCTACTTATTGTTATAACTGTTATCATATTTATTATAGGCTAGTTCTATTTTTATGTTAAATATTGACATAGATCATGTAGACGTTTTGAAAGCCTCATCTGTCATCTGTGTTTCACTTTTTATTTTCAATTTGATAAATTTTTTGATCAAAACATAATCTCATAACATAGCAACAGTTCTTTATTTGCATGATTTCGTACTAATTCGATTTGAGAATGCTGTCAAGCAGCGAAACTATAGTCACAGAAACGTTGAAGAACATCCTAGAACATCCAGAATTCGTAAGGGCCACTTGCTTCAGTTAGCTTACGCGCTGGCTACGTCCTTCACCAACGAAAACCAACAGTGAAGCCAGAGAAGTAGTCTCCAAGTCTGTATGTAGTATAACTTTTTTGTTTATCAAAATTTTTGAATTCTGTGAAAATATCTTCACAGCAACTTTTAACGTAGAATTAAATTATCTAGTCAGATTTGATGTTTATTGTTAAATAATCGCTAGGCGATTGTCTACTTTTTTCTTATGGACGCCACATTGGATTTTCACAGTCTAAAAAAGACCATAATTTTTGATTTTCAATGATGTATCACACGATACAAAAGAACGGTTAGAAATTTGAAAAAAAAAAACGATTTTAATATTTATTAATACATACATACGGCAACGTCGCAATCTATAAAGTAAAAAACATACGACGCTTAATATGATTTTTTTTTTATTATGATCAAGAAAAATAGTAAGACATTTTAAACTCTGCAAGTAACATTATTTTCAATATTTTTATGCTACTTATAATGACTGAAATATTCCTGACAACTCAAGATATCCATGACTCGCAATTATTCCGGCTCCTTAGCAACTTGTGTTAATTGTTGTGACATTTGTTTAACAACTATTAAATTTTTGAATGTCTGACATTGTTTGAATTATACTCAAGTCTTATTCAATTGTTTTTATTGCAAAATTTTAATTGAGTGATCAAATCTAAGTATTTCAATTAAAAATTAAGTTTGTTTATCACTAAAATTTAGAAATAGCAGCATGCAGACTTATTCTAATGTAGACACATTTTACATGCTTGTCTGTTACATATAATCTCACAGAAACGCTAATCTAGTGTTACGAAACTAAGCTAACAGTTTTCAAGAAAGACGTCAGTCAGCCTAATGTTCGATATTTTGCCAAGCTGGTAACAAATTTATTGAATTTTGGAAGCTCGAGCTCCCCGAGCTCGAAATTACGCCCGTGATGAAAATCGCGATCATGCAATCTGTCAGTTTTTTGAAGAAAATCCGACCACGTCAACAAGAGCAGCCTAAACAGAATTGGATGTACCAAAATCAACCATTTAAAGAACTTAAAAAAAAAGCAAATATCATCCTTATGAAACAACGATTGTACAAGCATTTCGGGAAGGTGACTATGAACGTATATTAGGGTTTTCTAACTGGTTTCTTGATAAATGCCGTAAAAATCGAGACTTTCCTAAGCAAGTAATTTGGACTGATGAAAGTAGTTTCACAAATTCGGGAGTGTTCAATCGTCACAACCATCATTACTGGGCAACTGAGAACATAGAATTACGAAATCCCGTAGATTTCAAACGCGTTTTGGAGTGAATGTATGGTGTGAAATCTATGGTAAGCATATCTTAAAAGTTTAACGAGGACCCAAAAAAGGAGTCTTAATGTCTTAAATTGTAAGTTGCAATTATATCTTTTTATTTTTCAGCAAATCAGTTAGTTGGGCCATTTTTTTACGATGATACACCTAATAGCCGGCGTTATTTTGATTTGCTACAAACCCAAATAATCCCTGTAATCAGACAAGCGGTGCCAGAGATTCAATTTGAAAATGTTTGATTTTAGCATGATGTCTGTCCTGCTCATAATTGTAGAGAGGTACACACTTTACTTCACAACACATTTGGGGAAAGAATAATTCTAATAGCGGTCCAACACTATGGCCAGCTAAGAGTTGAGATCTTACGTCTCTCAATTTTTACTTGTGGGGACATGTAAGAAATGAAATGTATGAATTCGATCCACCTAAAGAAACAGACATGTTAATTTAACGGGCAAGGAGCTATTTGCTGGAATTAATAGACATGCTTTAGAACGGGTGACCAATTCAGTAATAAAAAATGTTAGAAATGTATTGACAAAAATGGCGGACATTTTGAATTTCAAAAGTGATACTTGTTATTTTTCTTTGCCTTTCTAAAGGCGCCAACTTGGTTATTTGTTTCTTAATAGTATGTGTTATTTTTAATTTATTGTTGTGTTTAACGTTTAGTTATCTGTTTTATAATGTTATTCGATGTGTTGTTGCTCCTATTGTTTGTATTTATAATTAGCACTCTGTCCACTCTTCGTTAAATAGTTAGTGCGCAATGTTTTAAAGTTTATGTTGTTCCTTTTTGACTTTACAGATTGCCATATGTATGTATTACTAAATCTTAAAATCTTGTTTTTTTCAAATTTTTAACTGTTCCTTTGTAATGTGTGATACATCATTGAAAAGCAAAAATTACGGTCTTTTTTAGACTGTCAAAATCCAATATGGCGTCCATAAGAACAAAAGGTGACAATCGCCTAGCGATTATTTAATAATAAACATGAAATCTGACTAGATAATTGATTTCTACGTTAAAAGCTGTTTTGAAGATGTTTTTACAGAATTCAAAAATTTTGATAAATAAAAAAGTTATAGCACTTTGAAAAAATGCGCCATTTTTCTTATTTTGCAAAAATCCCAAAAACCAAAAAGTTAGGGGAGTCGGATAAGCAGTTTTGGATTGTTCATAAATTGCCTACAACTTTCCCCATTTGACCGTTTCTCTATCTCTTATAGTTTCTGAAATCCCTATACATGCTTCACCAATTTGAGACACACTGTATATATGTATATGTATATGTATATGTATATGTATATATATATATATATATATATATATATATATATATATATATATATATATATATATATATATATATCTTACCTCACTTCAGATTACACCAGCTATCTTAATCTCCGGGCTTTTGTTTTTGGCTCGCTTGCTCCCAATTCATTTATCTTTTAATAACTGATATCTGATATTATAAATTTTCCGAGGTTACACAAATAGACGATAATATTTCCGACATAGAAAATATTGTTTTGTAATCAAAAAGTTAACAATAGGGATTTGAACTGATATAAACAGTGAAAAGTGAAAGTGTTAGACAATGTTGAAAGAACTAGCTCAAGGTCACATAAAAACTTTCTAAGCCCAAAGTTAAGCCCTTGCATGCCTTTTTTATCACAAATAAGGTGTGATACAAATATCTAGAGTTCGAACTGCAAAAGTAATCACAGTTTTTTACAAATAAGTTTTAATTTAAGCCTCTGTAAATAATTTTAGGTATTTCAAATGTAACTAAAGTTTAAGGTGCCATAAATTTGACACACACAAGCTTGGGGTTGTAGAACACTACTTAAAGTAAGCCAAATTAATTCTCTATATATTTTCAGCCACTTAAAACCAGTAAAACAAATAGCTTCTTTTAAAATTTATAAAATGTAAAAAGTATCTCAAAGTATTTTATGGTATTGAAGTTTTAAAATGATCAGATAAAATTTAATAAAGAGCTAAGACGTGTGTAATTGGTATAAAACAGCTTGTAAAGAGTTTTCATTTTCAATAGCAGTCATTGATTGAACCTGTAATAGCCAAAAGTTTGGGTTTTAGAGATAAATGTGAATTCTGTAAAATATTTATAAAATATAACCTAACCTTCAAAATGGAACAGATCGGATCAACCGAAAATGCCTGAGCGTGACTCGAAGCTATTGTAAAATCAATTCGATTAGCAATATAGAATGACATATAAAATCAATGCAATTAGCAATATATAATGCTTTGATATTAATTATTTGACGAATTAGCCGCATAATAATTGATAGCTCTCTTGAAATTCAACTTTGACAAAGTAAAGACGTTATGGTAGCGTCATCCCCCAAAATATTAAAAATTTCAGGTATTTAAGTAAAAATGTAACAGCAAAATGTTCGCTAAAGGTAAATGAACTTGAGACATGTAATATAAATGGAAGTTGTATAATAATTTAGTATATAAGATATATTAATAAGAAGTGACTGGAATTTACGTACCTCATCGTTGTCAAGGTGACCAAAACTGCATAGATACGAGCGAATCCCATTTCTAAGTAGAAACTTTATACAAGAACATCAATAGAATCAATACAGAGCATAATAATTGATAGCTCTCTTGAAATTTAACTTCGACAAAGTAAAGACGTTATGGTAGCGTCATCCCCCAAAATATTAAATTTTTAAGGTATTTAAGTAAAAATGTAATAGTGAAATGTTCGCTGAAGGTAAATGAACTTGAGACATGTAATATAAATGGAAGTTGTAGGAAAATTTAGTATAGAAGATACATTAATAAGAAGTGATTGGAATTTACGTACCTCATCGTTGTCAAGGCGACCAAAACACGAGCAAATCCCATTGCTTAGTAGAAACTTTATACAAGAACATCAGGAGAATCAATACATTATTTTAACTCTGAATTATTATTGTTAAGCATGATAATCATATCGTAGACGTCAACAGGGGTGACAAGTTAACAAAGACTGCAGGTACCAAAACCATATAATATTAAACAGTTTTTGGTTAAAATTTTGCTAAATACTTTTTTTATAATTAATGAGATAACATTAAAAAAGGAGAGCTCTCTATAAAAAAAAGTTGAAGGATTATTAAAAAATGCACAAAAAATATAAAATTAATTAAAAATAATAGAAAGAAGCATAATTAAAAAAAGTGATAATCAAAATTAATGGAAAAGAGAAAAGTTAACAATAATTAGATATTTATAGTAAAGGCTGTCCCACCGGTAATGGCATCGATCGATTTCTCACAAAGTAGCTGTTGAAAATTTTTAAAAATTTTGTCATGTACTAATGCCAATAGGGGAAACTTCGCTAAGATATTCTTAAAATGGTGGCTTTTCTGGTTATCCCAGAAGTAAGTGTCACTTTTGTTATTTTAAAAAGAATCCATAGAAATTAAAATATAGTAATAGTGTCAATAGGCGCAACTCCGCTAAGATATTCTCAAAATAATTGTGACTGATAAAAACTCAGAGATTCTGCTGGATGCCAGATCGCCTCAAACGTTCGGGGAGACTTTTATATTATTACTACATTTTTTTGTATGTTTTATTTTTGTATTTTAAATGGATGTGTGTGTTTGCGTGGTTCTACTCATTTCAATATAATATATATATATATATATATATATATATATATATATATATATATATATATATATATATATATATATATATATATATATCGAGCAAAAACTCAACAAGTATTTGGCAACTATCTTCATTTTGTTGAGACTGCGGGCGAGTTCGTAAATCAGCTATAACGGACATTTTTTTCCTCCGAAAATATACAAAATTTTTTTTTTAGAAAGCTGTATTTTTGAAAGTATTAGCGCAACTTACATGATACTTTACATGTAGCTAGAAATTGTGTAAATAAACCTCTGTTGTAAGTTTGAAGTAATTGGGTTTACAAAATTTTGAGATTTTTCCAAACTAAAAATAAAATCTGAAAGACATTAGTTGAAACCACTTAAGTGATTAAGGTTCAATGCCTGACAAAGACGGACTAGTTAGCTGCCATGAGTAGATTAATACATACCACATAACCAAATAATACATACAACACAGATAGAACATACTACCGTAACTAGCGATCGGAAAATCTCGGCTACTAAAATCCCGAAGACTTGAACACCGTTGTCAATGGCAACACTCAACACCATATCACTGCTATAGCCGTCGGCATACTTATGCTGTGACCATGCCATTAGGCGAAAGTACAGAAAACATGACATTAAAAATGATGTGGTTGTAAAAAGAATGCTTTCTAAGTGGAAGATTCAATGCATTTTTGAAACACACTATATTTGTAGCTTGATGAACGGCTCCAATTAAAGTTTCAGGCTGAAAATGTACTTTGGGAAGATCCAGATTTAAGCACGCGAATAATACCGTGCCAATAAGCAGCTGTATTCGCCGAGTGGTAACTGCCTTCGACTGATAACTAAACTTGATGGCCGGTGCGTGTTCTATTTCGGCACGATCCACATGAACGTTTTCTTCTATTTTACTAATTTTAATATTTGCAGAAGCAATATTGTCCAAGATTCATACGTTTGGACCAATATATAATTTTCTTTAAAACGCCTGGATAACTTTGTCATATTCAAGTCCATATTTATAAATTTTAACAGACACTTTTTATTGTTGAGAAAAAGAAGATAATTTGTTTTTAAAAAACTTTTTTATTGTTGGAAAAATACCTGCCACATTTATAATTTCGCAGATACTTTCTTTTCCTAAAAATGGATTAAATTTTCTTTTAGAACAATTTTGTAGCTTTAGTAAAATTTGTTATACAATTTTATTTTAAAGATAATATTACTGTACCTAGATAGGTAGGTTCAATTTTCTAGCTTCATAGAAAATTCAATTTTGGGCATTTGTCTTCAAAGGAACTAGAGCACAAGATTAAAATGTGGTCAGATATCGGTTGTGACACTTTCGAAAAAATTCTTCGAATGAGCCTCTATTAGGGCTCTTAATCCAATCTTCAAGGTCCATTTAAATTTAAAGTGTTCATTTCAGCAATATGTCGTACTAATAATGTACATTCTTGCTAAAGTTCACTACAATAATGACCTTGCTGCCTCTCGAAATTTTACTATTATTGTTCTATTTGGCTTTTCACAAAAACGCATAAATTTGTATACATCAGTTGGTAAAAAAAATTGAATCCTTCTTCAAAAGAAACAGATTTTTCCAATACGACATAGTTAGATAATATTAGACAACTCTTTAAAAGAATTTAGTTTTATAGCAATAAAACGTTATTACCACAAAACATCATTTATCCTTCCTGTACTTTACATCGTTTGCCATCTGCCGTACATATAACAGTACACATATAGTTAACTCGAAGATCCACGGCGTTTGTTTTTTATTTGCTAGTCATTAATCTCCTTTATTAAATATAAGTTAAAGCGTGAAATGACGTTCAGCCATGTGTCGTGTTCAACTGACTTCCCGATTGCACATGAATAGCTTAGCCAAAATTTGAATATTAAATATTTTAAAGTATACCTTTCGAAAAAGCTAACAATTTTAAAATTACTTCTTGGCAAAAGCTTTTTCTTCCGCGAATGTGTTATAGTAGCCAATTTCTAGATTAATTTGTAACTTCCTTTTACAAATAGAACTTGTAAAAAAATTGCAACTTGAATAATAACTTCCAGACCGCTGTGATAATCTTCTCCCCTCAGAAAAACTTTTTTATTAAATGAATTAAGGGTCATTACCCTCTTATTTCTTCTATTTCTTCTCAAGCGATTTCATTCACAAACAATAAAGACTATCCGCTTGTGAGCAGCTAGATGTGTACCAAATTTGATGTCGATGTTCAATTACAAAAGAACTTACTATTTACCCATACATGATCAACCCTTACCTGAATTCCGTAGGAAAACTTTGCGTTTTCTTTCGGAAAGTTTTTGTATCCCCGGAAATAGCAAAACTATGACAAACAAATTTGGTGCGTTTATATTAT
Organism: Tillus elongatus; assembly: GCA_964006375.1. Taxonomy (NCBI): domain Eukaryota; kingdom Metazoa; phylum Arthropoda; class Insecta; order Coleoptera; family Cleridae; genus Tillus; species Tillus elongatus. Next base: position 147,701,418 of record OZ023262.1, read on the forward strand.
AATATGTATACCAAACGCCAAAATTCAGATCTCTAAGTTTAATGAAAAAAAAGCTGTAGGCATTAAAAAAATTGGCTGCCAGTGATAACCAGAGAAACGCACAAATTAAAATATTTTGCATGGATAACAAAATCTGTTGTATCTTATAGACAAAGATTAAGTTTTTTAGCGCAAAAATGTCAAGATATACCAGAAAAATCACTTTAAAAGCTTTGTAGTCTGTCTTCTTAAAACCTCAAATTTGCGATTTGAGACGTCAAGAGTTATGTTAAGAAAATGTTACAATAAGTGTGTTATACAGAACTTTAAGTTTCAGCTTCAAGCTTCATTGTCCTTCATTTCACTAAAATATTTGCAGAAAATTCATTTCAAAAAGACCCTTTCTCTGATGTATTGGCAGTAGTTTCAGAGTGAGAAGTCATTAACTGAAAATGTCAAAACAATTAAAATTTTAACTTTCAACACCACCTATATCCGAAACTATCAACTTTCGGATAAGGAATGTTTGCGCCAATGGTCACAGTTTGATGTGTAGTATCTCCAGCTTTTAGATTTCCCATTGTTAATGAATCATCCTGTATACATTGCGATGCATTTCTATGTTAAAACTCAATATATCCCGTATGATACAAGATACGAGAAAAACATTTATACGTTATTAATAACGGCGTTAAATTGAATGTTATAAAATTAATGTGACAATCACAGGCTGGCCCATAAGTCGGTGATACAAATTTTCTTTTTTTTATCGAACATCCCATATTACTGGATTTTTTCATTTTTCATCGAATTATAATGCATGTTTGTAAGGAAAAAACCGATAGCGTTCATCCTTTTCAAGTTGTTTCTATTGTTTTGCAGTTTTTCACATTTCTAGCACATATCAAAAAAGTCTGGATGCAGAAAGTGCGTTATGGTTGTGAATTTTCATAGAAATGATCTGGCACAAAATATTTTTCAATAACTTTTAACATAGAAATCTACATTTTTACGCATAGTTTCCTTTTAATGTCATAAGCTGGTGTACCAAGTTCGATTACCATAGCTTTATTATTTCCGAAGATATAATTTTTTTCCGAAAGAAAACGTAACATTTTCCGGGAAAACCAGGTCTGATTCTCCTGGCTAATGAACATGTCCAAGCCACTTGCGGAAGGAAAGTACTCACCTAATTTGAGCAAAATCGACCTATTATTTATCGGTGTGATACATATATATATATATATATATATATATATATATATATATATATATATATATATATATATATATATATATATATATATATATATATATATATAATTAGGTAACACAAAACTTAAGTTTCCATAAAAATAGAACCTTATTTTAGGGAAACAATACAGTGTGTTACTATTCTAATAATATTAATATAAATGGAAGTGAACAAAGCAAGTAGATGTGAACTATATTAGTTTCAAATACCGACTGTTAACGCAACATCGTTTAGCAGTCGCAAGTAAAATATGCATACTAAGTAAAATTATTATTATACATTTTATAGTTTATTGTACTTTAAACTTAATAATTGAAATTAAGCAATGTCTGGTCAATGCCTTTCTCTATAACAGGGTCACTGTGAAATGTACTAATGTCACTTATAGAAGTTGGGTACATGGTGACGTATTTCCTCCACCGTTAGTCTTGAGCATGTCCTCGTGTTCAACTTGGGGTGATTTCTTCTTCTTTAGGAAGGGTGTCCATCTCTTTCTGGACCAAACCAATATAGTGATGATGATGACTACTATTATAAATGTGGTAACACCTATGTGACTTGTATGCAGCATTGGATGTAGTATCTTATGTTGCGGAGCTTCTGAAAGTTGTTGCTTCAATTTTTCAGCATTTTTCAGGTGAACTGGACTGAAGCGGACTTCGTATTTTTTTTCCTTGAGTGGTAATATCAGGTCTGGAATCCACGTTATGTTGCCTGATACGTCTGTGTATATTTCATCATTTATTGTGATTTTACAGTTAGGCAGTGTGCTTACGATAGCATTTTGGTGTATTGTTTTTCTGTCGATTTTATTTGGACATTCTTCTATAACTTCGACTGATACAACTGTTGAGATGAGCACGTTGTTGTTTCGTATCTTGATGGACGTCGTGTAGCTATTGGTTACCTTTGCAGAAGGGCAACTCGAGGGTTGGTTTAGTTGGCAACTTTCTTCTTGTGGTGGATTTGAACACACTATGGCTTCTGTTATTGATGGGCATCTTTCAGATGTCCATAAGTTTTGTTGGGGTATTTCCAAATGATTTTCTGGTAAGGGAATTATTTGAAAGTAGGAGCCTGGTGTAGGGTGTAAAATCGGGACCTTTAGTAAACAAATGATTGTGTCTCCTGCTGATACAACTATTAATTTAGTAAATTCAATAATTTTAAATATGTGGTTTCTGTCAAAGTTAATTAATTCATTTTTGTTATAAATTAATTCAAAATGCTGTCTTATTTGTGTTAAATCCTTCCATGTAAATATTTCAATGTTTGTAATTTCATTAAAGCTAAGAGATATAGTTCTTTGAATAATTTTGACACTTTCTAATAAATTTTGGGCTAATGAGATTTGATATTGAATGAAACTCCTTTTTTCCATGTTCGCTAGTTCACAAAATCTGTCAGCTATCATCTGAAGATTTTTGTTAATTATTTTTTGTTCTTCTACAAATCTTTCTGTAATTATATGTGCAAATGAATTTAGAGAGTCTAGTTGAGTCATCATTTCACCTTGATTTAAATATAAGGTGTTTAAATGTTTGTTTATTTTATCGAGATCGTCTTGATCGAGATTTCCGGTTATGGTTTTGATCAGCGACCCTGCTCCGTTTATTAACCCGCGTTTCGTTCTGGAGTGCGTTAATTTCTCAAGTTCTAGGTTAATTTTGGAAAATTGGTCATTAAGCATCTGTACATATTCCTTGTTAATAGCAGTGCCATAATTTTCGTTAATTTTTATAGTATTGTTTGTCAACACCCGATAATTATTTTCTAAAACCGATACATTAAAATAAAAGTAGTAATTATGATAGTGATTAATTATTCTAGCTATACCTATATAATCTTTAAAGTATCCGTTAGTGATTATGGGTTTAACTTCTAGTTGATGGACCTGGCTGAGGGCCATCATCAGGGGGATGATGTTCCTGCAAAGAAAATGTTTTTTTCACTCTTTTTACATTTTTCAAATGGGCTGTTTTCTTTTGGGAATCAGGTAAAAGTAATTTGTTTTGATTTACTTGAACTGGATTATGATAAATTTTATATAAAGGGTTAGTTTTCTTTACATAAGGTACTTTAATAGCTACTTGTTCAGTTTGTATTTGAGGTATCTCATTACGATTTTCATTTCTTTTTCTAAGAATAGTTTCTGACTTTTCTTTAGATTTTTTGTATATTTGATCGAAAAAGGGTAATATTTCTTTAAGTCTTCTATGGTTATATTCTTCATACAATGTTTTATGGGGGTCTATAGGTTCAAGTTTGTCATAAGGGCCGTAAAGAAGGGAAAAGGGACTATGACCTGTTAATGAGTGAACTGATTGATTGTATATTAAAATACAGGTTATCATAAGATCAATAGGTTTTTCTAACGGATTCTCCAACTTCATTGTTCTTAATTTTTCTAATATAGTTGAGTGAAGTCGTTCAACTGGGGAGTTTGAGTTTGGGTTTTGAGGAGTAGTTATGTGTAATTTTATGTTAAATAGGTCGCAGTATTCCTTAAGGGTTGCATTATCAAATTCTTTGCCAGAGTCAGATACGAGGGTTGAAACGTAATTATGATGAGAGAAATAGTGTCTGAGTTTACTTAAAATCGTCAGAGCTGTTGTATCTTTAATGTAATAAGCTTGTGCATATTTACTAAACAAGTCTATTATCGTAAGAAATTTATGGTTCTCAAAATTGAACACATCTGCATGAATTACTTCAAAAGGTCTTTTGGCTAACAAGGGTCCGGAAAAGGGTAATTTATAGGGTCGTCGTTCATATTTGACTTGCAGACAAATGTCACATTTGTTTATAAAATCATTTATGGATTTTTTCATGTTAGGCCAGTAGTAATTTAATTTAAGCTGTTCGTAAGTTTCGTTAATGCCATTGTGGTTATTTTGGTGGTAATTTTGAATAATTTGTTTCTGTACGGTAGTTGATGTAATATTTTCGACTTGTTTATTGCATTTTATTATTTTTACTGAACTGTTAAAAAGAGCTGAGGCTACTAACATAAATAATCTCTCGATTTCTTGGGTTTCGAATAAGATACCGTATACATTAGACGGGTTGATTTTTTCTTTAAGAAAGGTGTTAAGATGTTGTAGTTCATGACCTTCTTGTAAATATATTTTGATTTGTTTATTTTTAAAAAGGTTTGTAGTTATTTCACGTTTTTCCGATCCGTGATAAATTAAAATTTGATTTTTAAAATGATTGATTGGGCCTTCCGATATAGGTAAGCAAAATACAGGATTTTCTAAAGAAGTATGTTGAGTTTGAGATTCGTTATTATTCTGGTCAGGTTGAGGGTCGATTCCTAATTCTATAAGGTCGTTGTCGTCCAGAACTCTTAGTTCTGAAAGGTCCGCGTTGCCTAAAAGGGACACAAGATCTATATCATCTTCTACCACATTGATTTCTGTTCTTGAAAGGGCGTCTGCTACAACGTTATCCTTTCCTTTTTTGTACTTTATTTCATAGTCGAATTCTTCTAGTTTAAGCCTCCATTTAACTAAACGGGAATTTGGTTCTTTTATCGAAAAAACCCAAACTAGAGGTTTATGGTCTGTTTCTATAGTAAATTTTCGTCCGAAAAGATAAGGTCTAAAATGTTTAGTGTTTTCCACTATTGATAGTAATTCCTTTTCAATAGTGCTATAATTTCGTTCAGCTGAATTAAGCGTTCTAGAGTAAAATGCAATAGGTTTATTGTCTTGAGACAATACGCCTCCTAACGCTATATTACTTGCGTCGGTTGTCAGATGAAATTCTTTATCAAAATTTGGATATGTTAGGACGGGTGAATTTATTATAAGTTCTTTAGCCCGCGAAAATGCATTGACGTATTCTGGATCATTAAAGTTAGGAGTAGAATCTTTCTTTAAACATTTTGTGAGGGGATAAACAATTTTGGCAAAGTTTTTTATAAAACACCTGTAATAGCCAACAAGTCCTAAGAAGGCTTTTATTTGTTTTTGTGTTTTCGGAATAGGATAATTTTTTATGCATTCAATTTTGCTTGGATTTGGTTTTACGCCGTCAATTGTGATGACGTTGCCTAAAAACTCAACTTCCTTTCTAAGAAACTCTGATTTATCTAGCTGTACCTTTAAGTTAACATCTTGTAATTTTTGAAATACTTGTTTAATGTGGATAAGGTGTTCCTGAAGGGATTTGGAGAATATTACAATGTCGTCCATATAAACAAAGCAGTTTTTGTACATAAATTCTATAAAAACATTATCCATTACGCGTTGGAAGGTTAAGGGCGAACTCCGGAGACCGAAGGGCATTCTAACATACTCGTAATGCCCATTGTTCACGCTAAAGGCTGTTTTCTCAATGCTTTCAGGGGTTAATTCAATCTGATGAAACCCTTGAGCTAAATCGAGAGTAGTAAAGTATGTACACTTTCCTAAGTTGTCTAAGATTTCCTCTATTCTAGGTAAGGGATATTTTTCGAGTATCGTTTTTTCGTTGAGTTTTCTGTAGTCAATGACTAATCGCCATTTTTTCTTTCCCGAGGAATCTAACTTTTTTGGAACAATCCAAACGGGCGAACAAAAAGCAGAGGTTGAGGGCCTAATAATTTTATTGTCTAATAATTTTTGAATTTCCTTCTGTATTTCAATTTTTAGGTAATATGGATACCTGTAAGATTTTACATGTATGGGATCATTATCGCGAGTTCTAATATGATGTTTAATAGCATTTGTAAATGTAAGACCCGAGTTTTCGTGATAAAAAATATTTCGATATTGATGACATAATTTAAATAGTTTTTGTTTTTCCTCAGAATTGAGATGATCAGTTCTCAATTGTTGTCTCACGTCGACTTGAACTGAGTTGGGAAGTTTAGGTGTTTCTTCAAAATTTTGGATGGGTTCTACTTCAATTTGTTCTGTAAAGTTAATTTCAGCGATTTGTGACTTATTTTTTACTGTGCATGGTATAGAACAAAACCCAGATATAGCTTCAGCTATGGATTCTGGTATATGAACTAATTCATTTTCCATTTCTGGAATTAAAACTGTTCCGTCTTCAATATTTACAGGTATTTGAATATGGGTAGTACAAGTTTGTGAAAAGGGTTGAAAATTTAGGGGATTTATTTTAAAATAAAAAGGTAATTCAATTTCTCTAAATTTGACGGTTCTTTTTTCATAATCTAGTTTGGTTTTTAATGTCTTCGGAACCTATAAGAGCATCAAACCTCTCATGCCATTTTATTACTCTAAATGAAAATGGAAAATTTATGCCGTATTCTTTTAACATGGGGTATCTGACATTATCATTTCCTTTTGTAATTTTTCCTACAGATTTTACGGAAAAGGGCTTTTTGAAAATGTACTCTGAAAAAAATTCATATGCAGGGCCCGGATTTATTATGCTGTCTGAAGCTCCCGTGTCCAGAAGAATTTTCAAATTTAGAGATGGCAGGACCAAAAACGGTAATTTGGGTAGTGTCATAATATTGTTTGTATCTAGGGTGACAAAGGATTTTCCGAGGCTTCTTCCTGAAAATCCAGATTTTCTGGCTCATTTTCAGAATAATCATTAAGGTTTTCGTTTTCGACACATTGCAAATAATATTCGGGTTGTAATTCGTCAGATACATAATCTGTCATTTCTTGATTCGGATATTCTAGATTACATATTTCCATGGGTGTAGTTTGATCAAATTGTCGATTTTGTCTTTGTGGGGGTGTCGAAAAAGTATTTTTTGTTCTGTTAAATACAGATGAATTTTGAGGCGGCTGATGGCGGAAAACTTGACTATTTGTCGGAGAAATTTTATTTTGTGGTAGAGCTCTCAAATTGGATATAGGTTTACTGGGGAAATTAGGTCTTTGTCGTAAAAAGGGTGGTTGTTGAAATCTATTTACGAAATTAATATTTTGTTGAGGTAACGGTCTTTTTGGTAAAGCAATTTTTTCTAAAAATGTTAGGGGTTGTTTTTGTGAAGAAGGATGTGATTTATTTCTTAAGCTATTTATGAAATCTGCTTGTTTTATTTCGTTATCTATGCGGTGACACTCAAGTAAAGCCGTTTCTAAACTTCTTACATTTACTAGTCTTAAATGACTAAAATACGGTTCTAGTATGCCGACTTTAAATGATGTTACAGCCATTTCAGTAAAATAATTTTTCTTATAAATTTTAATTTCGGTACCTAAATCCTGTAATTCGATATTCTCATAAAGTGCTTTCAATTTTTCTTTAATTTTGCTATGAAATTCTAAAACTGTTTGATTTTTTGTCATATAACAGGTAGTGAGGTCTGTTAACAAGAGATTTTCAGAGCGTGGGTCTGAATATTGTGCCATAAGGCCATTTTTAATATTTTCCCATGAACTAGTTTCTAGAGATAATAAAATATCTCGAGCATCTTGTACAATTTTTGATTTAATAAATTCGAGTATCATTCTATTGTGATGCTCAGCATTTTGTTCTGTACTCTCTTTTTTGTAATTTATAATAAACAGTTCGCATTGTCTAATAAAATAATTTAAATGTCTACAACCTCCACTGTATTCTGGGATCATCATAGATGCCTGAGATAACAAGGAGATGTCGCCTTTATTATGTGACATGATGACTACAATAGTTTATTATTTTTTTTTTTGTCGAGTTAATATTTTTCAGATATCGGGTATAATTAATTTTTGAGTGTTATTTCTACTTAAATCTTCAAATAAGCTGATACACAATATAAAAGTATTATTGCTAAATAGGTTTGTCTGATTTTAATTTATTAATAAAATATTAACGTAAGAACTCTTTAATATCTTAAAGTATTTCGAACCAAAATGGTTTGGAAATACGTGGGATTTAACACAAATAATTTTTGAAATATTTTGAAACAAAATGTTTGAAAATACGATAGCTAATACTAATTATTGATAAGGTATTTTGAAGCAAAAATGTTTGAAAAATACAGTAGATTTAATACTAATTATTGACAAGGTATTTCGAAGCAAAAATGCTTGAAAATACAGTAGATTTAATACTAATTATTGACAAGGTATTTCGAAGCAAAAATGCTTGAAAGAGATGCAATCATAAATTCACAGTGAAAGATAAAGGAAGGTACTCACAGGATGTTCATCTCCTAACAGGCCTTCTTTTGGAGTTTTTCTGGAACTTGGATTACTTTTGGTCACTTGATGTTGATACCATGTTTGAAACTGGAGCGTTTGAAACACTGTTATTTTTCGGTTCTTTAATGCCAAATAAATTATTGAAATAAACCGGCGATTATTATATTTAATGCCGTTTTGGCATCATGTTCACGCAGCGCCAATTAGGTAACACAAAACTTAAGTTTCCATAAAAATAGAACTTTATTTTAGGGAAACAATACAGTGTGTTACTATTCTAATAATATTAATATAAATGGAAGTGAACAAAGCAAGTAGATGTGAACTATATTAGTTTCAAATACCGACTGTTAACGCAACATCGTTTAGCAGTCGCAAGTAAAATATGCATACTAAGTAAAATGATTATTATACATTTTATAGTTTATTGTACTTTAAACTTAATAATTTAAATTAAGCAATGTCTGGTCAATGCCTTTCTCTATAACAAGGTCACTGTGAAATGTAGTAATGTCACTTTTAGAAGTTGGGTACATGGTGACGTATTTATATATATAAATATAGACCATATAAAAATTGAAACTGACCCTGGATATGGGTTCTAGAGGTCCTAATTCGCGCTCATTTGAATTTTTGTTTCAAAATACAAAAGTCGGGATCTCCCCAGTAGTTAATTTTTTCTAAGAAAATTCACTAAAAAGTCTGGACGCAGCAAGTGCGTTATGGTATCGAATTTTCGTAAAAATATTTTTAATGTCAAATATGTATTGTTTTTAAAATGTTAGTTGGCAGTATAACGTATATAGTAGTAACAATGTACCACATTTTATTAAACTAGCTTTGTTGTTTCAAAAAGTACAAACATTTTCCGAAAATAAACTTAAAAAGTCATATATTATATTTTTCACAAAAATTCGACAACTTTCGTTTACGATAACTTACTAAACATTTATTATTAATTACCAAAATTTCACAAAGATGTTACAAAAAATGATTTCTACGGAAACACTAAAAACATTTCTGCGAAAACTTTTCAAATTCTGCCACTATTTGAGAGTGCCTGTATACGGCAGCTCGATTTTTTCGACGAGTAATACACACCAAAAGCTCTATGAATGCGGTATTTCCATGGGGCTCAGCTCTCTATTGGTACACACCCCTTTTTACAATTTGTGATATGTGTTTGTGCAATGTGCCAAAAACTTGAAAAGTTGCAAAACAATTGAAATGAAAACGATGGACGATATCAATTTTTTTTCCTTACAAACATGCGTTATAATATGGAAAATGCAAACATGCAATAACATAAGGGGAGTTCTACTAAGAAAAGAAATATGTATTACCAACGACTTATGGGCCATCCTGTGATTATCAAAATAATTTTATAAGATGCAGCTCAAAACACCCCGTAATTAACGCACACAATTTTTGCTCGTATCTTGTATCAAACAAATAAAATTTTAAATATTGAGTTTTACCGTAGAAATCGTCACCCTGTATATGTGTAAACAGACAAAAACTGAAACTTACCCCGTATAAGGGTTTTAGTGGTTCTAGTTCGCGCTCATTTGAAGAAATATTTTCAAAATTCGTAAGTCTATGAAAGTTTGCTAAAATATAGACTATTAAACTATAAAATCTATAGCTGAAACTACTGCCAAAGCATCAGAAGGAGGGTCTATTTGAAATGGATTTTCTGATAATATTTTAGTCAAACGAAGGACAATGCTGGTTGAAGCTGAAATTTAAGGCTTTGCAAAACGCACTTATTATGACATTTCTTCTACACAGTTCTTTTGTTTCAGATTATTTGTCTGAAAATTACAAATTTTGTCGTTTTAAACCGCGACGTTTTAAGAACAAAAAGTATAAAATTTTGAAAATACCGTTTCTGCTCCTTCTTGACCTTTTTGCGTCAAGAAAACTTAACCGTTGTATGTAATATTCAATTTGCTTTTTTAACCAGACAAAATATTTTGTTCTTGTGCTTTCCTTTGTTTTCCAGTGGCACCCAAAATTCTTTTCTTTAAAAGCTTATAACTCTTGTTCCTTTCAAGGCAGAGAGTTAAATTTGGACATGAAGAGTAAGTTTGATATTGGAAACGCATACGCCAAATTTGGTTATCAGAGATTTGTTATTTGCGACGATTCAAAAATTTTCCGAAAGAAAACCCAAAATTTTTCCATAAAAACTAGTCCAATTTCTCTGCCTAACGAACTTATCCAAGCCACTTACGAAAGGAAAGTAGCCACCAAATTTCATCAAAATCGGCCTATTATTTTTTAAGTTATCGGTGTAATATATATATATATATATATATATATATATATATATATATATATATATATATATATATATATATATATATACATATATATATATATATATATATATATATATATATATATATATATATATATATATATATTTATATATTTGAGGTGTGCGAACCCATGTTTTGTTCGAACCGAACTATGAAAGCACCTAAGCAAATATGTTGCCTCAAACTTCGAACCTCTGAAATAGTATGTCTAAGGTTCACAGTCGAACTTCGAACTTCTTAGAAATTCAAAATCGAATATCGAACTACCCAAAATTTTTCAGTGTTCCTATATCAATATATCATTTCCTTAAATACAAAATTTAGGAATATTGTAACATTTACAAAAAAGAAGAGTTCGACAAATTTGCAGGTTGATTGGGTGAAAATGCCTTCCGGTGCTAATCATTGTGGAGATGGGTCAACGTTATATCAAAAACACAAAAACAAAAAAGATTTTAAACTTTTTTAGATTTCTATATCTATAGATAAGCTCAATTATAAATATGTTGTTGTTTGGTATTGGCTAGGCAGTTTTAGCAAACAGATTGAGAGAGTTCAAAGTGAGCATGATAGGTATAAAATAACGACTTACAAGTTTGAACTGTCTCCTGATTGTGAATATTTAACTGTTTTGGCTCACTGTGAAATAAAGCATGTTGAAACCAGTGTTTTCCGAAGACAATCTACAATTATCCTCAAATTCTGAAAATGTACGTTACCGATCGCCCTCGAACACCGCCATCATAATGTTGTTACTGAAATAGGTGTTGGGAGGCTAGGATATACAAGAAAAATAATTCTGTGATTGCTAAATGACTCCGTCATGTCTCAATGTGTCCCATCTACTGTCAAAAATATGCATGAGTGAAATCATCTGAAATTACGCTATCGACTCAATGAGACCGATAACGAGTTTAAAGCGCCGCTACCGAGTTAAAGAGGCCGCAACTTCGCTACCTTTGGCACTATTCAATGCCTGTAAAGTGAAATTTCGAAGTATTTTTGAGCAGTGAACATAGAACTATTTTGAAGAATTACATATTTGGAGCTTCGAACTACTTCAACATCGCTTGTGCGAACATATTTTCCAACCGAAGGTTCGGTTCGAGTTCGGGTTCGGTTCGGAATTTCGAAGCTTCGCACACACACACACACACACACACACACACACACACACACACATATATATATATATATATATATATATATATATATATATATATATATATATATATATATATATATATATATATAACAGAGATCTCCTTATTAGTGAAATTTTCGTTTTACGAAAAATTCGCTAATAGTGCTGCAAATTGAATCATAACTTCCACATAGCTGTGATAATCTACTCCCCTCAGAAATACATTCTCATGAAATGAATTAAGGGTCCATGACTTGACCACAAAGAAAATATCCGTATTCCTGTACCCATAAACTTCTGAAACGTTATGTTACTTAAGTTTTAACGAAAAAATATCAATTTTCACCAACTCACCCCTCATGTATCCCCTACCCGCTAAAGCGAATTTACCCAAAAACAATTCGAAGAGTTCCTTTGTCGGGTACTAACTGGATACAAAATTTTGACGGTGGTATATCAATCCGTTCGAACGTTGTTGCGCCTACTAACAGACGCCTGTCTGTTAGTAGGCCTGTACAGGCCGACAGACCGACAAAAAAATGTTACAAAACCAAGTTTTAGCAAAAGAGATCGAAATTTCTGTCACAGATATTCCGCCCCCACACATTCAACCCCTAATTTAATTTCGGCACAGAATACCAGATCACCTTCCTTTATGTTTTGAGACTTTCTACGCCGTTTCAGCAAAAAAATTCGAAATTGCTGTCACGATATTCCACGAATTCAACCCCTAATTTAGCTTCAACACAGAATACCAGATGTTTAATAAAATTGAAAATTTTCTAATAAAGAAATCCTAAAACATTATGTTACTCGAGTTTTAACGAAAAAATGTCAATTTTCACCAAACCACCCCGCATTCATTCCCTGTCCCCTAGAGCATTTTACCCAACAAGAATGCGAACCGTTCGTTTGTCGGGTACTAACTGTGTACAAAATTTGAATATGATATCTCAATTCGTTCTAAAATAAATTATCGTGGTTACAAACAGACAGACATACAGACATACAGACCGACAGACCGACAGACCGACAGACCGACATATAAAAAGAAGTTTTGTTCCCAAATCTTGTTTTCTATATGTTTTGACATATTTTAAAATGTTTTTGAAATTTTTGTCGCCCATGTCATACTCCACAGGTATTGACGATGTGGAAGTTAGTATAATACTGCGTTTTTACCAATAGATAGCGGAGTTCCATGAAAATGACGCATTCGTTTATATATGTTGGTCGAACAAATCTAGATGCTGTATACAGGCCGCTCTCAAATAGTGACTAAATTTGAAAAAATTCAAACTGCCGTAACTCAATATTTAAAAAAAAGCCTGGACGCAGCAAGTGCGTTATGGTAGTGAATTTTCATAGAAATGATCTGGCACAAAATATTTTATAACTTTTTTTTCTTGTAACATGGAAATCTAAATTTTGGTATATAGTTTGCTTTTTATATCGTAAACCTACCTACCAAATTTGGTTATCATAGATTTTTTAATTTTTAAGATAAAAATTTTTTTCAAATGGAAACTCAAAATTTTCCCGGAAAACTTCGTCCGATTTTTTGATTAACGAACTTGTCAAAGACTTTTACAAAAGGAAGGTACGTGCCAAATTTTGTCAAAATCGGCGTATTATTCTTTGAGATACAAATTTTTTTCGAATGAAAACTCAAAATTTTCCCGGAAAACCTCGTCCGATTTTTCTGACTAACAAACTTGTCAAAGCTATTTACAAAAGAAAGGTACATGCCAAATTTTATTAAAATCGGCTAATTACTTTTTGAGATAATAATTTTTTTCGAATGAAAACTCAAAATTTTCCCGGAAAACCTCGTCCGATTTTCCTGACTAACGAACTTGTCCAAGTTATTTACAAAATAAAAGTACATGCCAAATTTTATTAAAATCGGCCCATTATTTTTTGAGTTATCGGTGTGATACATATATATATATATATATATATATATATATATATATATATATATATATATATATATATATATATATATATATATATATATATATATATAAACATATAAAAATTGAAACTGACCCCGGATATGGGTTCTAAGGGTCCTAGATCGCGCTCATTTGAAGAAATTTTTTCAAAATTCAAAAGTCGAGATCTCCTCATTAGTGAATTTTTTCTAAGAAAACTCACTAATAAAAAATTTCTCTTTGAAGCCACAGAAAATATCTACGTCTGTATTTAGATCATATTGTATACGTTTTAATTTATCTTACTACCGAATTTTCATATAAAACTTTTTGATAATTCCTAAAATTGCTGGATTTCGTAGAAAAAAAATGTCTTCAATTTAATTTTAAAAAACATTTCGCCAAGTTTTCATAAAAATTTTTTGTTAGCGAAACTTGTGAAAAAAACTTTTAAATTTTTCTTTAAAAAACTGTTCTGGCAAATTTTCGTAGACTTTATCAATATTTTATGTAAAATTTTTCTTACCCAATTTTTGTAAAATAATGTTTCTTTGCGACTTTTCGTTAAAAAAAAAGTTATCAGATTTGTGTAGGCTTGACGAATTTTCGTGGAAAACCCTTTTTAGCGAATTTCCGTAGAAGAATTTTTTTATAGAATATAAAAAATTTTGTGCGAATTCTTGTGAATTCTTTTTGAATATTACATAGAAGTTTATTTACTTGAAAAAAAATGATTCTGAACTTTCGTGGGAAAGCGATTTTTATCGCATTTTTGTGCAAGCTTTTTCAAGAAAATTTTTTTTGTATTGATTTATTGCTAATTTGCCAATTATTATAGAAACAAATTGCATTCAAAGAGTTCAGGACTTTTAATTTTTTTATTTAAGCGAGCTCAAACGATATCCAGGGTCAGTTTGAATTCTATAAGACCGCGTTTTATGAAACTCGGCAGTATTCTTTCTGTAAATGACTCGTTGTTCAGGAGAACTGGGTCAGTTTTTCCGGGCAAAATTTAAGTTCTCTTTCGCAAATAATAATTATCCTAATACAATTTGATACATAAGCTTCTACTGTAAAGCGTATACTATCTACCAACTTTTGTTTTTTAGATGAAAATGATATTTGCTTCTTAATATCTACATTTTAATAATAGCTAGGATGAGTTCCATGACCAGCCCAATCCATCTAGCTTTTCAGGAAAAAAATTAGTTTTTCTTTAGAAACCTTCCAACGTTTCTAGCTATATGAAAAATACAACTAAGCCTAAAGGCTTAACTATCTTGAAAGAGTAAAAGAATTAAACTTATTTTACTCTTTCAAGACACTAGACATGGCAGCAGGCAAGGTTTCTTCATGAAAAATCAAGTTTATTTAATTTTCTTATTTATCCATTAAAGTTTAATAACTATTCAGCTAGCTGTGCCAATTTTATAATAAAAAACGATGTCTATAAAACGTTGTTACTCTAACATACTAGCTGAATCCAGACTTTTTGTTTACATATTTTTTCTAAATCACATTATTAGAAAAAAAACTTAATTCATATTTACGTGCACTGATTATATTATATTATATAAGATATAAATAAGATAATTTTGTTTACACGTTTATCCACTCTTAGATAAAAAATGTCAAGCCGATAAAAGATAAACCATATATTGTTTATTTTGGTATATTCTACGCATGAGATCCCATAATTTCGTTTTTTAGATAACGAGCGCATATGTCGCGCTTTGTGAGGGCATTTTCTCCCAGCTTAGATCGTTTCAGCCAAAAAACGCATAGTGATGTTATATATTGCACTAATCATGCCTTGCTAAGACGGGGCACGGATTTTGAGAAGTAAAAGAAAATATGGTTTGACTAACTCTTTTCCGTATGACAAGATTAACTTTCAAATGTACCAATAAATAATTAGAAATAAAATGAGAAATCTTGTTAGCTACTAAAATGTTGCCTTTTAAATCTGCTTCTGTACATTAGTCTAAATATCACGTTTGCTGGTTTTCCTATTACATATCCAAAAATTTTGCAGCTGCATTGTCAATAATAGTCTCATTATATCTCATCAATGTTTGACTAAAGATTACAGTCAAACATTGATCGCTGTTAGGTTGTTAACACAGCGAACTGTTTCCTGTTATCATATATAATCAAAATTTTGCCTCTTGCAATAAACCAGCTTACACTATTACTTTCTGCTACTAACAAAGTAAACGTCATTAGAAGGAGAAATAAATTAAGTGAATGAAAGCTAGAACTGCTATTTATACGTTAGTCAATAAGCAATCCCGAATAGGGCCCTCTACGAACATATGCAGACAAACCCAAACTGTTTTGTCGAAAATCTCTGTAATTTAAATTTCACTTCCTGCTTTTGAAAAGACCGCTTGTCATAATGAAGATTTATTTCTAAAAAGTAGATAGTAGTTATGAAGATTACAATTTGAACAACGAACTACACAGCAGCGAACCTGTTCTATTCATCAAAAAATTTGTTGTTCAAATTTCCAACGTAATGTATTTTCACATGCATCTACCCTAGCGTTGCCTGACACTTTTGATTGTAGATTGTTGAATGAGTCGTATTATGGCTCTTGGCTCCTCAGCACTGTGACCCTAATAGGTTTTTTGTGCATGACTCTATTTTAAAATAGTTGCCCAAAATGTTCAAACTTTTTATGTAGTCCACTATCTTTTTCGGGGCTATTTTACCTATTTCGTCGGGTGTTAGGGTCATCACTCCAATAGCTTTTTGCAGAACTAAACCATGCAGTTGCATAGGAAGTGTTCTCTTATTTCTGCTGCTTGCTTCAGTGCAGTATCTCCAGTTTTCACTGTCTGCGTTGCCCATCTTCATAAGGTGATACTTTAATGGGGAGTGTCCTGTGAAAAGTCCCCTGATTATTCTCAAGTCCTTCCTGTTCAATTCAAGAAACAGTTGACTTCTCTGTTGATATAGTGTGTATCGTTTGCCTGCCTTAGGCCTAGCGTTTCCTCCAGTATTACAGCATTCGGTTCTTCCCCCTAATATCAAGCTTATTTCTAAAGAGGCTTTTTGTAGTCCATAATAGGGCTCTGGACCATAGAATGATGTTGTTGCTGTCCTTTTTTCAAGGCGATTTGCTTCCCCATTTCCTCTAACACCTTGATGCCCTAGTACTCCCATCAAAGTTACTTTGTTGTCCGTAGCTAGTTTCTTCAAAAACATTTTTTAGTCCCAGGTCAGTTAAGTCTGGGTTTTAAAACTTATCAAAGTCTTTAGTACTGCCAGACTGTCTGAGAGGATGTAGGTCTCTCCATTTCTGAGTATCATTTGTACGCACGCCTGTGTGCACAGATTTATAACAAGCATTTCTGCTTGGTAGATGGTGGAAGTTTTTCCTAGGGACTTAGCGAGCCTAAAGTTAGGTCCTCTTATTCCCAATCGTGCTCCGCCCATTTGTTTAGACGTGTCTCTATAAAATATAGATGAGTTGTTTGTCAGCCTTTTACTGTCTCTGTTCCATGCTTGGCCGTAATTCATGACAACGTCAAATGAAATTTTAAAGTCAAGTTCAGCTGGCATTTGATATGTTGGTTTGGCGAGTGAGTCCAATTGAATAATTTCCAAGATCTTTGATTGGCCAATCAACTTTCTGATTTGAGTTTGTCTGCTTGAGATAACCGTGAGGCACTTAGTACCGCTTCTCTCTTCACGCAAATCTGCAGTGGAGTAATATTCAGCATTGCCTATATTACAGCTATAGGGCATGATGCCATAGCTCCCGTTATTCCAAACAGATTAGCCTGTGCAAATATTATATTTTATTATTTTTAATATTTTCCTTCAAAAATTCGCCAATCATCACGTTATATGATCGAATTCTGGTATGCGATTGTAAGTTTACCTAAATATTTCCAAAACTAGTGTCGGTAGGTATAGGGAGTGTTTTACTAAAATTAAAGCAAAAAGCATGCTATTTACGTCTGAAACATAAAATACAGGCTGTTTCATTTGAAAAATTTGAGTTACGTCAGTTTCAATTTTTTTCAAATTGAATCATTATGTGAGAGCGCCCTGTATACGACATCTCGATTTTTTTCGATGAATAATATAAACGAAAACTTCTGAATACGTGACTTTCATGGGTCTCTGCTATTTATTGGTAAAAACGCTGTATTATAAGTTTTGATATGTGCGAGAAATCTGAAAAGTTGCAAAGCAATAGAAATAACTCGAAAACGATGAACGTTATCAAAACTTTTTCCCATAAACATGCATTAAAATTCGATAAAAATATTGTTGTTGTTTTGTTTCTTTAACGTCGGCCAATTTCCGCGACTATGGCCAATCATCGACGTCAGGGAGCAGTTTCACCTCACTATCCTGAACATTTTGCCTTTCTGTAAGGAGGGTAGGGATCTTTAACGTGCCCAACATCGCATGGACACTGGATCGACGGCTTTACGCCCCCTCCGAAGGGCGGAACGTGCAGACATTCAACTTCCTCAAATGCAATGTCAGAACCTCGGTTGATGTTAATTTTACAGTATGTACTGAAAAAGTGAAAGGAGTCCCCTGTGATCGAATCCAGTACCCTTCGGTTCAGAGGCACACGTTCTTACCCCTGAACCACCGAGGTTCTAATAAAAATATTCAAAAATGCAATAACACCCTGTGATTGTCAAAACAATCTTGTAAGATGCAGCTCAAGACACCCTATAATTAACGTATATTTTTTTTCGTATCTTGTATAATAACGGATATATTGAGCTTTACCGTACAAATGTGTCACCCTGTATATGTATATATAAACAGATCAAGATTTAAACTAACCCCGAATATGGGTTATAGGGGGTCTAATTCGCGCTCATTTGAAGAAATTAATTTAAAAGTCGCGCTCTCCTCAAAAGCGCCTTTTCTCTACGAAAATTTACTAAAAATTATAGACAATTAAACCATAAGCATAAACTACTGCCAAAGTATCAGAGAAAGGGTCTATTTGAAATAAATTTTCTGTAAATAGTTTAGTAAAATAAAGGACAATGACGGTTGATCTGCAACACTCTTCTTGAGACACTTCTGCGACATAAGCTGTCTTCTTTTCAGGTTGTTTGCCCAAATGTTGCCAGTTTTGACGTTTCAAATCGCGATTATGACGTTTTAAGAGGAAGACCCCAAAATGTTTTTTAATGCCTTCCTTTTTTGACTATACACCTACAGATCCAAATTTGTACCTTTTTTACATTTTCTAATGTAAACCCGCGTACCAAATTTGGTTGCTCTAACTTTGTTATTTCTGGAAATATCAAAATTTTCGGAAGTAAAACGCAAAATTTTCTGCGAAAAACTGGGTGAATTTTGCTGGGTAACGAACCTGTCCAATCCACTTGCAAAGGGAACGTACTCATCAAATTTGATTAAAATCGGCCTATTACTTTTGAATTATCGGTGTGATACACACACATACACACAAATATATATATATATATATATATATATATATATATATATATATATATATATATATATATATATATATATATATATATATATATATATATATATATATATATATATATATATATATATATATATATATATATATATATATATATTGAAAGTGGAAAGTGACCCTTTATATGGGTTTTAGGGGGCCTGGCTCGCGCTCATTTGAAGAATTTTTTAACTTTAGAAACTCGGGATCTCCTCATTATTGAATTTTTCTTAAGAAAATTCACTAAAAATCAAAACGTTAGCGGAATCTACCACTTTCAAAAGAAAACTAACATAAATAGGAGTTCTGGTTTTTATTCGCTTAGTTTATGCATCCCTTTGATAACGGTAACTTTGTTAGCGAAACGTTTACGTCTAAAAAATGTGTTGTGGTAAATTGGGTTCCCCAAAGTGTGCCTATCAGTGCTCACTGCAGGTTCCAATCGTCATTCACTATAGATTAATTATTTAAACATATAAATAACTAACTTACAACTTTAAACGTATGTGATATACTCGTTAATAATTATTACATATGCATACATAATATACAGACCGAAGCACACACTTGTTCCGCTCTTAGAAGCAAGGCTCCCAGTTTAATTAAACCACGAGTTTCCTTGCCGTTTTTAGGGAAACATGTGAGTTTAGTTAGTATAGTTTTTTCGTCGTTGAAAGCAATATAAAGTGGCGGTTTATATCCATCTAAGTTCTTCTTTAAACAACTGAAAATAACTCATTAGGGTCATTCTTTTTTTACCGCTATTATAAAACTGATTACTATGCCAAGCACTTGTTGTCTGCTCACTTAATTTTCCAAATCGTATAATTGCAAGCATATTCTACTCGGCGCTGTGTAGGTCAGTGTGGGAATTTATTTATTAATATTTATGCAGGTTTTCTATAGTCTTCTTAATACGTTTACAAACTATTTTGATTTTTATCTAAACTCCAATGTTCTCGATTTGCTGTTTGATCAGAAGCGTTGATGCAACGCAATATACTAGGTAAGATCTGGTCTCTCCCTACAAAACTGCTGCGTCAATTTCCTTACTCAAATGAGCTGACTGCAAGATAACGAGATATTTGTGTTACAGTATAAAACGTTGGGGGAGAAAAATTGTCGATTTGAAACGAAAACGATTTCTAATAGACTTATTTCAAGAGATAAGGTACTGGAGATAAAAGTGTGACGAGTTTCAAACGATAAAATTTGTGGCGCCATTAAAATTTTAATTTTCTTAGGAAATGAATTCTGTTTTAAACAACAGTAAATGTATAGTATATATCTTAATGGCGAAAAGATAGTAATATAATAGTGGATTTACTTTAAAGCAGAAAAGGAGAAAAGACAGTGTAATACATGAAGTTGACGATACAGCTGTATTTATGAAAATGGGCCAGTACTGACAATTTACAAAATTGTTAGTTGGTTGAACACAGTCTCTATTTATAACATTTTGTGTTACATACTACCCGGTTCCGAACGAGATGGCGACCCTGTCGTACATCTCATAATGTTCTAGGAGGCTGGCTACCATAGCCGTCTTACTTTATAGGTGTGTTCTCGCTGCGATTAGTATAGCGCACTGACGAGCTCTAATTAGAGCTAAACCGGTCTGCGTTTCTAATTACGGTGAAAATACATCTAGCCTTAGATACAGTTGTATTAAGTTATCCTCACCTTTCCGTGGCTCAGTTTTGTCTTCTTTATTAGCCTTTAAGAGCCTCTAGACGACAGTGTGTCCTTGTGACAATCCCCATTAACTGAAAAAAAATAGAGAAAAATGCTCAGCACAAAGTCCGACAGTTACAGTATTATAACAAATTATTATTTAAAAAAAGTTACTTTAAAAGTTGTTTTTTATAGTTATTTACCTTTTTTAGTGTAATTACAGTTATTTACCTCCTGTAAAGCTATGGTCAGATGCAACCCGGGGAAGGTTGATAGGACAATTGGCAAATCTAAATAATTACATTCAGGAAAACAACAACATTGGATCTCTAAAAGGCTGTGACCAATGAACTTAAGCTTCCGAGATCTTCCCGAACATAAACATACGAGGGTCGATTAAAAAGTAATCGTGTTTGAAGACAGGCGGCGTTACCGAGGGAAGTTGACATTACCGTCGTGTACTGTGTTACGATCGACTTTTTAAGCCGTCGTACATTTTTAATTGCCTTACCCAATGACTGAGGATTTTAAATGGGTATTGTACTTTTTTTCTGAATAATAAATAGCGAACAAACTATCTTCGCATAGATTTATGAACATTCGCTACTTGGTAACACATGTCTTTGACCTGAGCTGACCTGACCTCGTGTAAATATTTTTAAAGGCAATATTATTAGATGACTGTTGAAGAATTCAAATCCAAGCATATTTCATACATTCATACAAAAAAATATTTACGGGGAAATAGGAAACAAAATTTTAGTTGTCCGAAAGATAAATAGTGAGGCCAAGATTTCCTTGCATCGCATACAATGGGCATTTTCATTTGGAAATACCGAAATATCAGGCGCATGTGAATCGTCAACGGCTACTTTTTCTATATACTCACTTGAGATATGAAGATAGAACAAATCAATATTCTACCTCTCGAGATACAATTCTCTTAATTATAAAAACGTGGTGGTTTTAATGCGCTAGTAGTTTTTCATAAGGTCTGAGCATCCTAATTATAGATCACAGCCAATGGGAAACAGAAAATATCCCGCCGCAAGGAGTTCGTAGAGAGCTGGCCACAGGCAAGGTTCTAAAGAGGGGTCACAGCTCGATCAAGGGGGACTCAGCTAGCAGCAACGTAGTGTATCATTTAGCTCTTTGATCGCGGCAAATTAAAAGTCTTAACTCATTAAGTTGAACCGTTATTACGTTCAATTAATGATCGACAAATTTGTGTCGGCGAACTTTTTAATGGCGCCTCATTTAAGCAAATGGTAAGATGTAAGTTCTTCTTTTCATATTAGATTTCCGAAATTTTCAAGGTATTTTTTTGTTGAATTACAGTGACCCTTCCGCATCTTCTGCACCTTTTCGAGCCTTTCCGAAGTTTTCGTCTTTCTATTTCCTTTCCTTTTTGGTGCGAATACTGAAATACGATTATGGTTAAAAAAAATTATTGTCGGGCCGTTACCGCCATATAGAATAACTGAATAGGTAGTCAATTTAATCTTTGGATTTTGCGTTTCAATCCTTGGTTTTGTAATGGCTTCCGTAAAATACAATTGGATCTGGTTATTACTGTCAAGCACAGCCACATTTAATAACAAGAGGAACAAGTGAGTCTTTTGAACAGAGTTTCCTTACTCGAAATTTTCTTATCCAAAATCTTTCCAGACAGAAACAAGCCATTTAGAAACCGTTAATACATTTTTTTATATTTCTCTCAAGTTACAAAGTCCGTCATTTCGACATTACAAATTTTTTTAAAGGGCCTAATAGAAATATAAAGTTTTAATTTTTTTTCTTGATATTATCGATAATACTTTTTTTAACCGTTACTTCTTTAAAATTTAAGTAAATTATCAGAAATAAAATACGGAACATTAGGCTCCGATTCAATTTATTTTTTAACAGGGCATGCAACTATGACAAATAAACTAACCCATCTAGCCAGATTAAGTATTTACTTTTACTTACTTTTAAGAATTTTTAACATATAAGATACGGTTAGAAATTCAGTATTTAGTAATTAATTCATTTTTGGCTTGATAAAATGTTTATCTCACTATTGTTTACACTAGATGATGTAATAAAGAACCATCATTGTGTTTTAATTCTGTGCATTTTTGAAATTAATCGATTTAATACATTCTTCCATTCTCGCTGCTCGCCGAACTAGAGTACGCAAAGTAGCAGAGGCCGAAAGCGTGTCGTACGAATATTATTCCTATTGGGTTATTGTTAAAATCAAAGCCTGATTTTACTGTTAGCGCTACCTACCAAGGACTGTTGTCAATTGCCTATAGACTACTTACTGCTTTACAGAAAGAGTCCACCATATCGAGCTGTACAAAACTAATTTCAATTAGGTCCCCTTTACCTTAAAAGTAGCCAAATATTTACGTCAGAGACGATTTTAATCAGTCGTGAGTAATATATTCAAGGATCTGTGTGCTTCTGTTTAAGTTAATTATTTATCTAAAAGCTTGCTATTTTCTTTATTGTAAATAGGAAATAATTTTGATTACACTCTTTAATTAAAAATACTGTGCACCCGCATTTCTTTGGTGCCGTTTGTTTTCTAAGTTGATATATTTATACCGCCTAATAAATAGTCAAAGAGATTTATTTAGACGTAGTTACACCTAAACTTGTAGATTTGCAATTATTTATAAAATAGCTTTGACAGTAATCACAGTGTTTACTAGTCAATTCATGTACATTGTCGCATGTCATCTTTGTGAAGCACAGTTATTGGGTATTCAACCAGTAAAAGGCATACATGTTTCTTGAACCTAAATATTAACATATTTAACAAATAGTAAAAGCACATTGATCACTAGCCTAAGAGTATATACTAAGGCACTGCACATCATTTTGTCGCACAAGTTGCCGATCCTGGCTGCGTAACTTTCTTCAAATGAGTGCGAACTAGGACCCCTAGAACCAATATCTGGGGTCAGTTTCAATTATATATATATATATATATATATATATATATATATATATATATATATATATATATATATATATATATATATATATATATATATATATATCGACAGTTTCATGGAGAAACGACACAAGCGTCAATGATGTAATTTTACAGAGACGCAAAGAACTTTCTCAAATTCATGTGATGAGAAATATCTTCACGGCGTCTGTATTATCTTCTTCTCCACTTTTATTCAAAATTTGTCCTCAACAGTGTGTTAATTCACCTGAATAAATGTAAAGAACATATAAAATGGCGCTTATAGAAATCATCAGTAGCAAGTGACGTTTATGCCGTATTTTGGTCTGGCGTTTATCTTACCTTGTGCCATTAGAGAGTTTGTACATGGAAATCATCGCTTATGTCATAAAATTCAGTGAATGTGGACAATAGTGTGCAAGTTTTAAAGTTGATTTGGAAAAAGACAATTACAAAATGGTTAGTCTTCTTGATCAGGGTCTAAATGTAGGAAGTTAAGTCAATAAGATACATCATTAATCACAATAGGTAACTCGAACATAACACTTATCAACATTAACATACACCAAAGAACACCTAAGAAAATAAATACTTGATTCAATTTTCATCAAAACCTATTATTCTATCCAGGTACAACGTCGTTTTCTTGTGGGAAGAATAGTCCTGCTCCTCCATCCAAGACAGCTGATTGAGATATATCATACAAGATGTTGTGAGAATAGATTCATATCATCATCCTGACTGAAAATCATAAAATCTTGTTGGCAAATACTATAGAAGCACTCTTTCTTCGGCTATTACATTGGAATTGTGTTCTTTCAGAATAGTTTGATGGCCAGGTAAGTTCTGAGTGCACAAGGTGATTCATTTGGTATAACCTCATCAAAATTATTTGAGAACAATAATTCATCAATATTGCTAGCAAGGTCAGTAGATAATAGCATTTCAGCATTCTCATTCTCCAAGAGAATAATGTCGTTTTCCAACGCTTTCATAGAGTTTTACAGCCAAACTTAACCATCCCATTTTCCATAACATCACCACTGGTCTTCCTCTCTGAAATGGCGCAAGCGCCAGTGTGATTATCTTTGGCGTGCTCACAGTGACGACCTTGGGCCTTGTTACCACTTTAATCCAGTTTTACGTCGCGGATAAATTTTTGTCGAAAATGCCGTTCAAACTTTTAGATGCGGCTTTAAATTCTCTACGAAATGATTCCAAAGACGCGAAATCGATTTTTTGACCCTTGTGTCGTTTTTCCATGATACCGTCGATATATATATATATATATATATATATATATATATATATATATATATATATATATATATATATCTGTGTATGTGTGTGTGTGTGCCTTTAGACTGTGATCATGATGATGGGTGCAAAGCTTATTGGTAAATTGTTTACATCAGCGAAAATTTAAAGATCATTTAAGATCATTTCTATGAAAATTCACTACCATAACGCACTTGCTGCGTCCAAACTTTTGTTATTATGCGGCGCAGCTTTTATAGTAGCAGGGACACTGCCACCTCCGGTGCATGACCTAAAATTGAAGAATTACAATAATACAAGAAAATACTATACTTTAACTAAGGTCTCTTACATCTAATTAAATCTCTTGCTTTCTTCACGTTTAGTTCAGGATTATCTGTCTCTGGTAAGTTTTGTCTCTTCAAATCTTGTTTGTTTCTCTTTATAAACTTATGGTTTTGTCATATATCAAATGGAAGCTGTGCCAATCTTGTCATTGTCTAATTTTAAATTTTGAATTAAAAATGATGAGACTTTGCTGGACGCTTCATATCAGGGAGCTTTATCAGCTCTCAAAAAAAAACATTAGATAATTTTTTCTGTCAATTAAATTGAGTCTCGTTTTGAAAACCTGTTACTTTAAATATGAATCGAAGTCACAGGGCCTCATTTAGAATGGTTGTAACTGCTTTACAAGGCCTTATAGCGGAGGCTCAAGTGCCGGCTGAACCCCGAGTCTTTAGTTATCACACCCATTGTGAAGGGATGGTTGGATTTATAGTAAGTCTAATACTTTTTATTATAATTGATATCCATCTCGCGGAAAGCAAAAAAGCAATAATTTTATATCAGTTCCAGAATATTCTAAACAGCTGAAAATTAAACTTAAAATTATTAGGTCAGGCATTATAACATCTTGGTCATTAAACCTATTTCTTAGTTATATAAACAGGATAACCTACCGGTAAATTCACGTGTTAGAAGTCGACATGTTACATTAACTTATTTGAATTATCATAATCCATTTCCATTTTGCTCTAATATTTTTTTCTTTTCGTATTGATATTAGTGTTATTAGGTTATGCCGAGCTGTCAATTTTAGTTTTATCAGATATTAGAACAACTGCATTAGTTCACAGTAACTAAATTTACCTTGGTCTAGTATACACTGTACGACATCAACGGATATTTAACAAATGATCACCAAGCAACATAAATGTATATTAACACATGTTAACTAAAGCATGGTATACCATCCGAACGCATCGTTGGGAAACATCAGGAAAAATATTTGTGAACACCCCAATATCAAGGTGACTTTCTTATGGGTTAAAGCTCACAGTAATATACAGGGTAATGAAGATGTAGATCAACTATCGAAAACAGCATCAACTCAGGGGCACTATCAGGTTATAAAACTACCATACACAGAATTTGTATTTGACATTAAAAGAAAAATCAAAATTATTTGGGAAAGAGAATGGTTCTCATATACTCAGAAAACATCCAACAGATATAAATTCCTTAATCCCAAATTACCAGAAGAAAGTCAGCATAAAACAATATTTAGTTTACATAGAAAAGTTCTAACCACCATAATAAGACTTAGAAATAATCACGGTAGATATAGATCCCACTTATATAGAATAGGTGTAGAATCCATACCAAACTGCAGCTGTGATGAACAAACGGTCTGTGATATAGATCACATATTGTTTTCATGCAGGAACTATGAGAGACAAAGATTGCAGTTGTTATTGGGAATAAAACAAATAATTGAGATCCAGCTTCCTTTAAACACAAACTATATTCTTAGCTTAAATAACATAGATGTATATAAATTAATAGATAGATTTTTCATGAACATAGATGTAGGTTTATAAGAATATATGTATTTATGTGTGTGTGTGTATATATATATGTGTATATGTATGTATGTATGTATGTATGTATGTAT
Organism: Tillus elongatus; assembly: GCA_964006375.1. NCBI lineage: Eukaryota > Metazoa > Arthropoda > Insecta > Coleoptera > Cleridae > Tillus > Tillus elongatus. The sequence continues at coordinate 147,728,493 of OZ023262.1, forward strand.
GTATGTATGTATGTATGTATGTATGTATGTATGTATGTATGTATGTATGTATGTATGTATGTATGTATGTATGTAAGTATGTATGTATGTATGTGTGTGTATATGTGTATATATTAATAAAATAAAATAAAATTTGTATCAATGTACTGAACATAAATCCTAATGTATGTCCTTTTGTATACCCAGCCTTTCCGTGGCCCAGTTCAGTATTTCTATGAGCCTTGGCGGGTCCCTAGGCGACAATGTGTCCCAGTCATTCCTTAAATTTTAAGAATTTAAAAAAATGAAGAAAAAAAAACGAAAAAAAAAACAAAAAAACAAAAAACAAAAAAACAAAAAAACAAAAAAAAACAAACAAAACAAAATAAAAAAGGTGAATAATTAATTTAAAAAAAAACAAAAAAAACAAACAAAAAACAGATTATGTGTATATATAGAAATTCAAAATCAATTTAAAAAAAAGTAGAGTAATTAGAATTATATTGTAATATTTATATTGACGTATAGATTAGGTAGGTATGTTTGGATTGTATGTGTGAAGCAGTGGGTGAAAGCAGGTATGTATGTATTTAGGATATCATATAGGTGTTAATTGGTAACACTAATGTAATGATTGTGTTTACGTGGGATTGTGGATATATGTATCCATTTATAATTCAAAGAATCCGCGAATATAGTTATCACTTATTCACATAAGAAAATCTAATTATAGGTTTGCCGCACTGGGTGTGGTTATGATTAGAAACGAAATTTTAGAATAAAAGTCTGTGGTTGATGAATGTAACATTCAAAACCATCCCATGTTGCAACACACACACACACACACACACACACACACACACCATCCGAACGGAAATAATATAACACAATAAACGTTAAATTGAGCCACCACTTAATTTTTCTTTTCCATTTAATCATAATATTCATTCCTGTTATACATACATATATATATATATATATATATATATATATATATATATATATATATATATATATATATATATATATATATATATATATATATACATAACATTACAATTCACATTCTCAAATTTACTTATCCAAAATTTATACCTATATTTATCTATTTTCGATTTATGCCTTATACATTTATATAATTTTACACTATTATTATAATAATTAAAATTTTATCTTGTTTTCGTTAAATTTTAGAGCTTAGTCAGTAATTCATTTACATCAAGTTTCACATTTTATTTGATTTAATTATTTAATTTATCACCAGACAGCATAAATGAAATTACAATTGTAATATTTAAAAGGTGCTCCTTTATTTAACCTAATCCTACCCAAAAATGTTTCTTGAAGGTTAAAAATGTATAAATTAGCACATTGGAAAATTAAATTGCAGACTACCTGCTGCATTTTGTAAAACAATAAATAATACATTTTTACAGGTATTGGTATATCTGTATTTTATCTAGATACTTTTAACGAGATATCCTTGCAGAGATATTTTAGATAACGTTTTGACTTCTCTCTTCTATTGTGCATACTGACGGGTAATCTCACTAGTAAGTTTTTAGAAAGTAAGTATATACACATATTATTTCAATAACACACCACGAGTGGTTACAGCCTAAATACTATCGTACCGTGGGAGGAAAGAGGCAACTTGTTAATTCTGGACTTAAAGGTTTGTAGGTTGGAGGAGAAGGAAAAACATGTGCCGGCAAGGAATTCCACAAATTGGAAGTCCTCGGCACAAAAAAAACGAACATAACAAGATGTTCTATGTCTGGTGACCTGGACAGTAAAAGGGTACATTCGCTCTGTTCCCCTGATAGTTCTGTTGGGGGCAGCAGGTGGAGGAACTATGGAAGAAAGCTCCTCTGAGCAGTGCCCGTACAGATATCTATAAAACAGAGAGAGGTCACCAACAACACGTCGGTGGGCAAGGTATCGCAGCCTTTGGGTGAGGGTAGGGTCACCGATGGGACGATAGCTCTCTTCTGAATGGAGTCCAGGATAGCGAGTGTAGAAGCGGCAGCGGCACCCCAGATGTGGGAGCAGTATTCGAGGTTTGGCCTTATTTGTGAAGTATATAAGGTATAGAGATTAGCTGGTGCAAACTATTCGCAAGCCCGGAAGAGGAAACCTAATTTCTTAGCAGCGGCTTCTGCAATTGATGTGACATGTTGGTGCCAATTGAGATTTCGATCCACAGAAATGCCAACAAGTGAAAAGGAACCATTACTTTGAATAACTTGGTTGTTCCTTTGTGATGGGTCTAGGGCTGGTGCATTTCTTATGAGAAAGAAAGCAAGACTGAGATTTGGTGGGGTTTAGAGGAATCAGCATCTACGAGAACAGAAATGCCCCGATTGGAGAGCAAATTTGCTGTCCAGGTACAGAGTTTTGGTGGTAGGCCATCGGCCGGAAGTTTATTAAGCAGCGCTGTGTGCCAGACCTGGTCGAATGCTTTGGATATGTCTAGAGCGACAATCTGTGATTCAACGTCTACTTCCATAGACTTGTTCCAAGAATGGGTGACAAAGAAAAGGAGGTCGGTAGTTGATCTGAGCTGACGGAATCCATACTGCCTGACGTGGATTAGACTGTGTTTTTCAAGAAATTTTAGTAATTCGGTGTTTATATGTTTTTCCATCACTTTAGAGACGACTGAAAGAAGAGAAATAGGCCTGTAGTTGCTAGGAAGCGCTTTGGATCCTTTCTTGGGGACGGATTGTACTCGAGCAATTTTCCAGTTACTAGGGAATATTGTAAGATGTCTGAAACAAACGAGTCAGGAACTAACCAAGTTCTGGTGCGCATTTTTTGAGAACAATTGCTGGGATTGCGTCAAGGGCAGAGGCTTTCCTGGTATTAAGAGAAGAGAGCAACTTTCGTACCTTTTTAATTTTGAAAATGAAATCCGTCATTTTATGCGCCACATTGGGGGCAGTTGGTGGTTGAACATGTGGAGGTGGGTTGAGAGTAAAATTGCCGGCGAACAACGAGGCAAAAAGTTCAGCCTTTCCCAGGGCGGTAGAAATAATTTCATACCCTGAAACAAGAGGTGGGAACGTGCTCTTGCAGAAGTTATTCCCAATAGATTTAGCAAGAGTCCAGAAGGGTTTGCCGCCGTTTGAGCTTAAGATGACTTTGTTTTTTATGTGATTATTAAACGAGTTTTTTGCCTCAGAAAGAATGCGGACATAGCGGTTTCTTGCGTCGTTAAATGCTTGACGGTTTTCTTGACTGGGATTGTGTAGAAGCTTTTTGTGAGTTTTGACCTTTTCAAGTCTGGCCTTGTCACATGATTTAGAGAATCAGGGCTTTTGAGTGGCTGCAGAGGTTTTCTGTGTACGTGGAATAAATAATTCCATGCCAGCTTGGATAATTTCGGTGACGTTTTGTGAGATATCAGAGGTGTCAGGATGAGAGAAGCAGACAGACGCCCACGGAAATGAGGAAAAGTAATCTCGCATTTCGTCCCAGTTCGCGGAGTTGTAGTGTCAAACGATACGTGGGTGTGATGACTGTGCGACCTCGGGTTGCATTGCGCAGGAAGCAGTGACCATGCCGTGGTCTGAGCGACCAAGCGAGGCGGTGACTGACATCTTATAGCATTTAGGTTTTGTAGTAAAAAGGGGATCCAAGGGATCTGAGCTGTGTGTTGGGATGCGAGGAAAGTAAGTAGGTTGCTGAACCATATTGGCTAAAGAATTGCTGACTGCAAAGGCCTCCGCTGCTCTCGTGTAGATCGGTTTTTGAAGATCCTAGCTATTCCTTATTATGGACATTGAAGTCACCAAGAATAGTGGTTTCGGAGGAAGGATATTCAGAAATAAGATGGTCGATTTTTGCAGAAAATTAGTCAAAGAGCTGGACAAAGTTGGTGACCGGTAAATGCAACAGATGAATTTTGTTGCAGCCCTGAGAGAGAGTTTTATCCATAGTAGGTATTTTCTTACAGCTTCTAAATTGTGGAGTCTGGTGCAGGGTATATTGCTACGGACCTATGCGCACACGCCTCCATGCAATCTAAAGGAAGTAAGGAGCTCATACCCCGGGAAATTAAGCTGATTTGTGTGTGAAAATATCCTTTACTATCACGTAAAGGAAAATTCCACTACCACCTGCTTGACTCCGATTAGTCGCCTTGTACGACAGGCAGTAGTTACCATGGGCCTATTCTTTTAGTTAGTCCCCGGACCACAGGGGGCAGCTGCTGACCTTTTAAACCTTGTCGATACGGAAAGTAGGGATATCTAATGTTCCCAACAATACATGACACACTGGACTGATATCTTAACGCCCCCTCTGAATGGCGGAACGTGCAGACATTTAACTCGCACAAACATAATGTCAAAACCTCGGTTGATGTTTATTTACAGTATGTACTCAAAAATAATTCGAAGCTTCTACTAGGAATTGAACTCAGTACCCTTGGGTCCAGAGGCGCACGTTCTTACTTCTGGGATACCGCGGTTGCTAGTTTTAAAGTAATAATAGTAGCTATACCTATGTGTAACAGCACATTTTTAAGTAAAAAATAATAATTTGATACGACGACGACAAACATAATAATATTTCTGAATTAGATAAAATTCAATCGAAATTCTTCGGTGTATGTTGAGCTTTATAACTGTGTTCCACCCACGGATCAGTCGGCAGTCGGCATCTCAAATGGTCCGCATTCCATCGCGGCCAGGTCATAATGCAAGTCTAGAAAGCTCCGGTACCAGTTAAAAAGAATGGTCTTCTGATTATATAACTGATTATGTGTATTTCCGCCCGCTGTGTACTACGGTCTTGAGAAATTATCATTCCCATGTGTAAAGTAATAAATGATGTGTACCTAGACTTTATACATACAGACACATTTACACAAGTACAGAGTATATATGACCTACATTATATTTCATTATATTGGTTGACAGTAATAATATTTAACGAGTTTTGTCATTTGCGTTAAATTCGTAAACATTACGATTCCCATTTCTCTTCAACTATTGTGTTATAGCTAAAACTTAAAACTCGTTTGCAACAAGCACATATTTCTAAACTTGTGTGTGTTTTGTTTCTTTAACGTCGGCCTATTTCCGCGACTATTGCCAATCACCGACGCCAGGGAGCAGTTTCACCTAAATATCCTGGAAATTTTGCCTAACTCCAGCCTTTTTGTAAGGAAGGTAGGGATTTTTAACGTGCTAAGCATCGCATGGACACGGGACCAACGGCTTTACGCCCCCTCCGAAGGGTGGAACGTGCACACATTCAACTTGCTCAAATACAATGCCAGAACCTCGGTTGATGTTAATGTTACAGTTTGTACTAAAAAAGTGAAAGGAGTACCCTGGGATCGAACCCAGTACCCTTATGTTCAGAGGCACACGTTCTTGCACCTGAACCACCGAGGCTCTTAATTCGAAACTTGCTTAACATAAATTTAAGTTCTGGGCGTATCACTTGCGTTATGGTAGTGTATTTTCATAAAAATGCTTTTCATGGGAAATATTTTTTTGATGAATGCAAGGTATCAAATTTGGTTAACAGTTTAAGATTTATAGTAGAAGCAATGTACCATATTCATATAAACTGCAATAAAAGTATACAAACTATCTGTAGGATTTAGTTGTTAATGATTCATGACATTCAAAGACCTGTCATTTATCCATGACTGATTGTCATGTATCACATGAATTATGTTATGCGATTATAAATGTAAGTATTCCAAAAACTAACTTTAGACATAAGGAGTGTGATACAAAATCCGAAGCAGAGAGAATGCCCATTATCTCTAAACATAAATTATAGGCTGCTCCATTTGAAAGAAATTCGGGACGCAGCAAGTCCATTATAGTAGTGAATTTTACAGTGCTTAAAGTAAGTGCTTTTGACAGCAAACTTTGTCCTGGTATTAGGAAATAAATCGTCCAAGGCTGACACTACACAATTCTTAGTTGATTGTACAGCTCTATCTATGCAATTTTGTGTAAACTAGAGCAACATACTACCTGGTCCTGCACCGAGATGGCGTGCCTGTCGTATCTCTCACAACGTTCCCCCGGCTGATAACTTCCATTGTTTACATTTTTATCTACGATCTATTTAAATAGCATAGCGGTACATATAACGTCATCTGTCTTTGTCCAACATTGTAGATATTGCATTACAGAATCTGAAGTGATGTCGAGGATTATTTTATTATTAATTTCGAATAACTTTATTTTTATTTGATCAAACGACTTGAAAATTAATACACAACCACGTCTGTCTATCTTAGTTTTAACTGTAACTATTCGTTTCAATCACTTGGATAATTTAAGAGATATTCCGTTTTAAAAAAATATTTTTTACTAAGAAAAATTGGCCGCTAAGATTTGGTGAACGGACTCATCCAAGCCATTAGCAAAATAAGGGCAAATCCCAAATTTGGTCCAAGTCAGTGATGTCTTTTTTGACTTACCGGTTGTATATATATATATATATATATATATATATATATATATATATATATATATATATATATATATATAACATTTTAAGTGACCATGGAAATGGGTTCCAGAGGCCCTAATTCGCGCTCATTTGAAATTTTTTCCCGAAAGTCTTACCATCGATACCTCTCTATTAGTAAATTTTCTCAATGAAAATTTTTTCTACGAAAACTCGCTAAAAATTGTAGACAATTAAACGATAAACTCTATAATTGAAACCACTGCCAAGCCATTAGAGAATCAGTCTATTTGAAATGAATTTTCTGCAAATCTTTTAGTAAAATAAAGGACAATGACAGTTGAAGCAGCAACTTAGGGCTTTGTAAAACATACTTTTTATATTTCATTCACATAACCCAAACTTGTTTTACAGTCTGTCAGAAAATTACTAATTTTGAGTTTTCAAATGGCGAAAGCTATAAAATTTCCGAAGTAATTTTTCTGGTATATATTTTTTTTCTTTTTTACCAAGAGAATTAGTCTGCTATATTTAATAGGTTTTGCTAACCGCACAAAATATGTTGGTTTTGGGTCCTTCTAAGGTTACTAGTGGCACCAATTTTTTTTTAAATGTTTCTCACTTTTTTTATTGTAACTTGAAGATCTAAATTTCGGTACATAATTTACTTTTGATAAACGCGGGTATCCATTTTGGTTGCCATATCTTTGTTATTTTTGGAGATACACACTATAGGTATATGGTTTTTCAAGAGCCTTACCATATCCGTTTTGTTTTTGGAGATACAAGAATTTTCCGAAATGAAACCCAAAATTTTTCCGGAAACTTGGTGCGATTGTCCTGGCTACCGAACTTATTCAAGCCACTTACACAAATAGGTACCCGCCGAATCGGCCTATTATTTTTTGAACTATCGGTGTGACACACATACACACACACGCACACACAGACGCGCCACCACACACACCATCACACACACATTCGTATATGTATATATATATATATATATATATATATATATATATATATATATATATATATATATATATATATATATATATATATTATAATAATAAAATTCCAAATTCGCGATCTCCTCGGTAGTGAATTTTTTCTACGAAAATTCACTAATAGGAAGTTAATAGAACTTCGCAGGTTATACTTAGGCTCAGAGACAGTATTTCGGTGTGACGATCGTTCTCAATGAGCATAAGATCTATGAAGAAATGTTGTGGGGTCGAAACACTGCGTTTGGACTTAATAAAGTATATCTTTTTTAAGTGTTTTGTAATTTTTTACTCAAAAAGGGTGGTTTACAAAAGAGTTATGCGAATTTTTTTTTGGTTTTCTTTGTTTCTTGGACGTCGGTCTATATCCGCGACTAAAGCCAATCACCGACGCCAGGGAGCAGTTTCACCTAACTATCATTACTTGGTGAAACTGGTCCATACTACATACAGACTTGGAGACAACATATCTGGCTTCACTGTTTGCTTTCGTTTCTGTAGATGAAGGGCGCAGCCAGCGCGTAAGCTAACTGGAGCAAGAGGCCCATATGAAATCTAGATGTTCTCGGTTTTTAACGTTTCTGTGAATAGTTTCGCTGCTTGACAGAATTCTCAGACAGATAAAAATTGAATTAGTACGAAATCATGACAACTACAAGTAAAAATATTTTGCTATAGTATGATATTTGGATCAAAAAATTCATCAATTTGAAAATAAAATGAAACTCAGATGACGGATGAGGCTTTAATAAAGTTATTGTTTAGTTATTTTGTTTTGTAACTGTTATTATATTTTTAATAGGCTAGTTCTATTTTTATGTTAAATATTGACATACATCACGTAGACATTTTGAAAGCCTCATCCGTCATCTGTGTTTCATTTTATTTTCAATTTGATGAATTTTTTGATCCAAACATCATAACATAGCAACAGATATTTATTTGTAGTTGTCATGATTTCGTACTAATTCAATTCTTATCTGTCTGAGAATGCTGTCAAGCATCAAAATTATTGAAGAACATCCGAGAACATCTAGATTCATAAGGGTTTCTTGCTCCAGTTAGCTTACGCGCTGGCTACGCTGGCTACCTACAGAAAAGAAACCCAATAGTTATGCCAGAGAAGTAGTCTCCCAGTCTGTATATAGTCTGAAAATTATTGTTTAAGATAAAAAAAACTTTCAGAATCGCTTTATTTGAGCGCCAGATAAAGCTTTTTATCGTTAGATACCACACTTTTAAGACACTCGTTCTTAGAATTTGCTTGCTACCACATAAATCAGTCTCTCGGCACTTTGAGTCATATGTACCATCTTCCTCCTACATATCTTTTTTCTTAATATTTTTGTAGAGAATGACCAGCAGCAGGTAATAATTTGTTTCATCGCGTTTTCTTGTTGTCAGGTTTCCTTGTTTTATTGTTAGCATTACTTCCTTCGTTTTTTCTCGGTTTGACTAGCATACCGCTGATCACAATTTTATATACTCATAACGCACTTAATTTAAAACTAAAACCAGATAATCCTTACAAAGTCTAATTCACTTTTATTTAAATAAGCGGGTTAGATACGTTAAAGGCTTGCACCACAAATTGACAAGGCGTGTAGATTCACCATACGAAGCATGTATTACATTCACACTTAGTAATCTGATGTACCAGCGTTAACCATACCAGTCTCTCCGGGCTAGCTAAAGTACGAAGCCTGGCTTGGTTGAGAATCACTAGTGCAATGAGGACGAGACCTGGACTGCCACATTGGGGTTCCGGCTAAAACTGTCGTCGGTATACATCCACATTGAGAGCACATCTAAAGTGTAAAGCTCATAAAAATTGCAAAATAACAAGGAGTTATTACATTTTATATGCTAACTGTAAATGAGGTGGAAATAGACACCCCATTTCTCACAGACAAGGTGACAAACCGAAGGACCAAATTGGTGGTTAAGTGGTTAAGTTCCATTATAACAGTTTTACCTGTTTTACCGACGTACCGCCCGCCGTCTTCGGGCGCTGCAATAAACATAGAGGACATGGAAATGCGAGGAGGGTACTATATTCTTGCCATATACGCCAAGGATAATGCGACTCTTAGGCACTTCGAGCTGTAATAGAACAGGAACGTCTTGAAGGCCACTCCGAGCTAAGGCGAAACCCCACTTTGAGATGGACTAAAACAGGGTCCACTAGTGTGGAATATGGCAAAAGGAAAGTAGGTCTTACCTGTCTGACTGAAAGGCTTTAGAAATGTCAGAGAATAAATGTTCGTTACGGTGATCTTCCAAATAAATAAACTGTGGTCTACCATGAAAAACCATCATGGCCTTTATTCTAAGTCAGGAGGACTTGGTAATTGGACACAGAGCAAGTAAGGCATGGGTTGTTGCATAATGAGGTCTGTGTGTATAAATATTTAACTCTAAATTTGTTATTCTAATAGAACATTAATGTATTATTTGTCGCGGTTTATATATTTCGGTCATTTCCTTATAAATTGAAGTGCCTTTGCGATTTAGTAATAAAACATAAACAAAGAACCAGTATTCTTAAAATTTTAGTCCCTCAGGTGGTTAAAAAACTTTAGAAGCGGAATCAATTCATTTTATAATTTATAGCCCACAGAGAGTCTATTTTTAGTGTTGTATAGATAGAGTAAATATAAAAAAAAACTTTAATTATTAACTGATTATATAAGCACCGCTATACCTGACTATTAGTCCCAGCTGTTTTTTCATTTTTATGGACCAATAGTTCGCACCTGCCATAAGCGTACGGTCTGTTTCAACAGCTGTAAATATTAGTGTTCTTAAGTATAGAGGCTTTATAATGTACGGACAATTTGTAACAAAGTAAATTTAAATTACGCAATACAGATATAAACACTTCTTATCTGGCTTCACAAGTGCTTGCATTTTTTTGCCTGTAAAGAAGAAAACAAGAAATGTTCTTCTTTATCTAATCAGCACGTGCCCACTGGTTTCACCTTGCGACAACGTCAGACAAAAAAATTAAATGTAGACACTCTATATACAATTTTGTAAAAACTTGACATTTTTTGGGCGTATTATAATGAAACAGTCTTTTGAAATGTTTTATGGAATATGTCATTGAAATGGTTAGACTTATGTTCATTTACCATATTCGCAAAAATATAAAAAAAAGTTATGGAAAACCATAAATAACACTTAAAGAGAATATATTTAAAGTGAGCCAACTGAGAGGGTGCAGAATTTTGGGGTGGAAGAGTAATATGCTCGTTTAATTCATATTTTGCAAGCCTACCTAAATCTTTTCAAAATAATATCAGTGACCCAATTATTTTTATTAAACAATGTAATTTTCCTGAACCAGTAACAGAGGTGGAAGTATTCAACGTAGTGAACAGTTTAAAAGCCTCAAGCTCCAAAGGAGTGGATAGTATTTCAGTAAAGATTATTAAGGAATGTGTGTCCTTTCTTGTAAAGTCCTTATGTGATATTGTAAATACCTGCTTCGTGGAAAGATGTTTTCCAACTATCCTGAAACTGATAAAGTTTATAATACGTTTATTAATAAAATGCCCAAGTAACAAAATAGGTAATTAGCGTTCTACATATTTGTTAACCCTTTTGTCTAAAATATTAGAAAAATTACTAGCTAAACAAATGATAGAATTTCTCAAAGGAACTGATAGATTCTGGTGGTAATGTCATTGCGCTTTTATTGACTCATCTAATGCATTTTAATGTGTCGATCACGCTGTCCTGCTAAAAAAATAAAATACTATTATATATATATATATATATATATATATATATATATATATATATATATATATATATATATATATATATATATATATATATATATATATACTTTATTTGTTTGCTGTACTTTTTGTGATTTTTTATTTGTTTACGTGGACTGCAATTTCCAACCATCCTGGTTCATCATCAGCACGCTTCCGACTCTGATCGTTCCTGTGTGGTCTATGTCTAAAATTTTACGTGACGTCTGCGTGTTGAGCTTCTATTGGTCGGTTTACAGTTCTTTGATTGGTTGTGTTTTCGGTCTGTGTCCATTGTATCGGTGTCCTGTTTTAATTATTGTGGTATATTAATTTGTCTATTTGTATGGCTTCTATTAAGCTTTGTTTAAATGCTTGTACTTGGATTTGTTATGGGATTAATTGTTTCTTATTTGTTTGTTTAATGTAGTAATGTTCCCAGATTTCCATTTTTTTTAGTCTTCAATATGTTTTATTAAAATTGTAATTAGTTGATACCTGGTTTTGGTGTTTTCTGTAGTGTATGTGTGTAGCTGCATTTGGTTTGTAGCTAGGTATGTGGATTTTATCTAATGCTGTTATATATTCATTGAATCTTGTTTTCATTGATTTTTTGTCATTTCTATAAATTTTGTGTTGCATGTGTTACATTAAATTTGATACATTCCGTTTAATTCATGTGGGTTGTGTTCTTGGTTTTTTTTTAATTTTGTTTATTATTTTGTTATTGGTTCTGTAGCTCATTTTTACGTCATATTGTTCGAGTGTTTCTGTTATTTTTTCGATGTGGTGGTTATAGGTAAATGTTTTGTATTTTGTGATTGTTTCTGGTGCTTTGTTTTCGGTTTTGTTGATTTGTTTGTTTTTGATTTATTTTACTAGTTTTTCTATTGTTTTCTTGTTGTATCCATTTCTTTTTGCTTTTTGTTATATGATGTTGTATTCCTTTTCTCGTTCGTCATCATGGAGTATTCGGTTTTTAAGCATCTGTATGCGGACATTTCGTGGGTGTGTGTGGGTGTGGGTGTATTGAGTGTTTAGGTATAGTGATGTCTTTTTGTGTAGGCTTTTTATATATATATCGTATTTAATCTCGTTTTCTTTTCTGATTGGTTTTAAGTCTAGGAAGTTTATGGTATTGTTTGATTCTTTTTCTATTATAAATTTTATGTTGTTGTTGATTTGGTTTATTTTTTTGAGGATATTGTCTATGTTGGTTTTTTGATTGACATATATTACTAATATATCATCGACGTATCTCATTCATTCGATGTGTGGATCTGTTTCTTTTATGATGGTGTTGGTTTTGTCTTCTAACCTTTGTATGTATATCTCTGCCATGACTCTTGATATTGGAGATCCCATTGGTAGTCCGTCTTCTTGGATGTAGTATTCTCAATTGAAATCAAAGTAAATTTGTTTCAATTTGATGTTTAGTATTTCGTCGATTTGTTGTTTTTTGTTGTTATTTTGCATTTCCTTTTCGATTATATTTGTGATTTCGTTAATTGGTAGATTTGTGTACATATTTGTTATGTCGACTGAGGCGAGTCTTGTGTTTTTGTTTATGTGTATGTTTTCTACTTTATCCACTAGTTCTATGGAGTTTTTTTATGTTAAATTTATTTTCTAGTTTGATTTATTTCCTTAGTACTTGGTCTATTTCTTTTGCTATTTTGTATGAAGGTGCATCTTTGGAGTTGATGAGCGGTCTTATTAGGTATCCCGTTTTGCGTATTCTTATTATTCCTCTCATCGGTGGTGCTTTTGGGTTGTTGCTATAAGAATGTGTTCTTTTTTGGCTGAATAGTGTCGTGTGTTTTTATGATGTTTAATATTTGATTTTGGATTTTTTTCGTTGAGTTTTCGTTCAGTTTCTTGCATTTGTTTGTTGAGATGAATGTGTTTGCTTTTTCTATATAGTCTTGTGTTTTTATTGCTATTAGTGCGTCGCTTTTATCTGTTTTTGCTATTGTGATGTTGTTATATGTGACTTTGTTTCTTATTTGTTTGATCATTTTTTCATGTGTATGGTTTCTTTATTTAGTTTTGTCAATTATTCTGTTTATTTCTGTTGGTTTTTCAGTGGTTCTAAGTTTGGGCTATCTATTGAGTTTATTTCGTGTTGTGTGTCAACTATTATGTTATAGATTGTATATAGGTATGCCTCATAATATATATGTATGCTTAAGACACAAGATAATACCAAAATATGCTAAAATCACTGTTCATAACCATACCAATACGGCCAAATACACCCAAACACAGGCAGGAAACTACATATCACGAACGAAATCAAACATTGATACAGCAGCATAACCACACTTACAAGAAAATTATAAGGACTACATCCCTTATTAGCAAACCAGATGAAATATGTCATGTAAAATGTCAAAATTTCTGTGCTAAGAATTATATTTTTTAAGAAGGTTTGGTTGAAATAAAGAGAAATAATGAGGCGAAAGTGAAGATAAGTCTTTGTAACGGCTATAGAAATGTTTGTGGAAGAAGAAAGAGAAGAAAAAGCAAGATCGACCAAAATTCAGAAAGTCGCATTAAATTAAATTGATTTGACAGTTTGATTGAGGATTTTAGAAAATTATGTTGATACAAGCACAAGCACACCTTCTTTGTAAAGCATAATGTATAGTTTTAACCACTAAGAAATGATTAATGATTAATATATATGAAATATAATGAACAACATTAAAATCGACTATAAGTACAATTTGGAGAAAATAACCAAAAAACTACACAACCTTAAAAAGAACAAACTACATAACATGAACATAACAACCGCAACATATCACATTATTCAGGATAGATTCATAAACATAGCAGACACAAAATTCACAAAAGATGAAAAAGGATTCATAGAAAACATCATAAAAACCAACTTTTCAAATACAAAAAGCTCTACAATAGAGACCGTAATAGTGAACACACAACACGCAATAAACTCAATAGATATCCAAACATAGAACAACTTAAAAACCAACTGGCAACAGAAATGAACAGAATTGTTCACAAAACTAAATCAAAATACACATGAAAAAATCAAACAAATAAGAAACAAAGTCACGTATAACAACATAATAGCAAAAACAGATAAAAGCGACGCACTAATAGCAATAAAAAGACAAGACTATATAGAAACACATTCATCACAACAAACAAATGCCAGAAACTGAACTAAAGCCCAATGAAAAATTCCAAAATCAAATATTAAACATCATAAAAAACACAGGACACTATTCAACCAAAAAAAACAACACATTATTGTAACAACAACCCAAAAGCACCACCAACGACAGGAATAATAAAAAGGCACAAAACGGGATACCCAATAAGACCACTCAATCAACTTCAAAGATGCACCTTCATACAAAATAGCAAAAGAAGTACTAAAACTAGAAAACAAATTTAACATAAAATTAGCCATAGAACAAGTGCATAAATTAGGAAACATCAACATAAACAAAAACACAAGACTCGGGTCATTCGACATAACAAATATGAACACCAATATACCAATTAACGAACCCACAAATATAATCGAAAACGAAATGCAAAATAACAGCAAAAAACAACAAATTAACGAAATATTAAACATTATATTGAAACAAAATTACTTTGAATTCAACGGAGAATACTACATCCAAGAAGACGGACAACTAATGGGATCTCCGCTATCAAGCATCATGGCAGAAATATACATACAAAAGTTAGAAGATAAAATCAACACCACCATAAAAGAAACAGACCCAAACATCAAATGGATAAGACACGTGGATGATGTATTAGTAATATATTACAATCAAAAAACCAACATAGACAATATCCTCGAGAAAATAAACCAAATCAACAACAACATAAAATTTAAAATAGAAAAAAAAAACACCACCATAAACTTCCTAGACTCAACACTAATCAGAAAAGAAAACCAGATTGAATATAAAATATGCAGAAAGCCTACACAAAGGGAAATCACTATACCTAAATACCCAATACACACACACAAACACCCGCGCGCGCGCACACACATACACACACACACAAAATGACCGCATAGAGATATTTAATAAACAAAATGCTAAATGTGACACTCCATAATGACAAACGAGAAAACAAATACAACATCATAATATAAATAGCACTACGAAATGGATATAACAAGAAAACAATAGAAAAAATAGTAAAAAATTTAAAAACAAACAAATCAACAAAACCGAAAACAAAACACCAGAAACAAACACAAAATACACAAAATTCACTTGTAACTACCACGTCAAAGAAATAACACAAACACTCAAATCATATGACTTAAAAACGAGCGACAAAGACAATAACAAAATAATAAACAAAATAAATAAAAAAAACAAAAACACAACCAGCATGAATTAAACGGAATATATCAAATATAATGTAACACATGCAGTAGAAATATATAGGAATGACAAGAAAATCACCACAACACACCAAAAACTAGATATCAACCAATTACAACTAATAGAAGATATTAAACACCACAAAAAATGGAAATCTGGGAACAATACTACATTCAACAAACAAACAATAAGAAACAATTAATCCCAGGAGAAATCCAAGTACAAACATGTAAACAAAACTTAATAAAACCACACAAATAGACAAATTTTCATACCACATTAATCAAAACAGGACAACGATACAATCGACACAGATCGAAAACACAACCAATCAGAGAACTCTAAATCGACCAATAGAAGCTCAACACGCAGAAGTCACGTGCAATTTCAGACATAGACCACACAGGAGCGATCAGTCAGTAGCTTGCTGATGATGGACCAGGACGGTTAGAAATTGCAGTTCACGTAAACAAATAAAAAATCACAAAAAGTACAGCAAATAAATAAAGTCTATATTAAAAGTGATTACAGTGTAGTGCAACACTCCAATATATATATATATATATATATATATATATATATATATATATATATATATATATATATATATATATATATATATAAGTCTGGATGCAGCAAGTGCGTTATGGTAGTAAATTTTGTAGAAATTATGTGGCGTGTGTGTGTGTGTGTGTGTAAATTAGCAGTCTTCTCATTTGTGAATTTTTTCTACGAAAATTCACTAAAACATATAAAAAATGAAACTGACCCAGGATCTGGGTTCTAGGGGTCCTAGTTCACGCTCATTTGGAGGCATTTTTTTCAAAATCTAAGAAAATTCCATAAAAAGAGAACGTTTCTCCTAAACTCAATGAGATGAAATGCGTCCAATTTAGAAGGAGGTAGAAATGGATACAGTAAGCGTGATTTTGTAAATGAATGTTGTGAGATATCCGCCTTAAAGTCAAAATTTGATTTGACCCTTCCGGAAAACATGCAATGCAATAGAGAGGTAAACTCTAAAAAAAGATACCATATTAAATTAGTTACAAGGAATTATATGCCACCGAGAAAGCAGCTTAGTTGGAAAAACTTGGCTTCTGCAGAAGACATAGAAGATTTAGCAAAAGTGTCTGCCACTAGTGAATGATATAAAAATATATAAAAATTGTTATATCGTATGTTAATTTTTTTAATACTTAAAATCGATGATATTTAGTAAGTATGTGTTTTTGCATTTACCTGTGTAATATTTCACTTAAAAATTATAACAAAATAACAAACAACTGAATAGTTGCCATTTATGAATAAAACCACTTGCTTGTAAAAAAATTAAATAAAGGTAATATTATAATTTTGTTATCAATTGCACGGCGCTTGCCTAAATATTCAACCACCAAACTATACGCTTTGAAGATAGACGTTCTCATATCTTAAGCCACTATCATTGCACCATTAAAACAGATCTTTAATATGTAAGTTAATTGGATAATATAATCTAAGCATATATGTTACTAATATAAAATAAGCATTGCATCATTAAAGAAAATATTATGGGGTTATATAAAAAAAACTCAACTTAGTGATTTTACCTATGGAAAAATGTGTTTTAATTACCACAAGCCTTACCTACCTAAATAAAAAATTGATTTAGAAAAAAGTGTAAGTCGACTTGCTTGATTTTTCGATTGATGGTTAGCGGAAGAGAAAAATCTGCAAGTGGACTTACTGGTTTTTGCTATTGTATTATTGTGAAGTTAGATTGACGAAGTAACTTTAAATGTGTTAATAAACATTTCAATCACATAATTTCATAAGTACCCAATATTCATAAAGAGTAGGGAAAACTTTATCTGATCTGTGGGATCAGTTCAATTTTATATTTTAATTGTTATATAATAGGTGATGGTGTTTATTTAATTTTGAATGTGTTTGACGTGTTCTGTGTTCTCGTGGGGTGATTTAAATAATATTTGTCTATCTATGTATGCACCAGTGAGTGTTGCAAGAGGAGCAAATACGGTGCACTATCAACCTTTAAAAGACTCACAGTAAATTTATAAATGAGCTTTTTCCAACTGTTTAAGTCGTGGAGGTAGTAGTAAGAGTAGCTTCTATATTTTCTTAAAGATGATAAGTTAATAAGGAAAGCATTTTTGACATATGGAATTCTCCCAGTAGATGATTATCTCACTTTTTCAGTATACATGTACCGTAAAATTAACACCAACAAAGGGTGTGACACCTTGGTTGAGCAAGTTGAATATCTGCATATTCCACATTTCGGAGGGAGGCGTAAAGCCGCCGGTCCCGTATATGATGCGATGTTGGATACGTTAAAAGTCTGGCAGGAAGAAAGAGGTTCCACGAAATGTCCAGAATATTCAAGTGAAACCGACCCCTAGCGTCGATGATTGTCCATAGTCGCGGAAATAGACCGACGTTAAAGAAACAAAAATAGACATACGTGTTTAGTTAAAAGTCCGTTTATTACACTCATACATTTTCCTTATCAGCGAATTGGTGCATAAATCCGATAGATATAAAGATAAACGTATTTATTTGTTCCTGGTAGATTTAATGAGTTATTCAATCAGCTTTTGTATTATATAACACATCAAATGACGCCAATATAGATTATATTTTCCATGAAAACAAGTTTGTCCTACATTTTACCAAACATTTATTTGATAGTGCGCAATATGGATTTCAATATGAAATTTTCATGTTTCATTATGAAACATATATTTATTTAGAGACTAATGCTATCTGTCTTGATTAGACAATATTTTGATGTAAATCGACAAAAAAATTAACGAAATCTGGCTAATCATTTTAAGAAATCAACGGTGAGCCTTTGAGTTAATTTTACTCACTTCTTGTAGTAATTTAACACAAATGAATTTAAAACGTTCTGGGTTCGTAATTTTTAAACAATTATAGGGAGACTCGGCTTTCGAAACGATTAGTGACTTACGGTGTCAAATTTACTCTAATATTTTGTAGAGCAATCATATACCTCATTTTAAGTAAACTAGGACATATATTTTCAAGTCAACTTTACGAAATAGAAAACATCTTCAAATCAAATAGAAACGCATGCGGTAAGAAATATTTCGCGTTCAGCAATGCAGCAGTGGCAAAAGTTATAAGCAGCTCCTTTCCTTCCATGCCTTCAAATGATGGAGTATTCGTTGTCTCGTCAAAATAAAAGGCCGATCTATTCGTCCAGTGTATTTGCTTCTAATTCCACGCTTGATCCGCAGGAAGAGAGCCCACCAGTTCTAAAGTCAAAAATTGGAAAATATTTTTAATACATCGTGCTGTCAAGCATACCCTGGAAAATATAAACATCAAAATGGCACCCAGCCCGATGAAATTCCAGCAATAGTTCTAAAATGTGTGGTTTTGAAATGGCTCCAATTTTAGGAAATCTTTCATTTTCCTGGAAACAAGCTCTGGTTCAGCCTCTTTCTAAAAAGAGAGACATATCCGATGTGAATAACTACCATCCAATGTCCATTCTGTCAGTTATGTTCAAATTTATGTAAACAGTCATCAATATGGAGCTTATGAAATGCATCGAAAAAACAAAAGCCTAAATGATCGCCAATATGGCTTTCGTCAAAACCGATCTACGGGCGATATTCTGACATACGTCACTTATCTTTGAAGTTCTGCTTTAAAAAACCATGAAAGTCAGCTTGATAGATATTTCTAAAGCAATTAACGATATCTCCTCAATGAACTTTCATAACACAGATTGACATCCAAATTCGGCTTATGGATCTCTAGTCTTCTTTCATGTTGTCGTCGATGGTGTTTAGTCGCATAAGTTAGAAATTAATGCGGGTGTTCCACAAGGTTCCGTTCAGGCTCCCTCGCTTTTTCGTTGGCATATAACATTCTGTTAGCAACCAACAATCCGCTCCACAGCTTTGCTTCTGATACCACTCTTTACCGTATGTTCCCATTGACCTGAATGATGTCTGCTCCCAACTCCATCTCAATAAACTGAAGTATCCAACTCCCTAATTGATGACCTTGTTATGATTTTTAGCTCAGGTTTTTCAAATTTGGTTATGTTTAATGCCTAAAAACACACAATTGAAAACTTACCTGTGAGTAGTGCCAGACGTTTATATAGCTGGCAAAATACAAAAATAAAAAAAATACATATTACCTACATTGGGTATAACTATTGTAGGCAATCCATTGCTGGTATTTACATGTTTATAATACTGCAAAGGCAGTAGCAAATAAGCTTTGGTCTCTTTTCAGGTTAAAACTTTGTTTTTATAATAGCAACCTATAGCGCTGTATAAAGTACATATCCGACCACATTTGAAATACGGTTTACATATCTGGGATGCTGTCCCAAAAACAATCTTCCCGTCGTAGATTATATTTATAAACAAACTGATTGGATATAGGCGATTTGTCTATTAAAGTAAATCTTACTTTACTAATCCACAGGAGAAATTCTGGAGATCTATGTCTTTTCTATTGATACTATCATGCACATTGCTCCTCAGAAATTGATTGGTTAATACCCCGGCTTGCAACATTTAATCAGCGCTCTCTCGAAAGGTGCATGTAGTCAGTGGCAAATTAGCCACTTGTCGAACATTTCGCTAGCATCTATTTTTTAAGATATTAAATTTGTTTCTGTATAAGTAGCCAAAGTGTTTTAATTTAAATAAGATCCTTTGGATCAAAGAAGGTTGACTTTAACTACCAGTGTTAAAAAGACTAGTATAAGTAATTAGTAATGTTGAGGGTATAAAAAGTCTTACTTATTCCGGGCAATATGACAAGAAATTACATTCTGTTTTGTAAAATTCTGAAAGTGGTAACAGCAAAATATGTCTGAAAATACTGGAAATTATGTGAATCTGTGATGGGCACTGATAGTATACTTTGTAGAACCCAATTCACTCACTTTTCTTGTGTGGTGAAGTTAAGTTTGTTAGAGAAACGATAGGCTTATAGGTAATTTGTTAATTTATTGTAATAAAAAAAATATCAAAGAAAGTAGATTTTGTAGATAGGAATGATATTATCAATGGCTGTGTATGTTTGCGTTGATAATCCCAGTAGTATGCTTATTATGCTATTATAGCACCAAATTTGCATAAGTTTTATAACAATAAACCGAAAGTGAAGAGTAGCATGCAAAAATAGAAGTCTTACGGGCAAGAGCGAGTTGAAATATTTGTAAAGTAGGAGCATTTTGATGAAACTGTAATTTTAACAAAATTGATACTCACCACCCAAGAAAGTTTTGTACATTGATTTAATTAGGATGTCTAAATTGTGTCTGTTACATACAAAATATTTGTACAATCCATTATACTATCTATATGCAAAATAAACTATACAATACATAAGGCAACTTACTTTTTCTCCTAAGCATATCCTGGACCTGTTTCAACTTACTTATCTTACGTTTAAAGTTCTGGTTTTTGTAAGCAATTCCTCCAAAGCATGATAATTTTTTCTGTCAAGTATCTTGTACGTATGTTATTTGTGTTGTATAATTTTGTTGAATTATGAACTATGAAGGTAGTCTGTATTAATTTACGCATTGCATTTAACTCCCTGTCTTAGTCAGACATCGAACTTTAACCACTAAATCTTTTCATTTCATGTCTTTCAGATTTTAAATTTAATTTGTGCAAAACTAGGTTTTGTAAATCAAATTACTTTAAATTTACTAGAGGGGTTTACTTACACCATATATGGCTACTGTCAAGTTTTATTTCATGTACTTTACAACTTTCAAAAATATAGCGTTGCCAAAAAAATATATATACTTTTTTGAATTAGCTGCTATAGCTGATTAACGCACTCCCGAAAATATTAGCAAAGTAAAGGTTGGTTCAAATCAGTTAAGTATTTCTTGAGTTAATACATATATACAGGTTGTACTGATTATAACTTCCCACATGGAAAATATCAGAATTAACAAACAAAAAAGCCGAGACGCGTCACCTTTGTTTTCAAGGGGGACACCATGGGGTAAGTTTTGGTGTCTAGGAACCTACCCCTTGGGCAGGGGCGTAAAGTACCCTTAGATTTTAAATGCAACCTATATTGAGTGACACCTCATTTTAAAGCTTTCTCGATTCTGCTCAAGACAACATACGACTTTTTAGTGAATTTTCTTTAGCCAGGAAAATCGGCGCAGGTGTTCCGGGAAATTTTTGTATTTTCTTTCGAAAAAAAATTATATCTCCAGAATTAACCAAGTAAGGGCAACAAAATTTGGTACGCGGGTTTATAACAATACAGGTAAATTACGTATCTAGCTCTGTAGGTTAAAAGACAAAAAAGTTATAGGCATTTAAAGAAAAATAAATTTGGGTTTTCCTCAAAACGTCAAAGTCGAGACTTAAAACGTCCAAATTGGCAACATTTAGGAAAAGAACCTGAAACTGATACGAGCTATGGAAAGAAAATGTATCAAGAAGAATGTTTTACAAAGCCTGAAGTCTTAGCTTCAACCGTCATTGTCCTTCATTTTACTGAAATGTTTCCAGAAAATTCATTTTCAAATAGACCCTTTCTCTGATGTTTTGGCAGTAGTCTTGGCTATAGAGTTTATTGTTTAATGGTATATAATTTTGTCGAATTTTCGTAAAAAACCAATCAAGCCCAATATATCCGTTATTATACAAGATACGAAGTAAAATTGTATACATTAATTATAGGGTGTCTTGAGCTACATCTTAAAAAATATTTCTACAATCACAGGCTCGCCCATAAGTCGTTGGTGATAAATTATTTATTTTTTCAGTCACGCCTTATGTTATTGCATTTTTGCATTTTCCATCGAAGTATAATTGTAAGAAAAGAAATTCGGGACGCAGCAAGTGCGTTATGGTAGCGAATTTTCATTAAATGCTTCAAATTCGGATAGCTCAATTTGCTATTAACCGATAAGGTTGACCAAGAAACCAGTTTTTTCGGGAACACTTTAAGTTTACTTTCGCAAAATTTTGTACGTTTTCAAACAATAAAGTTATTTTGATGAAACATGGCACATTGTTTCTACTATATAGGTTATACTGGTGAATAAAAAGACACATATTTGCTATTAAAAATATTTTAATGAAAATTCACTACCATAACGCACTTGCTACATCCGGACTTTTTTAATTTTGGTTCGGATATGGCAATAAAATCATCTATTAGAGAATAAGAAAAAATATCAAGGAATGGCAGAATGTTATTTACTTAAATGTTCAAATTGTTTTCCCTCCACATTCATAGGATTATAAAATCTTTGCTCCACTTACGAACGAACATTCCGAAGCATTTCAGGGGTTATTTGACGACGATTTAAACAATTTCTCGATAGAAATATTTTCTTTTATGACTTTTTGTTTATCTCTTAATAAACTCTATCAATTAAACTTTCTTACCCATTTTACTGTAAACGATGCAAGTAAATATATCGTAAAATCATCACAAAGTCGATTAAATTCCAATTCGTGAAAATGGTCTATTATACAATTGCTGAAAAAGTAAAAATAATTAGTTTGTTCTACAAGAATGACAACTGTGTACGACAGGCATATACTTTTAATAATCGTCATCCTGAGAGAAACCTTTCACATTGGTACGTCCTGAATTTAATGCATCAATTTTGGAGAACTGAATCGGTTGCGAACAGAAAGTATCAACATGATCTCTTCGGGAGTGGAGCAAAGGTTGTATTGCTGTGTGGGTGTGGACGGAAAACAACTTGATCATTAAATAAATAATATTCTTTCATTCATTGATATTTTGAGTTATTCTTTAATCAATGATTTCATTGCCATATCTAAACCAAAATTAAAAAAGTAGTATGTTGTAAGCAAAATTTAGAAAGCTTTAAAAAATATAGCTTTAAAATCAGGTTTCACTCAGCCAGGATCCTACTTAAAATGTAAGGGTACTTTACGCCTCTGCCTGAGGGGTACGTTCCAAAACACCAAGAGTTACGCCATTTTGTGTCCCCCTTGAAAAAAAAGCCGACGTATCTCGGCTTTTTTTCTAATTCCTATATTTTCCAGGTGGGAATTTGTGAATAGCGCACTCTATACATACATCTATATATATATATATATATATATATATATATATATATATATATATATATATATATATATATATATATATATATATATATATATATATATATATATATATATATATATATATATATATATTTACACGGACCTTGGATATGGGTCCTGAAGGCCCTAGTTCTCGCTCATTTGCAGCACTTTCTCACCATCGTTACCTATCTATTAGTGAATTTTTGTAATGAAAATATACTAACATAGGCGCCCCACTGTTGGTGTCTATTAATGCAACAGCTTATATAGTCGGAGGTCCCGAGTTCGATTTTTGTGTAGCCCACTGTAAATTTTACTTCTGGTCAAAATTTCTAGAGACGACTTCTTCCAATAAAAAAAAATAATGAAGAGGGTGAAAATAACATATAATACTTAGTACAAAGGGGTGAGTCAGTTACTTGAAGAACCGATACTGTTTAACTCTCACTACTGACAGATTGAGGCTATGAAATTTATTTCACTGATTTATAATCAAATTTAAAATTTAATTTTTGGTCCTATTTGTTTCATTAATTTTTTAAAGATTCTCAAAAAATTATATTGTCGGTTATATATCCTGAAGATATTCCACATGCTGGATCTATTCCGGATCTGATTGTTGTCCTTCGCAGAATGCATAATGGGTGTATGTGTACCTTTTGAACCGTTAGGACCAGCTCTAACGTAAACTGCAATGCAGTGTGGCCGTTTCGCCCCGCTATTATAAATATTGTAATGCTTGGCACATTATTGTGTTTGTTTGCATGTGGTGGCACATGGAGAATATGTACACATGCCGTTCCACAACCCCTCCATCCTCAAACCCCGCTGCCATAGAGATGGGGTGATATCTGCACAGGCCGTGAGAATTGTGCATATTAAGAATATTTATTGCCTGTTTTTTGACTTACGATATTCGGCCTACTGCGTTATTTGCGATATCATGGGGAGAATGTGAGAGTGTTTACAAAATTGCAGAGTTTTAAAAAGCGCATCGCCATTCGCAGTAAACAAAATACTAGTTCGCAAAATAATATTTTGTAAATTTCTTGCTTACATAATTCAAATACAGTTTGGTGTTACCAAATTAATATGAGGCAAAATTATGTAAACGTTGAACCTGTAAGTCTTAAAAGAGTGACTCTTACCTAAGCAAGTCACCTAATTTTACCAATTTAATTTAATTCTGCAAAACGTGAACTTCGAATTGTTCACCTAATATGAATTTTGGAACATGGCGTCTGTCGTTCAATGGCAATATACGAGTTGAATTTCATAAAAATATATTGACAAGTTTCAAAAATATAGCACTTTTAAGAGGAAAATTTCAAATTTCCATGGAAAAACTTGATTCACAGAACTGTCAACGAACTCAGCCTCCGAAAAGAATTTTCCATTGTGATGAACAAAACCTGTAAGTCTATGTGCCATAAAAGCTTCGCAAACGTGTTGTGAGGTCCAAATACTATGTGTGACTCTTGCTATTTCTGAAACGATAAGAGTTTCGTGGTCGGTTAAATTAGGAAAAAGTTGTAATTTTTTTTAGGTTTTTAGTACTACGTTCACAGCGTTGCCAAATTGTTTTTACTTTTCGAGACAATAAGAAAAATTTAAAAAATGGTCAAATTTTCAATCGATAATATTTTAACTTGGTATTCTCTACAACAGATGCTTATCACTGTCCCCGAGTGACATTTGACGTTTGAAATATCTTTTTTTATAAATACGGACCTGGAATTTTTATATCACGATATGAAAGGCAATTAAATCATAAATTCAACCATGTATCACAAATATATGTCTTCCGACTTTTCGGTACCAAAAAATCCATCATCAGTATGTTTTTAAATTGCGCCCTTTATACGGTCCTGTACCATAAGTTTCGTAGCGTAAGAAGACTTTAAATTTACGTTTTGCTACGTCTACAATTAAAACAAAGTGAATTTGATGTTTTGTCGAATTTCAATTTGGTATAAAAATAACTAAATATTGCATAGAATTGACTTTGCAGAACATGTTAAAATTAATAACCAACACTTCTTATAAAATGTAGCTAATCAGTTTAGATGTACAAAGTGACACCATTATTTCTCAACTATATCTGCAGATTTCTTATTACTCTTCTTTGAATATTCTGTAACATTGTTGGATTAAGTTTGTTGCATGCCTACCGCACTTTCAAAATTAAATCGTCCAAGTCTAGAGGTGTTGTTTTATAAACGCTTTCTTTAAGGAAACGCTATATGGAGAAGTCCATAGCAGTGATATCCACTGACCACGCAGTTTATAGGTTCATTGTTGCCAATCCAATAATTCGCCTTGAATTGATTAAGAAATCGAATACAACAGCAGTCGTGGTGTTTTAGAATCCCATCTTGTTCGAAATAAACAATATTCCTGAGCACGACAAATGGCAGATCGTCTAAAAAATCAGGTGAAGTATTTATTAGAAAACACGGTTCCTGGATAAGGGCCACATCCGTGTTTCTCAGAACATCAGCAGTCCGGCCGTGGCTGCCCTACTGTGTTGGAGGTTGACCTGAAGGAACCTAAGTCCCATTAACCCCTAGTTGCTTCCCCAGTGAGCGGACGCTAACCCTTCCCAGGCCCCAGAATGCATTAAAGGAGGTTCCTTTAGGGCTCTGTAAGACGCCTTGTCGATAGAGAAGGCGAGAGTCTGTCATTTCTCCTCTGCCTTCCTGCTTAGAACCGACCGGTGTTGTGTTCCCAGTTCAGGGTTCTAGATCTTCAGTCTACTGATCACCGTCTCATGTGGGACGGTGTCAGGGATCCGTACGAGGACCTTGCGTCTCTTTGGGAGTTCCTTGGGTTCGACGGCCCTCAAGTTCGCCCTCCTCCCAAATCTGACCGAGGCTCCCGATCGTTTTTCGCAGCCAGTCCCGCGACAGCGGAACGGCACAGGTTATCCAGAGGATGCCCCCCTCCAGGCGCGCCCGGTGGAACTGAGGCGGGCTCTCCCCTTCCTGAAGAGAGTCCACCGCAGTTACCACCGTAGCTTGGATCAGGTCCGCCTTCCCCTGGTCTAGCGTGGCGTCAGGGTTGCGTGTGTCAATCACCGCCATCCAGAGGCCCTCCGCAGCATCCATATACGAGCCAGTCTGCGCCGGTGTTTCGGCCCTGGTCCTGTTGAGACGTCTGTCTGTAGTAGGTGTGCTAGAGCCCGAGCACGGCCTCTTCTGACTCGCACTCTCCTCTTGTGCCTTTACAAGCGCCCTGTCCCTTTTGGCACGTCTGTCTGTAGTAGGCGTCCTCTTCTGACTCGCATTCCCCTCTTGCACCTTTACAGGTTTCTCGTCCGTCCACGTCCCGGTCGCCATTCTCTGCGCCCTCAGGAGCTTTTTTCTTTGCGCCACAGAAAGACACTTGGACTGCCGGGGCAGTCTCTCTACCCCTACAGTTGGGTCCTAACTGGTGGAGGGGCCCCAGAGTCCGCGGACCTCGCTGTCCTCCGGTGGGACCCAGCCTCCAGCGTGGGGGTCGATGACAAGTATATGGCTGAAGCCCCCTGATCCACCGTATCTACGTCCGTCGTTAGACCTCCAGAGTCCGCGGATGCTGCCGCCCCCTGGCTCGTCTCCGGAATAGACTCAAGGCACGAATCTATAGCCGGAACCACTCCTCGAGCCTCACTGGTTTTGGTGTTGTATCTATTTATGATATTCATGTTGTTCCCACGAGAAGGGGAAAATACTGTCCACACCATCAGAACCCCCTGTGTGGTGCAAGGTGGGTTACTCTGGACGGTTGCTCGGTACTCCAGCAGTTCCGTTCATCACCATCAACCTGGTGCCATCCATCTCTAGGCACGGGTCACGTGACAATGTAGATTGGGGGTGTTTATTTTGACCTCCACTTCTAGATCTGTTATGTTCAGTTATCAGCAGGGTCACCTCGTGCAGGATGCAGCTCTTCACCGCGCATGAGAGTCTTGGGGAAAGCTTCATCGAAAGCTTATGTTGTTCTTTCCACTTTCTCAGCTTTCGTCCTGGAGTCCTTTGGCCCACGACTCCTCGACCCCATATATATATATATATATATATATATATATATATATATATATATATATATATATATATATATATATATATATATATATATATATATATATATATATATATATATATATATAATTAGTTACAAAAGATTTTAAATTAAATTTGTGCGAAACGGTAGAAATTAACAAACAAAAAATACAGGAAATTTACTAAACGCTCAAATTGACCAAACCAGCAATTGCCTATTATTAAATATGTTTGCACGAAATAACAATTAAGCGAGGAGAGTTTACGGACCTGACTATAAAAACAGGTAGTTCCGAGTCGATTTCGGCACGAGGCGGTTTACCAAGAAACACAGAAATGTTCATTCAACACGGAGTAGGTATTTGAAATTTTAAATGTTTCATTCTGTATTTGACATAGCCGAGAACATCAGCAAAACTGCAGTTATACTTACAATAAAATAGTGGAAGTCAATTTGTTTATTTATCTAAGTTGGTTAATTAGCTGTTTGCTTAATTTACTTTTAGGATTATAATATACAATTTTCTGGGAGAGCAAGTTTTCGGCTTTATAAGTACCGGGTAAACAAATTAGATTGCAACTTGTCATCAAAGATAACAAAGTACAGTAGACTCTCGATTATCCGTGCTAGAGAGGGGGGGGGGGGGAGGGTGGTGTGGTGTTCAGCAACGCGTATAATTGAAAAACACGGATATAAACATAATAAAATATATGTAAATATAATAAAATGACACTATACCTTCCCTTTACATATTTTATAAAAAATACATACCCACTTTCAAGTCTCTTACAGTAGGAGAAAGAAATACAATCGCAAAATTTTGTTACATACCTTGGGATTATTCTCGACAGTCATCTTAGATGGAACCACCATATGCAGAATCTCAGTAAACGGTTTCATTCATTTATTAGTAATTCAAACACTTAAAAGAGACTCTTAATCTGAGTTGTTTGTATTGTAATTTTCATTGGTACAAAGTCAACTTACATATGGAATACTACGCTGGAGCAGAGTCGATGCTATGTATTTGAGAAGGCTAAGTGTTATTCAGAAATGGATTCTCAAGGTTTTGTGTCGCAAAAATAGATTGTATCCCAATAATCAACTTTTTGATGAGTTGGGGATTCTAGATTTCAGATAGATGTATGCTAAGTCTGTGTTGTTATTGTTTTTTGGTAATAAACATACTTATCTGGAAATTAAACACGGATATAGCATGAGAGTGCAAAGGTATGAAGTTGACAGCATAGATAAAACCATAGGAAGAAATTTTATAGATACGATGGACCAAAATTATATAACCTGTTACCTGACTCGGTCAAAAGTATTAGTAGTGTGGGACATTACAAAAGGGCTATAAGGGAATGGCTTAAAATACTCCCAGGTGTAAAATTAAGAAAAAGATTACTAGTTGAATGAGAAATTTATACCACTAATAAAAAAGGTACAGATGTAGAATATAAATTTGACGTGCATATAAGGTGAACACTTCTGCAATAAAGTGGTAGTTTATTCCTTGTAAACTAAAATCTTGAGAAGATGTACTTATTCTTAGAATAATTCTCTATTTGTAAATATAATTATATATTTATAATTTTGGACGAATAAGTTAGTTTTTTGTGGAGGTATAAAAAACTTAAAAAAAGAATTCGCATTTATTTATCTTACTTTGTATGCCTTGCAGTCATAACATCCTTTAATAGTTAACTATAACGTGAAAACTCGTGACGAAAACAATACAGAGAAACGAGATGATAATAACGGAGATAATAAAATAATAAAACTTTACCAGCCTCCAACATCCTTTTATCTCCGAAAATTTCTATTTTAAGTAGTTACCAGGCCGCAAGTGTGAATAATAACAATAAACATAACAAGATACAACAGAAATTTCCCAGTGAGATCATCATTTCACGCGTATCTCACTAATTCGGCCTATTCATGGAATCCATGGAAGCTCTGCTACATCATCCACATTATTAAAGACTCATCCTGGTCTCATGCTAATCTAATAAATGTTTATTCCTCCCATTCTATGTAGTCAAAGGGTCAAACACGGTACTGCGTTGCCAACATGCAAATTGCCCCTTCTGTAATACAAACACAACTATGATTAGCAGACTTTGCAGAGAAGGTGGAATACTCGTATGAAGATAATACGTGCCTCGCCGAAAAGGGAATTAATTATTTAACTCAGTCTAAAAAATTTAGACGCAGCAAGTGCGTTATGTTACCGAATTTTCATCGAAATGTTTTTAAAAGTAAATATGTTTTTTTTTTGTAATGAAAGACATCACATTTAGTCAAAGGTTTATAGTACAAGCCATATATACCATATTTCATTTATATAACTTTATTGTTTGAGAAAGTAGAAACATTTCCCGAACATAAATATATAATATTTTTTCCGAAAAGAAAAACTGGTCAAACTTGCCTGGCCAACAAACCTATCCAAGCAATCGGAACAAAAGCTACACCTGCCAAGATATAATTATTCACAGAACGCTTTTAGACAGATATAAAAAAATTACATGAAAATTTGCAAATTTGTTTTTTTTACAAAGATTGTCTAAGTAACACAAAAATTATATAAAATGAAAGAAAACTTTTTAACTAAAATTTGCTAAACATTTTTTTTACAAAATTCGAAAAACACTTTTGTACGTGAATTCGCAACATTTTTTTTCCAATAACTTATTAAATGATTCATTAATAGCATTTCACAAAAATTTGACAAAAACAAGCGAAAACATTGGAGAAAATTTCTGGGAAAAACTGACAAGATATTTTCTATATGAAAATTTACTGACAAAAATAAATAATATTTAAATTATATAGCTAATCCGTAATTAAAATAAATAAAAAAGTGTAAAAAAGTTTTTCCCAACTTTTCACGGAAACTTGAACCAGTGAAAGTCAAGAAAAATAAAAGCCGAAGATACACATATTTTTATGTCACAAGTTGTCAGAAATAAGAACGTTATTCAAGCCTGTCACTTTATGGTTTCATTTGACATTTGTGGAAACAATTTATCAACAACTTATTATGAAAAGCTACATATATAATCTTATCAAATCAACTCTTTTCTTACCTTTTTTTGTACCCAAGTTAATTTTAATATTTCTCTTTGCACATTCGCTAAATAATTCTATAATCTAATCGGTTATTAAAGTTCAATAAAAAACTGAAAAAAAAAACAATTGTATGTAGGGAGCACATGAATTATGGTATGCGATTATAAATGTAAATATTTTTAAAGCTAGACTCTTTAGATATACAAAAGTTTGTAAAACACACTACTTTCGACAATTTATCTACATAACCCGTAATCCTTTCACGTTCTTTGCCTAAAAGTTGCCAATTTTAACGTTTGAAATCGCAACTTTGACGTTTTAAGAAGAAAAACTATAGAATTTTCAAGGTAATTTTTCGGGTATTTCGTGACCTTTTTGTGCCAAAACCACTTAATATTCGTCTGTAATATGCAATAGATTTTGTTGTACACGCAAAACGTGTTCGTCTTGTGCGTATTTCCGATCACCAGTGACACCCAAATGTTTTTTCTTTTAACTTAAAGATCTAAGTCTTGCTAATATGAACTCCCTTACAAATTTGGTTGCCATAGCTTTGTTATTTCCGGAGATCGGTATACAGTTTTTTCTAAGAGAAAACCTAGAATATCACCGGAAAACAGGTCCGATTTTTCTGGCTAACGAGCTAAATGAAGATTGGAACCTGTGATGTGCACTAATAAGCGCACCACAACACATTTAAAAAACCTGACGATCGTTTGACTAACCAAGTTAGCGTCATCAGATGGTGAACAATTCTAAATATCTTATATCCGAAACTCTATTTACATTCTTCTCTAATTCTGCAGATAGTCGGTCACTATCGATTTGGGGAGGTTTAACGACACCTAAATTAGCATATTTCCTTTGGCGGAAATATCTGCATTCTTCTCTTATTTCTCAGACATGCGTCTGTCGGTATTTATTTCATAAAATGATCTATCAAGTGACTGCTCGTAGGCGAGGTTCATACATTATTAATTATTACTATATTTAGCAATATATATATATATATATATATATATATATATATATATATATATATATATATATATATATATATATATATACTTTCGAAGGCGTTTAACTATCCTAGTTTTCCAACATTTTTTTATTAATATTAACTTTGTGATTATTATCCCAAATATGTCGGGCGATGAAAGATCTATTTATAGTACCGTATCTTAATTGCGCTCAATGTCCTTTGAATCTAATACCAATAGGTCTTTGTGGTCGCCCGACGTATTTAGATCACAATATATATATATATATATATATATATATATATATATATATATATATATATATATATATATATATATATATATATATAGTCGTAACTGATACAATCTCTTCTTCCCTTCTGAAATTGTGCTATTGAAAATGAATATATCCAGCAAGGTTCCCGGATACCCATTTTTCTATAAACATGTTCATAACAGTTCTAAAATTTTTGTACGACAAAGTTTTGTTATTCTACTCTTCATTTCTATGACTAAATTGATTTTTTTGTACTTTAGGTGATTCTATTCCCAATTATTTGATAAGCTGCAAACTTATAAGAGATAGAACTTGTATATCACAACAATTTAATTGTATTTATAGTGTCCTGAAGAAAAACACATAGAAACGTTGACAAATTAATACAGTATACTAAAATAGCCCACGATATGTTGTGCCTCATACCCATTAAATAATAGGGTATGCCACAAGCCAAGGAGCTACTTCCCTATATATTGTAGTAGTAGACATGCGTTGTATATTTTTGTAAATATTTTTGTATTAAAGTGGCTATTGTTTTTTTTTATTTTGTATGCCCTTTCCTTTTTGTTTATTGTAGGTGTTAATATGTTGTTTTTTGTGCTAAAACTCCAGACTCTTATAGCTGGATTATTATACTCAGGGCCCCTTTTTACATAACCTTGATTAGCTCAACACTTATTTATGGCACTTTCTATTACATTTTTCAAGAGCGGGTTTTATAGCGTGTTGCTTGCTTCAGTGCTCACCAAACAAGAAGGATTTCACTGTTTTCAAACAAACTCTTGTCGATTTTCGCGTTTCACCTGTCCATTGCCATGGATACAATGCAACCCAGTATGTGAAGGAATTTTTAAGCTGCCATTGTCAAATTATTTTATATTATTTGTATCATGATGTTGTATTCCTTTTCTCGTAACATCATAATACAAATAGCACAAAGAAATGGATACAACAAGAAAATAATATAAAAGCTAGTAAAAGAAATCATAAACAAACAAATCATCAAAACCGAAAACAAAACACCAGAAACAAGCACAAAATACACAACATTCACTTATAATAACCACCACATAAAAAAATAACACAAACACTCAAACAATATGACTAAAAAATGAGCTACAAAGCCAATAACAAAATAATAAACAAAATAAATAAAAAGCAAGAACACAACCCACATAAATTAAACGGAATATATCAAATAGAATGTAACACATGCAATAAAAAATATATAGGAATAACAAAAAAAATCAATAGAAACAAGATTCAAGGAACATATAACAGCATTAGATAAAATCTACATACCTAACTA
The DNA here is from genome assembly GCA_964006375.1 of Tillus elongatus. Lineage (NCBI taxonomy): Eukaryota > Metazoa > Arthropoda > Insecta > Coleoptera > Cleridae > Tillus > Tillus elongatus. The sequence continues at coordinate 147,761,868 of OZ023262.1, forward strand.
CAAATCAAACGTAGCTACACACATTCACAACAGAAAACACCAAAAACCAGATATTAACCAATTACAACTAATGAAACATATTAAAGACCACAAAAAATGGAAATCAGGGAACAATATTACATTCAACTAACAAACAGTAAGACACAACTAATGCCAGAACAAATCCAAGTACAAACATTTAAAGTTAATAAAAGCCATACAAATAGACAAATTATCAAACTACAGTGATCAAGACAGGAGAGCGATACACACGACACAGTCCGAGAACACAACCAATCAGAGAACAGTCAACCGACCAATAGAAGCTCAACGCGCAGGCGTCACGTACAATCTCGGGCATAGACCACACAGCGATCATAGTCAGTAGCGTGCTGATGATGAACCGGGGCGATTCGAAACTGCAATCTACGTAACCAAATAACAAATCACTGAAAGTACAGCAAACAAAATAAAGTGTATATTTAAAAGTGATTACAGTGTAGTGCAACATTCCAAAAGATACACACACATATATATATATATATATATATATATATATATATATATATATATATATATATATATATATATATATATATATATATATATATATATATATATATATATATATATATATATATATATATATATATATATATATATATCACTCTGGATTATTCAATGTATAGTTGCCTTCCTCTACACAAATTCAAGTTAGGTAATGGGTCATAATTACAAACTATGTACACGTGCGGAAGTTTGGCTGACATGCCCACTGAGAGTAGCAAATGGACCCCTCCAATGGAAAACACAAATTTGATCCTTATGACAGACGAACGGTTCCCAGGTCGCGCATAAAGAATAGGTGTCCAATGGGTAATTAGTAAGGATCACGACATCGTAATGTCTAATTATGATAGGCTGGATGCAACATTGTCAAGGTTTATGATATGATTCGTTAATTATGGCGCTTTTGGGTAGATCTTTCCTACAATTTGTGGGTAACATTGTAACAAATAGTAACTTTGGAAAATATATTTTGCTATTTATATAATGGAAAAACAGGCAGTTAAATCACCTGAAATTAAAATTTTTCTTTGTGAGCAACTCTGGCTCACCCGATTTATTTTAGCTCAAATTAGGAAAATAGATGATCACATGCAAAAAAAGTATACGAAAGTATATTTTCTGTCGATTGTATTTTCTGTCTATTGATTTATATGTGCTCAAGGTGTGCCGTGTCCACGAGCTGACCGCATATCTTTGTAGCTCAAGAAGGTAATGTATTTTGGTGTTCTGTTTGATCTGCTATGTGTTAATGTTATTAAAAAATGTGGGCGCAGCAAGTGCGATTAAAGGGGTTTTAATGTTAATATTTTTTTAAATTAAAGACATCAAATTCAGTACATAGTATAACCTTAATAGTAGAAACCGTATACCATATTTTAAGGAAAAAACTTTATTTCTTAAAAACTACAAAGATTATTTAAAAATAAACGTAAACGTTCCCGAAAAACTGGTCCGATTTTCCTGACTGAACTTATCCAAGCAATTTACACAAAAATTCCACCTGCCAGGACATAATTATTTACAAACTGGTTTTTGACAAAAATGAAAGAAAAAATAATTTTCTGCATAAAAATGGACAAGTTTTTCACGAACATTTTTTGTACAAAAATTAGCTTAAAAATGTCATTCGAAAATCATATAAAAGCTTTTTTTACGAGAACTTTGTCAAAAGTTTTATTACACGAAAATTTGATATACTTACAGCCTTTTTTCACGAAAATTCGAAAACAATTTTTTTCACGTGGATTAGCCACCATTTTTTTTACAATAACTTATTGTATATTATACAACAGTTATAAATTACTACTAACATTTCACAAACAAAACTGGTTTTTACTAAAACGCTAATGAAATTTCTGTGAACTTAGATAATATTTTGTATGAGAAAATTTGTTGATAAAATACATACAATTCGAATTACATAATGTGTCTTTAAGTTTGGAAAAAAAATGAGAATATAAAAATGTGGTTAATTAACTTTTCACAGAAATTTTAACCCGTAGAAGCAAAGAGAAATTTTAGCGGCAAAATAATAATATTTTCATGTCACAGGCTGTCATAAATAAGAAGCTTATTTAAGTCTTTCACTTTGAAGTTTTATTTGACATTTGTGAAAACATTTTATCAGTTGCATATATATTCTATCCTATCAAATTAATACCCTGCCTTTTTTTGTACCAAAGTTAATTTATATAATCAAATATTTTTCTCTGGCACTTCGTTAAATAATCACAAGTTCGGATCAGTTATTAAAGTTGGATAAAGAAATTAAAAAGTCTGGATGCAGCAAGTGCGTTATGGTAGTGAATTTTGATAAAAATGTTTTTAATAACAAATATGTCTTTTTTTAAGAAAGCAGGCATGAAACTTGGTTATCAGTATAATCTATATAGTAGAAACAATGTATCATATTTCATCAAAATGGCTTTATTGTTTGAAAATGTACAAAAATTTTCCGAAAATAAACTTAAAATGTTCCCAAAAAAACTGGTTCCTGGACAACGAACGTTAGGTTAATAGCAAATTGAGCTATTGAAATTTTAAACTTTAATGAAAATTCGCTACCACAACGCACTTGCTGCGTCCAGTTAAAATTGAAATCAGTTGCAGAAAAGAACAAGCACTTGTGAAGGCACGGAAAAAGTCTACGGCTGTATTAAGAATGGATGGTTTCACTAAGTTAGGGCAATAACAAACAGCCTGATGTGCTATTCAAGTTGATTAAGTCTTAAAAGTTTTATCTCGTCCTAATTGAATTTGTCATACAAAAACTTGCAAAAAAATTCATCGGAATTACACAATCTGATGTTAATCGTGTTATAGGAGTCCATTATTAAATCAACATTGCTGCCTTTACTTCTCAGACATTCTCGACATGAGAGATGTATCTACTAACAGGTATATACTCTAGTATATTACTTTTCTAACGTCTTGATTATTTACACCATAAATTTTTTGTCTAAAATGAATTTTTTTCTCATATTTTAACGAAATGAAGAAAAATGACGACTGAGACACTGATCTAGGAGCTTGTTAGCGATTTAGAGCCGTATTTCTGACTCGCAAAGCGCTAATGGGTACTAATATGTACTAATGTACGACTACCAGAATTAACAATTCTGACGTTTCAACTTTTTTTTAATCAGAAGCTTGTAATTTCTTTGTATTTTTACTTAGAGATCTGAATTTTAGTGAAAGGGATACTCTTTATGACGGAAATCAGCGTATTAAATTTGGCTAGCATAGCTTTTTAATTTTCGGAGACATAATTTTTTTCGAAAGAAAACCCACAATTTTCCCAGGAAAATCTTATCCTATTTTCCTGGCTAACGAACTTATCCAAGCAATTTACAAAAGGAAGGTGTGATAAAAAAATTCAATCAAAATTCAAAAGTCCTTATTAGTAACTTTTTTTAAGAAAATTCACCAAAAGAGACTACTTTTTTTAATGACCTCGTACGGCGATAACTGTGAAGGGGAAAGTCTAAACCCAACATAGTGCGTCCCACGGACATGAAGATTGTTTAATGTACGTGATACAGACTAAATCTCATACAGTTTTTTTTATGTAGAAAATTTATTTTCTATAAAACGAACTCGAAATTTGGAACGTGCCATATTATCTATATAGGCTATTTACGTACCAAATTTCCAGCTTTATCATCTCTGATAATAATTTCGTAGAAGATTCATTAACATTTCAACTAAATTTAGGTGCGTCAGTTTTTATGGAACTAAGTGAATAATGCCTGATGTAAAAAGACTTGAGAGTTTTTGTAGATAACATCTCACCGGTTATATAGCAATCAGCTAGAAGGCAACTATTATTATATATTATATTTCCAAATATTACTATTATTAGATTTTTGCCATAATATTTTTGTTTCTAAAAGATTATTTCATATAAATCAAAGAGTTAAACTGAATCTTTGACAATAAATTTGAAATCCGACCGAACTGAAACATTGTTGGTTTATGATAATTTTCAAAATCATACAAAAACCTAAACCCTACAAATCACAATATTAAAATCTCTACTTCTTATTCTCCCCGCATTAGTCACATGACCCTGCAGTATATTTTGTTGCATTATGTTTTTATAAAAGATAAACTGGAGTAAGAAATTTCATCTGACAAGTCTTGATACAGAGTCTGAACATCAGATTTATAGCTGGAAGAGGTAACATCGGCTTTAAGATGGCAAATGGAGCATCTTTATATACTTCCGTGTGTCTGATACAATATTTATTTTCTAGTGTGTGTATGCGTGTTGTTTAAATGTGTGTGCTTTGAAACTGACATACAAAGAACTTTATCGTTCCACAAGTGCTTAAGTTGTTTATATGTACATCAAAAATCTATTAGCTCTTCAAATATAGAAAGAGTTTTCTAAATGTGTTACGATTACAGTTGTGACGTTCTGCTATTCATTTTTAGGAAATTTTGCTGGAAAAAAATATGAGGTTTAACTTTAAGGACTCTTTTCATATACTTTATTCCAATTAGGGCGAGATACACCAGCTAGAACTTTTATCCGGGGTTACTTTCACATTATATATATATATATATATATATATATATATATATATATATATATATATATATATATATATATATATATATACATATATATATATATATATATATATATATATATATATATATATATATATATATATATATATATATATATATATATATATATATATATATATATATATAGGGTGGCGCATTGAAAACGAAACAGACCGATTTGTGTTCAGAGAATTTTCTTTAAGAAACGCTGAAACACGTTAATTTCAATATTGTGAGGGACATGTTTTGACATAAAACTCAACTTTGTCACATCAAATCCTTAAGGGTGATGATAACCACCCTTATATTTTAAATAGGGAACATGGGTCGAGTGTTACATCATTTGAAAGCTCTTTCTTTTCTGAATTCAGCACACTAATTTTTTTGGAAGTTTTATGAACTCGTTTAAAAAGTATTCACAATTGAAGATGCAAAAACGCATTTCACTCATTCCGATAAGAAATCTGCTGATAGTCAATGTTTTGTTGGTTTGTAAACAAAAAATTGACCATCAGAACATTTCTTATCTGAATGAGAGAAATGCGGTTTATTATTTCAGTTTATCGGTCGGTTTGATACTTGAAAATTAATTTCACAATGGTGTATTCTGTAGAAGAAAGAGTTGAAATAATTACTCTTTTTTTCAAGAACGATGACTGTGCCAACCGTACATCAAATTTGTTTAATGAACGACATCCGAAGAGACATGTTAACAGAAAATACATTTTGGAGTTAGTTGCAAAGTTTCGACAAAGTGGTTCAGTAGCCAACAAAAAACGGGATCCCGAACGTGAAGTTCCGGTTAGAAATGAGACCACTGAGATTGAAGTTTTAGGATAAATTGCAGCAGACCAAACTTTGAGCACGAGAAAATTGGCCTCTGTTTCAAACATCAAAAGAAGAACTATTCAGCGAATATTGAAGCATCATAAATTTCACCCGTATAAAATTCATCTTGTACAACAACTGAATGAAGATGATTTTGATCGGCGGCTGGAGACGTGTGAAGTTATGACTTTACGAGAAGCTGATAACGGGAAATTTCTGTTCAATATCTGTTTTTCAGACGAGTGTACGTTTTTATTAAACTCTACAGTCAATCGTCATAATTGTCGTTACTTGGCAGATAATAATCCAAGAAATTTTCACGAAGTCCACACTCAAACTCCACAGAAATTGAATGTCGGGACTGGCATTTTTGGACATCGTTTGATCGGACCAATTGTTCTTGATAGCAAATTGAGTGGCGAAACGTATTTGGAGTTACTAGAAGATATCGTTTACCCTCTACTAATTGACATTGTTGAAAATGATGATGGCTATCAAGAAAATCAATTAGTGTTTCAACAAGATGGAGCTTTTCGGCATTTTTCACAACGTGTTAGAAAGTTTTTGAACAGAGGGTTTCCAGAACAATGGATTGGGCGTAGAGGTGCTATTGAGTGGCACCCTAGATAACCGGATTTAACTCCTTTAGACTTCTTTCTATGTGGACATTTAAAGAGTAGAATTTACGCAACAGAACCGGAGTCTCTGGAAGAATTACGACGACGCATTGTTGAAGAATGCCGTCTAATAACTCCACAAATGCTCCAGAATGTCAGAGTTCGTTTTGAACAAAATTTGTACTTTTGTATGGAAGCTGGTGGACAACAATTTGAACACTTACTTAACTGAACAAACATTTTTGAACGTTTGGTTTTGTTTTTTAGTTTTTTTTTAACGAAAAATTGACTAATTAGTGCATTTCTTATCACAATGAATGAAATACGTTCTTGCAACTCCAACTGTGAATAATTTTTAAACGAGTTAATAAAACTTCCAAAAAAATTAGTGTGCTGAATTCAGAAAAGAAAGAGCTATAAAATGGTGTAACACTCGACCCAGTTTCCCTATTTAAAATATAAGGGTTGTTATCACCACCCTTAAGGAGTTGATGTGGCAATGTTGAGTTTTATGTTAAAACATGTACCCCTCAATATTAAAATCGACAGGTTTTAGCGTTTCTTAAAAAAAATTCTCTAGACGCAAATCGGTCTGTTTTCAATGCGCCAGTCTGTATATATATATATATATATATATATATATATATATATATATATATATATATATATATATACATATATATATATATATATATATATATATATATATATATATATATAATATATATATATATATATATATATATATATATATATATATATATATATATATATATATATATATATATATATATATATATATATATATATATATATATATATATATATATATATATATATATATATATATATATATATATATAGGGCTGCCCAGAAGTCCGGAATAAAATTAATATACCCTTAACCGTAAACTTTTGGGGAAAACGCTCGGACAAGACAATTTAGTTTTATATATGCCCACATTTTGACATTATTCGTTTGTTTTTTTATGGACATTTGTCAAAAATATAACCACATCGATATTTTTTTAAATGGAAACATACAACTTGTGATACATCGTTTGAAAGTTAATATCTCATACAGTATCCTCATAAATGTTAGCGCGATTCTGTCAAGCTATTTCAAAATGGCGACTGTTAAAAGTTTTAAAAAAATATATAGATATTTAAAAGAAAAAGTTTGCCAAAAAAGGCCAAATAATATTGAAGATTTGAAAAACAAAATTAGATTGGAGACATATAACATACCGGATGAAGCCATTCGGAATTCCGTCGATCGATTTTACCATCGTCTGGGAGCATGCCTAGTAGATGGGGGAGGACATTTCCAGCATTTGCCACGTTAACAGCCTTTTTGTTGTTTTTTGTTCTGCTTCGTTACATTTTTTTTGACAAAATAAATAACAAATAAACCATAACTATGTATTGTTAAGTTACAATGTCACAAAATCACAGAACGTGAAACAGTAAAAATTTCTTACCTAGACAGGTAAACGACACATCAATGGTATATCATTTCCGCTTATTTAAATAGGAATTTTTTAAAAACTTTTAACAGTCGCCATTTTGAAATAGCTTAACAGAATCGCGCCAAAATTGATGAGCATACTGTACGAGACCTTAGCTTTCAAATGATGTATCACATGTTGTATGTTTTTATTAAAAAAATATTGATGTGGTCATATCTTTGACAAATGTCTATAAAAAAAACAAACGAATAACGTCAAAGTATGAGCATGTATAAAACTAAATTGACGTTTCCGAGCGTTTTCCCCCAAAATCAAAGGTTAAGGGTATATTAATTTTATTCCGGACTTCTGGGCATCCCTGTATACAGGGTGTTTCAAAAATGATGGTCTATGTTACAGATGCACATTCAGCACAAAAAAATAAGACTATTTTTTCATATAAACATGGGTCCGCAAATGCTTAGTTTTTTAATTACAGCGTGTTAAAGTTATTTATTTTTGTCAGTTTTTCAAGAAAAAGTCTGGGTCAAATTAAAATTTTGGCGTGAAAGTTGGCATGCGGGGGTTTTTGAGGGCAAGAAATTTAAATATGTTATTGCTAATAACACTGCTGGTAGAAGGCGCCACCTCTAAGACTATGCTTGCATTTATAACATTTTATGTCGATGTCGCTCAAAAATTAATTTTTCTTAAGTAATTAATTTTATTGTCTGCAAATTTTAACAACAAATAAAAAAGTTCATAGCCTTTTATGATACCTGACTACAATAAATGTTGAAAATGGCCACCCTCTACTTCAATACATATTCGTATTCTGCGGAGCTTACAACGTCGTACTCTGTGAAATATTTCTGGTGTATTTCTAATTTGTTCGCATCCAAGTACAATTATTTGCTGCAAATCATCAACATTTTCAACACTTGCTTCATAAACAATACTTTTGAGATGCCCCCATAAATAAAAGTCCATAGGATTTAAATCAGGGGATCGAGCCAGCGATGGATGAAGTCCACCGCGTCCGATCCATCTGCGTCCAAAAGTATAGCTTAGGTAATTTCTGACATTTAGAACGAAATGTGGGGAGGGGTCTCCATTATGCATAAACCACAGGTTATGTCTTATGTCAAGAGGTACATTTTCTAGTAACACATTTAGTTGGTTTTCAAGATAAGTTGTAGGATTAAGTCTGTGAGGTAAAAAAAATTGGTCCTATCAAATTACACCCTACAATTCCAGCCCATACATTTAAGGAAAATTGCTGTTGATGATGCCTTTCAAAAACTGCGTGCGGATTTTCGTCAGCCCAAATATGGCTGTTACGAAAATTCATGATCCCGTCGCGCCTTAATCCAGACTTGTCAGTGAACAATACACAATTCAACAAGTTTTCTACATTACTATGTTGAAGAAACAAGTGGCAAAATTTCAGGCGATAGTGCCTGCACACGTTGGATGTGATAAGGACGCAATTGTTGCTCGTGAAGAACTCGCCATATCGTTGCATTGGATGCTCCCAGATGATTGGCCATTTTCCTAGTACTTATTTTTGGATTTTGTTCAATTTCATCCAGAACAGCCTCTTAAAAATCAGGATTTCGTTCACTTCGTGGTCTGCCTCGATCAGCAGTAACTTTATTAAGGGTACCTGGTAATATATATATATATATATATATATATATATATATATATATATATATATATATATATATATATATATATATATATATATATATATATATATATATATGTGTGTGTGTGTGAGTGTGTGTGTGTGTGTGTGTATATATTCGAAAGAGACACATCGATGTATTAAATAAGGTAAGTATGTACCTGTTTCTCGCGGACGGATATCAATCCGTTGAAACACCCTTCTGTCTGGAATTCTCCGATTTGGGAAGGCTTCTTCATACAGTCGTTTCGCCTCATAACAGTTACCAAAAGCCCGTGAACACATAACATGCATACTACATACAGACTTGGAGACTACTTCTCTGGCTTCACTGTTGGTTTTCTTTTTTGTATGTGAAGGACATAGCCAGCGCATAAGCTAACTGAAGCAAGTGTCCCTTACGAATTCTGGATGTTCTAGGCTGTTCTTTAACGTTTCTGTGACTATAGTTTCGTTGCTTGACAACATTCTCAGACAGATAAAAATTGAATTAGCACGAAATCATGATAACTACAAATAACGAGCTGTTGCTATGTTATGATATGATGTTTTGATCAAAAAATTTATTAAATTGAAAATAAAATGAAACACAGATGACAGATGAGGCTTTCAAAATGTCTATGTGATGTATGTCAATATAAAACATAAAAAAAATAGAACTAGCCTATAATAACTATGATAAAAGTTACAACAATAAAAAAACTAAACAATAACAGTATAAAAGCAGTTTATATACTACGAAAATATCGACATGCATCAACTCATTATCTTATTACAACTTTTTTTTAAAGAATAGTTAAATTTATTTTCTTTGACTTATTTAATTAGAAAGAAGAATATCCAAGAAAGGGGAATTCATTAAATCAGTTTGCTCGTTTAAAACAAAGCAGTTATTGTCGTGTGTGTGCTTTTTGACTTCTAAAGCTTCAAAAAAGTCTAGTTTACGTTTGTCATTATGAAAATGTTGTGGTTGTATGCGGTTATTTACTGTAGGTTTATGTTCGGTATCAATAATATGTTTTGCAAATGTAGATTTGTCAGCGTGGTTATTTTTAAATGCAGAAATATGTTCTTTGTATCGGGTGTTAAAATTTCTAGAAGTTTGACCTATGTAGATTGCGTTACAATGTGTACAAGCTAATTTATAAACTCCAGCTTTTGTCAGGAAACAAGATTTTTCTTTCGCGTTAAATAACAAATCACGCGTCGTGTTGTAAGATTTAAAAGCTACCTTTGTATTTGTACAGGTATTTAAAATTTTTGAAATATTTTCTGAAATGTTTCCAAAATAAGTTATCGAAACGTATCTGTTGTCTTCTTTGTCTCTAATATTTGGATAAATTAAATTAATCGCTAATTTGTATTCTTTCCTCTCTATCATTTTATCTATTATTGTAACAGAGTAGCCATTCTTAAATGCTGTTTGCTTAATTATTGAAATTTCTTTTTTAAAATTGTTTTGTGACATAGGTATTGAAAATGCACGATGTATCATAGAATGGTAGGCTAACAGCTTTTGTGAAAAAGGGTGACATGAATCGTATGGTGTGGTTGTGTCAGTGTAAGTTGGTTTCCTGTATATTGAAAAGTCAAATGAATTATTTTCTAACTTTCTAATTGTTAAGTCTAAAAAAATTTATACAACTGTTAGCTTCTTCTTCTAAAGTAAACTTAATATTCGTGTGAAAAAAAAAATTTCAATAAAAATTCGATAAAAACTGCTTAATTACATAGTTCTAATTATTTATTTTACTCATTATGAAACAAAATTTTTATTGTTTGAAACTAACTAAACTAACACGGGCTAGTTACCTCTGGAGAAGCGACTTGCCTCTGTCGAGACGAATTCTTCAATCAATACACTATTACGCTTTCTGTAAAGCTATAAAACATCCTGAGTGCAGTCCCCAGACACACTAGATTGTGTTCGGATTTATTTTGTGAGTTTAATTCGATTTTAGAATAACCTCTTCGCTTTTCTGTGAAATTTAGTGTACTTCAGCCGCAGTATAGAATCAGTGCTACAAACTTGAATACACGTCTCAAAAATCTCGCATTCACTTGACTTAATTATTGAAAGTGTGATGCCATAGGAAAGAAGACTAAATAATATAAAAGTTCGTATTAGATTGAGGTACTAGTAATGTTACTATCGTATAAGTATACTAGGGATACTCTAGAAATGATCTACCCTTTTTCCCGCGGCGGAAGCACTGCAACATTTTTTTTTTTTCACCTTCAGAGCTCGTCCGCGGCTTCGCCGCCCCGATAGCACTGCAATTGAAAAAAGGCAAAAACATACCTACTAGATTAAATAATACAACTAGATACTGTAAAAAATTTCTAGTTATTCCGATCAGCCAATTTTTAGATATTAAAAAAATATTAAATTTTTCGAACAATTTTAACACCCTGTATCTCTAAAACTAAGGCTCCAACAACACACGCCTATAGTAAATACTGAGTCCATTTTTGCATTTCCTACATGGCTTATAAATTTGTAACACGTATTCACTATAACCCATTATATATCAACCAGGCAGCAAGGTTTTGTCGATAAGCGTCAACTGTATCTAATTCGTTATTGTTCACTCAGTACATAGCTGAGTCAATTGATGCAGGTAAACACACTGGTGTTGTATGTACGGCTATATCCAAGGCACCTGAGAGAGTTCATCATTCTGTTCTACTGTCTAAATTATCAAAAATTGGTTTGGCTGAGGATCTGGTTGAACTTTTTTGCTCATATTTGACCGTGAACAATATGTAGAAATATGGGAACTAAATGAAAAACTATACTTCTGTATTATTAGGCATTCCGCAAAGTTCAAACCTAGGTACTTTACTTTATGTTCTTTTTGTTAATTACCTATATGATCGTATATCTTGTGAGATTCTGGATGTTGCAAAATGATTTATTTATTTTCTAGAACTGGTGGCATGACAATTTACAATCAGTCAAAATAGATAATAGATCTCATAATCGTTTTTAAAAAACTATTGTCCAAAACAAAAGATTGATTTACCTGAGCTGTTTTACAAATAACTTTGAGAGTACCGACCATAGTCGTACCATAGTACTTTTCCCTTGGGACTCGTCCGCGTCTTTGCCGCCCCGATAGCACCGTAGCCCTTGGCTTATTGTGCATGCCCTCTGTCTTTTCCACTCTGCCCATTCCAAAATCACTGTGCCTTGAACTAGTCTACACAGCAATTGGTAGGGTGAAGTTTTATATTGCTCTGTCTCCGGTCTAGGCTGTCCATATATTAGTTGTCTTTTGCGATCCAGAGGTTTACACTCGCACAAGATGTGCTGGGCTGATTCCTTCCCTCGCCGCAGAGTCTGCATGCCAGGTCCCCCTCGAACCGCCCCATTTTATGCAGGTGTTTCTTGACAGCCATGTGTCCCGTCAAGAGTCCTGTTATGTTCCTGAGCTGTCATCTGCTAAGATTTAGCAGCTCTACAGCTGTCTTTGAACTGGGATCCCCAATTAGTGCCTTCCCATTTCTGAGCCCTGGAGAATCTGCCCAGTATGCCTTATGCTGGTCCCTGACCCAGGACTTGATGGTTCCCCTTGCCGTGCCTTTTGATACGCCCTGGACCCGTTTTGGTCGCATAAATGGTTCTGCCCATCCTCTCTTCGCGAGTCTGTCAGCTTCTGTATTGCCTTTGACCCCCAAGTGACCCGGCACCCAGATGAGGGAGACCTCATTCTGTCCAGCTAGGTCGCTCGTCTCGTCTCGGCATTTACTAACCTGCCTGTAATTTACTCGTGGGCCACTTAGGGCCTTAAGGGCTGCCTGGCTGTCTGTGGCTATGAGGATCCACTTGTTGGTGTAGCCTCTCCTCTTGGTCTTTCACACAAAGTGCAAGATTGCATACATTTCGGCCAGAAAGACCGTTGCATGAGCCCCGAGGAAAATACTGTGACTTACCCTCGGTCCTTCCGAATAAACACCTGCCCCCGTCCCACGCTCCCCGCCTGATCCGTCCGTGAACTAGACGAGCGCGTCTTGTAAGCCCGACGTCTCTCCCCGCCATGCCTCGCGGTTGGGGATTACCACTGTAAACTTATTTTCCATACAGATTCCCAGGTTCGCGAAGTCTAACCTCATTTCAAGCTTCAGCTCCTTCACGATCTCCTGAGTCTTGCTATGGTTACTAAAAACCGTAGCTTTTTCAATTTACCCACAAAGTGCATATTTGCTAACTAAGTTTACCTTGTCAATGATGGTAACATTATGTGTAATAGTCCATCTGAGGTGTCAGCATATGTAACGTGCAATATTCATCTCTTTCCACCGTGTAATTGTTTACTTATTTTGTTGTTTTTTTTTGCTAACAATTGTTTATTACTTTATAGTTTCTCAGACTTAACTGTCCAACTTTGGTTTATAAACAACTATCACTTCAGGTCTCTATAAGAAAGGTGCCTAATTTCGGATACCTTTTCAAAACAGTGAAAAAATTTGTCAACGACATTACTTTTTTATATCTTGTCTGCTTGATACATGTAATGTCTTTTAGAGAAACAAGATTTATTTTAAAAGCAATTTTATAATTTGAAAAGTGAATGAAAAAGATGGTTAAGTGCACTTGGTTAATTTTTTTATCCTTAAAAAACGAGCTTCCAATTTTGGATAGAGTATCCGACATTAGAAGCTCTTTTTTTGTTTCAAAGAAGGAATATATCCAGGCACAAAATACAGGGATATGGCTTTTTCTTCACTGTTTTTTGTTGCTTTTAGCTAATTCTCCTCTCAGTTTTAGTCGTTACGGTTTCTCTTTCAATTCATTTTTTCGTTGCTGTTTGCGCAAACTTTCTTCAAGCTGACCTTTGTATGGCGTAGTGTTGATTACCTAGCTAGAAACTTGTCGAGTTTTTATCCTTTATTTGCTACTGAGGTTACATTGCATGAAGGTAACGAACTAATGTTCTCTGAATTTATGATTTTTTTTTGGGGGGGTATTTCAGCAACATTGGATTTTTTATTTAGCTTCACATGTTTTTATTATTTCAGTTTTTTCCTAAATTTGATTGTTCTCCTGGAGGTGTACTTCGTTATTCTTCTTAACTATTTCTACTGGTGGTGTCCTCTCTTTTTGCCTTTCAATGATGAAATCATGATCAGAAAACTTGATTATACTGAATGGATATATCCCAGCTTTGGGGAAACTATTAGCGGAAACTTTTGCAGTTGCACTTTTAAAAAGTGCATGGTACATTAGTTTACAAATTTGAAAAGCAGTTACGGTGCGGCCAGGATTAGGTTTCAGCCACATGAATGTCAAATCCAGAGGTTGAATCTTGTGTGAAGAATGGGACGGAATACATAAACTTGTGATGTAGTCCTTGCGTCCGGTTTCGAATACGTCCATTTTTCTTGTATGGCTGTAATGGCCATCAAGATTTAGTAGCACTGGAAATTTACGCGACGGTTATACATAAGCCTAAAAGTGATGCAACCGTTAGGAAAATATATGCTGCCGAATCTAACCAGATGGATGGCACGCTGCAATCGAGCCTGGTGGAAACACGAATAAGGGAGGGATCAATCCACCAGCAGCATTCATACACACAACGCTGTCACCAATGCTCCTCTTCAGCACCAGTTATTGCTCCAACCTGGTCCTTGCCCTTCAGGGTTATGACGCGGGAACTTTTGGACTGCACAGTTATGATTCGGGTTTCACCAACGTTACAAATCCTTGCGGCATTAGAGTTGATGCACTCCATCGCTGGTTTAATATTGTAGAAAAATCTTTTAACGTTTTCTGGGGTGAACCCTTTTATTCTGGATTTTGAGATGACCTGGGATTTTCTCAGGTCTAGAAAAGGATTACGCTTTGAAAACCCATTCAGTCATTTTTTACCGGCATTTCTGATCTGCTGAGAAAAAGGATGACGTATACAATTTCTTAAAGCTGTTTGGTAGGCAAGTCTCTGTATATCGGCAATTCCCATTTCATAATATTGTCTATCATTTTTAAGACAATAGCCGACTAAATTTTCTTCCATTTTTATGGAAAATGCGGTTTTTCTTCCAATCCGCATACCAACTAACTGCTCTGAAGTTTTGTAAAATTGCTTTACATAATCTTCCAATGCTGACTTTGGAACAGCAAAAAATTTCGATGCTTTGAGGAATCCCATTTCTTTACCCCTGACAGCACGAACAGCAAGTTCTATTTCATCACTGAAATTGGCGAACTAACCTGCGAAATTATCGATAATAAAAATGATGGATCTAGTAACTTACCTATCGGTACCGTTTTAATTTTGTAACCAACAAATGGGCCAGGGCTGACAATTTACAAAGTGTTAGTTGATTGTACATAGTCCCCATCTATAATATTTTGTGTTAACTAGAGCTA
Source organism: Tillus elongatus (assembly GCA_964006375.1). NCBI lineage: Eukaryota > Metazoa > Arthropoda > Insecta > Coleoptera > Cleridae > Tillus > Tillus elongatus. The sequence continues at coordinate 147,777,449 of OZ023262.1, forward strand.
TCGTGATGACAGACTACCTGGTTCCGCACCGAGATGGCGTCCCTGTCGTACATTTCACAATGTTCTACATTCTGACATCTTGCAATGATATTTGTAACTTCCATTGTTTAGATTTTTATCCACCATGTATTTAAAGAGCATATCAGTACAGGCAACGTCAGACTTAAAAAGTGGCACACAACCACGACTGTCTATGTTCTTTTAAGTTGTAGATTTTCGTTTAAACTGTTTAACTGACCATGGAAATGGTCTCACCATCGATACCTTTCTATTAGTGAATTTTCTCAAGGAAATTCACTAAAACGCGGAAACGTCAATTCTAGGTTTGCTACTGCCATCTAAGAAGTTGTGAAATTGTGGAATCGCCTAAATCATATTTGGTGATTTGGTAAAAATTGACATTTTTTCGTTAAAACCCGAGTAATATAAAGTTTTAAGGTTTGTTTATTAGAAAACTTTCAATTTCATCAAACATCTGGTATCCTATGCTGAAATTAAATTAGGAGATGAATGTGTAAGGGTAGAATGTCGGCGACAGCAAATTCAATTTTTGTGTTAAAACGGCGTATAGCGTCAAAACATGGAAAACTTAATTGTGGAGCAAATTTTTTTGTCTGTCGGTCTGCCGGTCGGTCGGTCTGTCGGCCTGTACGTCTGTCTGTTAGCAGGCTCAATATCTTGCGAACGAATTATGCTATCATCTTCAAATTTGGTATACAGTTAGCACCCGACAAAGGAACGCTTCGATTGATTTTTGGGTAACATTGCTTCCGGGGAGTGACCATGTAATTAATTTCATGAGAATGTCTTTCTGAGGAGAGTAAATTATCACAACTATGTGGAAGTGATGATTCATGTTGCAGTACATTTATTTTTCACCGCTAATAACTGACTTGAAATTTTGAGTTTCTTCTTCTGCAATATTAACCATGGTTTGAGGTTTAATTTGTATATGCATATCAGTTTGCAAGGTATTTTATGTTATGCCTAAAAATATGGTTATTATTATTATTACTATAACTGAATTCCATGGGGCGAACTTGCGAGTAACAGCTGATATATATATATATATATATATATATATATATATATATATATATATATATATATATATATATATATATATATATATATATATATATATATATATATATATATATATGATCTTCCTTTTCAATTCAAGAGACTGCAGTTCCCCCTGGAAGTATGCTTCGCTATGACAGGGTCACAGGGGCAAACTCTAAAATTCGCAGGAGTTGACTTAAGACATGAGTGTTTCTTCCATGGCCAATTTTACGTTGTGAGCTCACCCCATAACCTAATTGTACTGACACCGCTCTCTAAAATAGTAAATAGCGTCGTATATAAGAAATAGATATATAAATATTTATATATATATATATATATATATATATATATATATATATATATATATATATATATATATATATATATATATATATATATATATATATATATATATATATATATATATATATATATATATCTGTGTGTGTGTGTGTGTACAAACTTAGCGTCTTACCGGCACTCCTATAAAATTGACCAGACACCAGTGCTGGCTTATCGATCCAAGGATATTATTTCTTATATCGTAATAGCTTTCAAATTGACTAAGATTTGTCTATCTCCACCGTTAGCCCGCTGTGGCCTGCAGGCCTGACGTTACCTTAGAAAAAGTATAAAAATTAAGGAAAGAAGTGGAGTACCTTTGAAGAACATCAAAGCTAAAGCAATTTTACCCTAGACGTAATCCATATAGTTTTTATCATTAGCTAATCAGAAGATGTACCTAATGCGCTGCTGTAAATTTGTGACCAAATCTGGGTATGTCGCATCTGCGCATACTCGCAGATGTATGTACAAGATCCAATAATTTGTACGATAATGTTTGTAATAAAATAAAATTTGTACGATAATACGATGTTAATAGTTAGTTTTTTCCTGAATCTATTATTGAATGCTGGTTACGTGCTTCCTTACTACCTATGCAAGAAATCAGTGGTATTAAAGTAATAAAAGTAAAGTAGCTGGGTTGAAACCAAGTGAATCAGTATTGTAGAGCATTACACGTACACACAGCAGCTTTCACGTACACACAGTGCAGAAAGAAGGAAGTTGTGGGAAGGAACTAGAGAGTGAATCAACTACTCCCCTAGCTAATACCACGATGGGCTTTAAATCACATGATCTGCTAGCTATCATCACTTTAGGCCTATGAGGACGCAAGTGCGCGGGCGAAGTAAAACCTTTTTTGGGCCATTCTTTTGGTTTTGTTGGTTTCAATACTGCCGATCAAACTTATTTTAATGGTTTTATAATTTGTTTAGTGCAAATGCGATGTAAAGTGATAACGACTTACGTACACATTCACCTCCCACAACGCCAAGACCAAGAAAGAGAGCCAAGTTATCGATGGTGAAATAAAAATTTAAACGGGAATGGGAAAGCCGTTATTGTTATTACTGGGTAAGGTGTGATCCTGAATATGAATATAATGCTAAAAATAAAATATATGTACTTTATGTTTTAATAGTTCCCACGCTAGTGCTGGGAAGGTTGTTTCTTTTAATTTGTTTTATGTAGATGGTGTGGTGTGTTCAGGTGCAGTATGTGTGTTAACAAATTATTGTCAATAAGTAAAGACTTTTTCTCGCATATTTTGAAGGTACCATTTACAAAATCTAGCTCTTTGGGGAAAATTATTTGCCGATAAATCTTGTACCACCCTAGGCGTGTATGGATTGTATTTATTAACGTCCAGTAATCAATGGGCGGATGCCTTAGGGGTATCCATTACATGTACAATTTTTCTAACCGATGATGTGGGGTATTGTAACACAGTATCAATTCTCTCCTGATTTTCCACCACAATCTTACGATTCCTGGGTTCTCCAAAGCTCCCATAATGAAGAAAATTTAATACCAGATCCCGTATATGCCTTACGCTTGGTTGATGGCGTTCAGGAAATTTGTTTTCGTAAATTTCGGCAGCCGCTATACAGTTTCTATATGCTACGAAGAGTGTTTCTCACATGTCTAGTTTTTCTTGATTAGTATAATTGAGAGCCATGTCTAACGGTCAGGTATTTGAACTGGAAACTAAATTAAATCAAAGAGAATTCAAATTGAATTAATGAAATGAAAACAATACAGAAGACGCTTTAAATTAAACCTAATTCGACAGTTATAAGATTAAAAACTTCTTTGCTTGCCTATTACACCGTATCGCGCACATCAGTAATATTCATTAGGAAATTTTTGGATTTGTTTATTTCAGTATTTATTTGAAAGAAAATACCATGTTGTAATAAATTTTTAGAAAATGGGACAAATGATGCTATTTAATGCAATAATTATATTTTGCTTAAATTGTATGTTTGTTGCTCTGCTTAGATTAGACGCCAGGTGGACAGCAAAAAATACAAAGCACAAACAGAAATTAAGAAGAGAAGTGGATTGATACAAATGTTTCTCCTGAAACTTCTGCTTCTGGATCATCCTTGCCATTTACTCCTACTGATGATACCAAATTAACAGCAGCCGAGTTAGCGATAACGTACCATACTGTTAAACATAATCTATCGCACAATAGCTAGGACTGCAATATGAAATTAAACAAAATTATCTGTTGATTCCAAAACATCCACTAACATACGATTTGCTAGGACAACAATGAAGGCATTAGTTAGAAAAGTCATTGGCCCGCACTATGTGCAGGGTCTTATTAACAAGTTAAATAAAGATGATGAATTCTATTGTCTTCAAACATGCCTCCAATAAGAAGAATATAAAATTGTTTTCTCTAATAGATCATATTTACACCATAAGATGGAATTGAACAAAGGTTGCTAGATTTTTATGAAAGTGCAAATTCAGCTGGTGGGATGTTTGCAGCCATCAAAAACTCTTTAGTGTCCTATCAAGTTTCTTTGAGCCAATTATCTGGTCTAAGCTCTGACAATACTAATGCTAATTTTAATCATAATTGCGTGTTTGCGTTTGTGTGTTTTTTTTTCTTTCTCTAACGTCGATCTATTTCCACAACTATAGCCAATCACCGACGCCAGGGAGCAGTTTCACCTCACTATCCTGGAAATTTTTCCGAATCCCTGCCTTTCCGTAAGGAGGGTAAGGATCTTTAACGTGCCCAACGTCGCATGGACACGGTACCGCATTACGCACCCACCGAAAGGCGGACGTGCAGTCATGTAACTTGGTCAACTACAATGCCACAACTTCGGTTGATGATAATGCTACAGTATGTACTGCAAGTGAAAGGAGAACCCTCAGATCGAACCCAGTACCCTTTAGTTCAGAATCAGACGTTCTTACCACTGAACCACTGATGCTCTGGCCACGTGCATTCATTATACACAAGCATTTTGTAAGTTATGCCAGACTTAATTAAGAAAAATTGTCATGTCCATTTCTGCTCGTCATTTTTTATTAAATTGTGAGAGTGGAAATGTGGAGAGGCGTACAACGTTTTAAAAGTCTGGACGCAGCAAGTGCGTTATGGAAGTGAATTTTCATAAAAATGTTTTAATAGCAAATATGCCTCTTTAATGCAAGCATGCATCAATTTGGTTACCGGTATAACCTATGTAGTAGAAACAATGTACCATATTTTACAAAATAACTTATTGTTTGAAATTATACAAAAATGTTTTGAACATTAATGGTTTGTAGAACACTCTTCTTGTCACATTTTTTTTACATAACCCGTATTCGTTTCAGGTTCTTTGCCTAAATGTTGCCAATTTTGACGTTTCAAATCGCAACTTTGACATTTTGAGAAAAACCTCATTTTTTTCTTTAAATGCCTATACCTTTTTTGTCTTTTAAGCAACAGACCTTAATTTTGGTATGTGGTTCACTTTTTATAATAAATAAACACGCGTACCAAATTTTGTTGCACTTACTTTGCCATTCTCATTCAAAGAAATTTTTTCAAAATTCAAAATTCTCGATTTCCTCATTAGTTAATTTTTTTAAGAAAATTATTTAAAAAATTGATAAACTAATAAGCTGCGCGAGGAGTACGAAAAATATATAATCAAAGCATTAAAAAAGTACTGTATATTTTTCTAAAATAATGTTTAATTGTCCTCTCTGAACTTAAAATACCTTTTTTCTCGAACTAAAAGTTGGCAACCCTAATTTCATGTGACAAATCAATCTTGGGTTTAAATTTTCACATCCTGCCTATTTGTAGGGTCCGTTTATGTTAGATATAATGTTTCGAAGTCGAGCCCATTACCAATGATACTGACTAAATAACTACGTGAAAAATAACTAATATGAATAGAAAAATAAAGTAATTGGAAAAGTGCTGGGAGAGATGTTCAGCTCCTGTGATTACATAAATTGTCTGTTTGCGTATGTGCCAGGCACCCAAACTTCCAACTGATAAATGTTCAATCCCCACTGTATCCAATCTGTCTCGGCAGTACTGTTTTAATGGTGTATATCGCATGAAGCATGTTAATCTACTACCTTTGATGTTACCTGTTTATCCAGGGTTATTGGACACAGCCTCTCCACCTAACTACATGCAATGACATCAACAAATTAATTGTCTACTGTTGCAAAGCGACTTTCCATACCTAGTTACTCATGTTGCTTTAAGGCTAGAGATTTGTAATATATTACTATATCGTATCATTATTCTGCTAATACAACCACTTTTAAAATAGTTAAACCACAGTATACGTCAACTAGGATGTTGAGCTGAAAAATTATAGGTTCCTAACATAAGAGTATTAAAATGTTTAAAAGTCTATGCCCTTTTTTGTGAATTTTTGTAGAAAAATTCACTGATGAGATCCCGACTTTTGAATTTTGAGAAAATCTCTTCAAATGAGCGTGAACTGGCACCCCGAGAACACGTATCCGGAGTCGGTTTCAGTATTTAGCTGTTTATATAAATAAATAAATATATATATATATATATATATATATATATATATATATATATATATATATATATATATATCAAAACCGGCCCATAAGTATTTGAACTTTCGATGTGACACATAAATATAAGTGTATATAGACAGGCCGAATAGCTCAGTTAGCGAGGCCAGTGCCCGTTAGAATTGGACTAGGAGGACGCGGGTTCGAGTCCCGTATTCAGGCAGTAGGAATGGTCGGCTTGTGATGAGTTATGGGTGGTGTTGTATACAAAATTTCTTCAAGTGAGCGTAAACTAGGATATATACAGGGTGATTTATACCAGAAAACGAAAAACTAAAATTCTGCTTCTAAATTGAATTCTAAGCAAAAAATGAAGAATAACAATTTTTCCGATCGGCCTTCGTTTCGTAGATATAGAGTCATGCATTTTCATCAACTTTCATCATTTTCTACCATAAAATGCATATTAGATAATGCTCCAAAACAAAATACTCATTTATTATTTTTGACAGTTGTCACATAGTTAAGTATTAGCAAATATTATATAATGACAATACGGGACACTCCTATGCTTTAGCATTGGTGATATTTGTGACAAGTACACTAGCGCCACCTCGCGTGAAGTACTGACAACTGAGCGGGTAATTTGCATTGTATATTTACCTGCATATTCTTAATTTAGACAATTGGTTTATTATAGATGAATATAAAAACTTGTACATGACAGTGAACATTTTCTGATTATATAGTTATAAATAAATAGAATTTGTATCAATAATCAGCTTGAAACCTAGATGAATTCAGGATGAATAATTCTGAAAATTTCTCTTACCCATAATCTTATTTCATCATAATTTAAAGTACTACCTTGGAACCGTCGTTAAACTACTATTTCAAGGGTAGGTATAGGAATATACTGAAAGCTGTTTCTGAGGATATTAAGTTACAATCTGTACTTACCTATAAATAATTGTTCTAGGTATAAATGGTAGCACAGTACTCAATTTGCTATATCTTTACATGATAACTGTCTTATCCATCTAATATTTTAAAATATGTAACTGATATACTTAGTACATAATTAAGAAATTGTGCAGATGAAAGGTGAGACTAACTCTTACTTCCGTCAATAAATATATTATAGGGCTGAATGTGCTATTTCTACTTGTCTCTTTAAAAACTTGTCTTGGGAAGATAATTAAAAGCCTTTACCAAGTAAAATAATTTTAAATGTGAAAGAATGTGACAATTTATGCCATACTGAAATAAAAAAGGACACAGAAGAATATAGAAAAACAGTTTTCTTATATCATTTATTATTAATGCAAAACTTTTTTTGCCTTCATTTTTTTTTGATGCACTGGAAGACAAGTTATGATTGAAGTCTTTCAACCATCCGTTTACGAAGTTTATCTATAAATAGGTACATGATGGTAAATATTACATAATAAATTATCTCCTGAGAACTGTACATATTGGCATAAACGTGATTCTGAATTTGTCTTCTGCTTCAAATCATATTCACTTTTCGCCATCCTTTGAAAACCTATGAAATGTCTTTGATAGATTTAGCACGTTATAATTCGAACAATTATAGATTGTACACACCCAACCACTAACATTCATTGTAAAAAACACAGCTCAAACTTAATTATGCACAGTTAAACATCAGCAATTACTAGTGTTACACGTTCTCGAACGACGTAACATCAGTACTATCCGCTAGGGGCGCTGCTATTTTTGAAATACGAAATCAGCCGGAGTGTCCTGTATTGTCATTATATAGTATTTGGTATTAGTCTCAATTGTCACCGTCAAAAAGGTACAAAGTTCGCCAAAAAAATGCAGTTCAGCAATGAAGTATATGCCGATATCATTTTTGTTTACGGCTCTTGCAACGGAAACTCTCTAGAAAGTAGTCGGGAATATCGAGGAAGATTTCCGATAGATGTCTGCCATCCCGCCGTATATTTTCCGATGCATTCCAAAGACTGCGACAACGAGTGACGATTGGAGCCTGTGATGAGCACTAATAAGTACAATTTGGAGAACTCAATTCATCACAATACAGTTTTTAGACCTGACGACCGTTTCGCTAATAAAACTCAGTTTTATTCATCCCCTTGATGACCCTAACGTTGTTAGTGAAACGATCGTCAGATGTAAAAACTGTATTGTCATGAATTGAGTTCTCCAAACTGCGACAATGTGGAATCAATACCGCCATACTGTTGGTATAAATACACGATACAATGCTGCAAGGGAAGAAGAAGTAATTGATGCAGTGCTTGACGATCCAGGTATTAGTATTAGTATTAGGAAAATTTCTACCCGTCTGCAAGTCTCTCAAAACTTCGTTTGGCGGACTTTGAAGAGAGAAGTGTTGCATCCTTACTATTACTGGCGTGTTCGCCGCTTACAACTGAAGTACAAAGATTGGAATTTGCGCAATGGCTTCTCGAACAGCATGGGCAATATCGTACTTTTATCCGTTCCATTTTGTGGTCCGATGAATCTATTTTCACTAGAGATGGTATCAATAACTGTCACAATGAGCATGTATAGTCATTACAGAATCCTCACGCATTTAGGAGACATAAAGTTTCAATCAATACGTGGTGTGGGATTTGCAGCGGTCGTCTACTGCCAATGAAAAAATTCTGCCGCATCGTCTAAATGCTGCGTCCTACTTATATTTTTTTGACAATCACATACATGAGTTATTAGCAGATGTTCCACTTGCATTGCGTAATATGATATGGTATCAACACGATGGTGCGCCACCACATTCTGCTAGGGTTGTTGTAGAATGGATGAACGACCATTTCAATGGAAGGTGGATCGGTAGTCGTAGTCCAGTTCAGTGTCCTGCTAGGTCACCTGATCTAAATCCACTGGATTTCTACCTCTGGGGTCACGTGAAAAAACTAGTTTATGCGACGGAAATTTACAATAAGGATCAATTATGTGAAAGGATCATGAATGGTGCACGTGAAATTGAAAACAAGCAAGATTTTGCGGTAGTTTGTATTCATTAGTTTTACGTTGCCAAGCTGGCATCGCGGCTAACGGTGGATTTTTCGAACATTTATTATGAGTAGAAGTAATTTTTTTTATTCTAGTGTAATAGTTCAGTGATTAAATGAAGTTTTGTTACGGGCCACTAATTAATCTTTCAATAGTTTGAAGCACGGTATATGTTCATTTTTTGCTTAGAATTCAATTTGGATCACAAATTTTAATTTTTCGCCTTCTGGTATAAGTCATCCGAATAGACCTCTAAGTTAAGAAAGGTATATGCCTTTAAAAAAAGGGGATGCCACTGATAAGCAGAGAAAGGCACAAAATCTAAATATTTTTGTTGATAACTAAGTCTATTGTATATTACAAACAAAGATTAAATCTTTTGGCGCAAAACGGTGAAAAAATGCCAGAAAAATTACGTCGAAAATTTTATAGTTTGTCTTCGTAAAACGTCATTGTGATTTGAAACGTGAAAAATGGTAACGTTTAGGCAAAGAACCTGAAACAAATAAGGGTTCTGTAGAGAAAATGTCGCAAGAAGTGTGTTTCACATAACCTGAAGTTTCAGTCTCAAGAGTCATTGTCTTTCATGTCACTAAAATATTAGCAGAAAAATCATTTCAAATGGACCTTCTTTCTGATTATTTCGCAGTAGTTTTGGTTATAGAGTTTACGGTTTAAGAGCCTATCATTTAAGCGAATTTTCGTAAAAAGAATTCGGTCTTTAGGAGATCAAGACTTTGGAATTTTGAAACGATCTCTTAAAATGAGCACGAACTATCCCCCCACATTTGGAATCTGTTTCGGTTTCCATCTGTATTCATATATACAGGGCGATGCATTTCTACGGTAAAGCTCAATATATCAGTTATTATACAAGATACGAGAAAATATTGTATAAATTCCTTATAGGGTCTCATAAAATGCATCTTATACAATAATTTTGACAATTACAGGATGGCTCAAAAGTCGTTGGTGATATATATTTTCTGTTTTTAATTAAACATCCCATATATTATTGCAGTTTTAAATTTTTATTGGAATTATAATGCATTTCCAAGCTACAATTTTTTTGCGACTTTTAACATTTTTGGCACTCCTCTAAAATTATTATCCGACGTTTTTACCAATAGATAGCTGAGTTTCATGAAAATAGAGCTTTTAGAGAGATTTTCTCTTATATTATTTGTCAAAAAACCGAGACGCCCTATACAGGGGGCTTTCAGATAGTAACTGAATCTAAAACAATTCAATCTGTCGTAACTCAATTTTTTCAAATGAAACAGCCCGTATTCTGTGTTTAAGAAGTGAAGTGCATATCCTCTGCATCAAGTTTTGTATAACACTTCCTATATCTACAAACTCTAGTTTTGGAAATATATACATTTATAATCGCATAACACGATTCACGTAGGGATTAGTTTAAAAAACAGTTTTTTTATTTAATTACCTATCTCTACCGATCAGAATATGTGATTAGTTAGCAAATTTTGAAAGAAAAATTTTAAAATATTTAAATGAACTCTGGTACAAAAATTGTTAGAAGTACTTAATTTGAGAGAATTATCTATGTTTACATTTTTATAATATATAAGAGTGCAAATTGAGCATTCGAGACGTGTGGACGTATCCCGAGAGTTGCTCGCATATTTTCTAATTTGTCGTGAAGTAGTGCTTTAAGAAAAGTGAAATAATGCCAAAGAAAGGCGAAGGTCAACCCCCAGATAGGGGTCGACCCCCAGATGGAATTAGTAACGATAAGAAACTTGAAAGTATGGATGTTGTTATTTCTAGCGATGAAGAAATGGAAAAGTCAAATACTCTAAATAAGGATAGCGTAAGTAAATTAAATAACAGTAGGAAGGAGGTGAGTAAAAAAGTTGATTACTTAAAACATTTAGATTTATCAAAAATCAAGCATGTAGACAATATCGTAAATAATATAAATTCAGGTAATACGGTAGAGGAAAGTATCAATACTTTAGATGTGAGAAAAAGAGAGAAGAAATTTATCAGAATATATGATAATTCTCATTCGGGACCATACACTGTTTATCTTGTTAGCAAAAACCCGAATGATAATATAGGTAGAGCTCACAGAATAAGTACCGCTAAAATAATTTTTAACTGTTCATCGGATATTAAATCTTGCGTGATGAACATTTCTAGTATAGGAAAAAATAAATTAAAAATAGTGTTGTCTACTTTACAAAGCGCTAATGCTTTAATAAACTCTGAATATCTTAAAAAACACAATTTAGAAGCATTTATACCACAGTTTTTGGCACGCAGACAGGGCGTTATAAGACAAGTTGATGTTGATATTGAGGAGGAGGATCTGATAAATCTGATTCTTCCTACAATGGGTAATAAGTTCGAAGTCCTTAATGTAATCAGACTTAAGCGTAAGGTATTTAGAGAAAATTGCGTTGAATATGTTAAGACGTCATCAGTGCTTGTGGAATTTAAGGGGTGTATGCTCCCTTCGGAAGTGTAAATTGAGAAAATTAAATTTAGCGTTGAACCGTATATACAGCGTACAATCCAATGTCTAAGATGCATGAGATATAATCACATTAGCTCCCAATGCAAAGCACAAGAAAGGTGCAAATTTTGTGGAGAAAACCACAGTAGCGAAATATGCACTCGAAAAAGTAGCCCTATATGTGTTTTGTGCGCGGGTTCTCATCCGGCAACAGAACGTACTGCTTGTCAGGAGTTTGAGAAACAAAAAAGTATTAAGTACCTAATGAGCACAGAAAATATCTCATATGGGGATGCTCTCGAAAGATATTCTAAAAGCTATTCATCTGCTACAAAAAATCAAGGCCAAACAATACAACAACAGGTCCCTAAATTTGACAAATACCACTTTCCACCACTTAACCCAACTATATTCTCCGCAAGTTCTTCCACTCAACAACAACCTCGAAACTTAGAGTCTACAACACATTTTACCAGATTACAACCTCCCAAACGTAGAAAAACTATGGATTCAATAAGAGACTTCAAAACTGAGAAAGCTAGGCAGCAGATAATAAAAGATATCCAGCTACCAAAGCAGAGCGGTATAACCAATCCTTATCCTCCGTCATTCTCCCAACCTCAAAAACCTTCCTCTAGTATAAGCGAAACTGTTGATGATATAGTAAACATGTTCATAGATATCTTAAAGCAACCAAATATACAGTTCACAAATAGTCAAACAATGAATCTCATGAAAAGCAAGGTATCAGAAATTCTCAGAAATAATTAACATTCACTCTTAAATTAATGCAATGGAATGCTAGATCAATCAAAGCAAATAAGGGGCATTTAGAAAAATATTTGTTTGATAATAAGGTCGATATTGCTATTATAAGCGAAACTTGGCTTAAAGGTGACAATTTTATTAAATTTGCTGGGTATAACCTAATTCGAGAAGACCGAAACGATGGCTACGGCGGAGTTGCTATACTTATTAGTAATAAATTCTCTTTTTCACTAGAGCGCGGATTCTATAAAGTTCAGGGTATGATGTGTATAGCAACAACTTTACAATTAAACAGAAGACAAAAAATTAATGTATATTCTATTTACATCCGTCCAAATACAAGATTAACGCGTAATAACTGGACATCATTTTTCGATAGTTTGAAAAGACCGTTTCTCATAGGAGGTGATTTCAACTGTCACCACACTGCTTGGGGTTGCTCCAGGACGGATGTTAGTGGAAAGGAGTTGCTCACCGAAATAGAGAATAATCAGTTAAATTATTTAAATACCGGGTCCGAAACGTTAATGAAAAGGCAACTAACGGACATTGCATCGGCGGTGGATATATCGATATGTTCATCGGATATCGCACATAGATTCGACTGGTTTGTCGAAACGGAAACGCTAGGATCAGATCACTATGTTATAAGGTTAGATTATGTATTTGATGTTCAATATACAAACATTAGAAGTAATACTCATTATAACAACAATCATACAGTAATTAATAACAAGAAATGGAACCTGGATAAAGCTGATTGGACGTTGTTTTCATCTTTGATGGAATTGAGTTCGGAACGCGATTTATCAGAAAACGATATTTTATATGATAACTTTATATCAAATATAAATAATGCGATATCACTATCAATTCCCGAGAAGACGACAACGTCTAACAATAAATTCCGAAAGCCTTGGTGGAACGAAAATTGTAAAATTGCGGTGGAAAATGAAAAACGATCTCTTCAGTTGTATAAACAAAACCCTTCCTACAATATTTTTCTCGATTATCAAAGAATTTCAGCTTTAAAAAAGAAAACTATTTTAAACAGCAAAAGAGAAACATGGAAAAATTTTTGTCTAAATTTAAATAGAAGTACACCTATCAAAAACATTTGGGGTATGTCAAAAAGGCTAAAAAATATTAACACAAATTCTACAAAGTTTCAACCTGATGAAGAATGGGCCGACGAGTTTTTAAAAAACTTAGTACCAGATGGCAATAAAGAAGAGAATTATAGCACTGCTCCCAGTCAGACACATGCTCTGGAAAATGAGTTCACAATGTCTGAACTAGAGTTTTGTCTTAAACACAGGCGATCTACACCAGGAGCTGATGGCATCCAATATGAAATTCTCGCACACTTCTGGTATAACACCAAGCTATTATTTTTAAAAATTATAAACAAAATTTGGACAACCGAAAATGTACCCAATGCCTGGAAGATATACATTATTACCACAATTGCTAAACCAGATAAAGACCCCTACCTCATAGACTCATATAGGGGAATATCTCTCGCTTCCTGCCTGTTAAAAACTTTAGAACATATGATTAAGAATCGTCTTGAAACCTGGGTAGAAAGAAATAGTGTACTGCCAAAGACTCAGTTTGGATTCCGCAAAGATTGGTCTACTACCGAAAGTTTGGCCAATATTATACTGGATATCAACAAATCTTTTGCCACAAGAACATCTGTAATTGCTATGTTCATAGATATCAAAGGAGCCTACGATAATGTAAACCTAAAAGTCTTATACCAAAAAATGACAAAAATAAGCATTTCACCAAATCTTACCAGAAAAATCATTAAGATCTACGAGGACAGACAATTATATTTGAAATTCGGCAATATTTACAAAGGTCCTAGACTAGCCAACATAGGCTTGCCACAAGGTAGTGTATTAAGCCCATTACTGTTTACTATTTATACCATCGATTTAGAGAGTCAGATTAGCGAAAGTTCTCTTCTGCAATATGCTGATGACATATGTATATACAAACCACTATGCGACATCGAGCAAGGTTTAAGGTCCATCGAAAGTGATTTTACACAAATTGAGACATGGTCCCGTAATAATGGCTTCTCAATTTCTAAAGAAAAAACACAGATTACAATCTTTAGTAAAAAACATTCCATACCATCAACTGTGGAAGTAGCAAAAGTTAAATACGTAGTAAAACAATCTGTAAGATTCTTGGGAATGATCCTGGATAGGAAATTGCTTTGGAGAGAACATATTGAAGAACTCGTCAGCCGAACAGAAAAAGGTATCAACGTGCTAAGATTCATAAGTAATACAACTTGGGGCGCAGATCCAAATATTAGTATCATGTTCTATAAGTCATTCGTACGATCTATCATCGACTATGGATCCGTGCTTTATGCAGATTCGGCCTAAACACACCTGAACAAATTAGAGTCAATACAAAATAAATGTCTCAGACTATGTCTGGGTGCTCTACACAGCACTCCAATAAACAATCTTTTAGCAGAGAGCGGGGAAATGCCACTTCATTATAGAAGAGAAAAGCTAGCTTTTAAATTCACACTTAAATTGATAGGAAAAAATAGCCTACTCATTAACAAGCTACATCAATGCTATATACAAGATCTTACTATGACTTTCTGGAAAAAGAAGAAAACTATACTAATAGTCAGTAGTTACTCCAATATAATTGACAACATCAATGACATCTGGCAAGACAGTATTAATCCAGTTTTTAATATAAATTTTCAAGAGTTCCAAGGTTGTAACATACAATACTTACAAGATTACTCAGAGTTCCCAAGCGTTATTCGGAACCGAATCTTTTCATTAGATGTAAGTGAAAAGTTTGAGGAATCACTGCACATTTTTACCGATGCCTCTAAGAAAAACTCACGATGTGGATGTGCCTATTACGTGCCTCATTTTGGAATAGAAAAGAAATTCAAACTAAATAGCAACATGTCAATATACACAGCCGAACTCGTTGCGATTTTAGAGTCTTTACAGTACATCAGTCAACAACCAACAAAACAGGCAACAATCTTTACAGACAGTAAAAGTAGTCTGGACAAGATAAAAAATATCTCACCTCATTCGACTTGCACCCACATCATTGTCAAAATAATCAACATAATTACGAGACTCCAAAATGAAGGGAGACGCATAAATTTAGTATGGGTAAAAGCTCACACAGGTATAGCTCCTAATGAAAAAGTTGACCTTTTAGCTAAGGAGGCTGTAGAATCTGGGGAAAAGAAGAACTATTTGTGTCCATTTACTGACATTTTTTCAAGTTCTGCGAAGAAGATAATACTGAAATGGCATAACGATTACAGCCACAATAGCAAAGGTAGATTTTATAAAAGTCTAGAGCCTCTTCCACCCGCAGTTCCGTGGTTTTCCACCATAAATGTAAACAAAACTACTATAGTTAAAATGTGCAGACTAAGGTTTGGGCACTCACTGGTTCCTTCACATCTTAATAAAATAAATCTAAAAGATAATCCAAATTGTGAGTGCGGCGAGTTCGGGGACGCTCAACACATGCTTTTAGACTGTAAAGAAAAAACAAGCATTATTTATTCCTTTGTAAATATAATTTATAAGTTAGGCAATGTTCCGTGTCCCTTTAACTTGATGCAACTATTATGTACAAAAAATGTAAATATTTATACACTAATCTCAATGCATATAAATAATTTAAAAATAAAGGTCTAATCATACAATTTTATTTATGTAATATTAACTAAGCAAAATTTGTACCTGTGCGAAAATGAATGTGTAAATGAGTGTGATATGTGTATGTGTGCTAATGTAAAACGAATGACGAGATGAATAATAGGTGAAATAATATTAGGTAATTAATATTTGTGAGTACATATGTATGTATTCCATAATTTTGTAATATTATTAGGTATTAGAATATAAGGTCCTAATGTCTGTCCTATTGTTTCCCTACTCCATTATGGGTCTCTTTGTTTGTCTTTTAAAGTTGCCTAGTCAGACCCCTAAGGCATGAAGCGTCTATCCCAATTTATAATAAGAAAAAAAAAACAAAAAAAACAAACAAAAAAAAAACAATTAAGTAAAAATAACTATTACAGGATAAAATTCTGTTACAAAATTCGATAATCACTACTTTATTTTTAGGGGGTATGTAATCCAGTATATATTATGCGTTTATACATGCGGTACAATAACAATTAATGTAAAGCTTAGTGATCTGATCAAGCTATTCTAGTAAAAATACCACTGATGCAACATAACGAGAGGGGAAGAATGTGCGTATGGCAAATAGCCGTAGCCATCTAAACTCGAAGGAAATAATAAAATATAATATATAAGTAGTTGATAAATTGTTTTCACAAATATCAAATTAAACTTCAAAATAAAAGACTCAATAACATTCTTATGACATGAAACTGAGTATTTTGCCGCTTATATTACTTTCACATTGTCAATACGGGTCGAAGTATGGTACCGGTAACAGGAATTTCAAAATTTTTCGCTTAAACGTCGTAAAAAGTGTCAAAACATATAGAACACATAATTTGGCAAAGAATTTTTTTAATCTCTCGATCTGTATGTCTGTCTGTTAGTAGCCAGGGTAACTTTTGAACGAATTGATACATCGTCTTCACATTTGGTATACAATTGGCACTTGACAAACGAACGGTTAGGATTGTTTTTAGGTAAAATCGCTCCAGTGGATAGGGGACGAATGAGGGATGAATTGGAGAAATTTGACATTTTTGGAGTAATATGTTTTAGAGTTTCTTTATTATAAAACTTTCAATTTCATCAAACATCTGGTATTCTATTCTGAAATTAAATTATAAGTAGAATGTGTGTGGGGTGAAATATCGCTGACAATTCCTAATTTTGTTCCTAAAACGGCGTAAGAAGTCTCAAAACATATAGAAAATTTGATACCGAAATGAAATTTTTTGTCTGTACGTCGGTCGGTCTGCCTGTTAGTAGGCGCAATAACTTTCGAACTAATTGACATATCAAGTCATGGACGCCAAATTCATTTCATGAGAATGTCTTTCTGAGAAGAGTAAATTATGACAGCCATGTGGATACAATTTGCAGCACCATTTTTCTTTACTTCCACTGGATAAAATTTTTTGTGAAAAACCAAGAATTTTTTCTACATTTTGTTTTTTCAATTTTAAATTTGAATTGAATGTATTATTTTAGTAAATTTTGTTGTAAATATTTAGTCAGTTTTCGCAGAAATTTTTTTGTTTCCGTAGAAATCTTTTTTTTTTCAAGATTTTTATCAAATTTTTCTAATCAATAATAAATGTTTAATGAGTTGTAAAAATAACTGTTATCGGATGTTCGTGAAAAAAGTGTATATGTTCATACAAAATTTTTTTGTTGGAAGTTTTTTCGAAAAGCTTTTTGTAAATAATTATATCTTGGCAGGTGTGTAAATAGCTTGAAGAGGTTCGTTGACTAGGAAAATCAGACCAGATTTTTCGGGAAGTTTATTTTCGAAAAAATCTTGTAGTTTTTCAAACAGTAAAGTTATTTTGCTGAAATATGGTACCTTGTTTCTACTATATAGGTTATACTGGTAACCAAATTTAATTCCGGCTTTCATTTTAAAAAAAAGACATATTTTAAAAATATTTTTATAAAAATTCACTACCATAGCGCTCTTGCTCCATCCAGACTTTTCTTTAGTTAAAAAGATGCTTCACCGAGAGGTAAGCAAAAATCCACCTTCCTTCATTGAGAAATTGTTGTTTTTTGTTAATGAAAGGAATGCAATCTCACCTTTTAAGGCTGTTGAAAAAGATCGTTTAAGCAATCCGAAGTCCATCTGTCGAAATACTTTTACAATATTTTCTTCTTTGATTATGTCGGGAAACGTGATTAATTATACAAGAACGCATCGCAATTTATCCGCTTCTTAATTATACACAGAATCAACTTAATAGCATATTCATGGGTCTCCGCTTACCCAATGCCTTTCTTAACAAGCGATTTTTAATAAGGCTGAAGTAATATTCTTATAATTGTGGTCAAGAAAGCTTTCGCTTGCTGGTATTTAATGTAATTAATAACAGCATTACGTATGGCATGTGCCGGCCAAGTAATAATAATTACAGATAAGGTTTGTTATTTACCTCTAATAAAAAACGCAAAGAATTTTGATATTCATATATCGTGTTTAAGGTTAACCTAAATTAAAATGCTTCAAGAGATTACTTTAAAGTTACGGTATCTAAAACGTAAGTCGTCACCCATTTTTAATCAATGTCCAATTCGTAATCCATAATAAGTGATTTTTTTACATTTTTCAAAAGAATTTATACCGACATGATTTCTGGCATCTTTTTTGACTAGTTTACTTTAAATAAAATTCTGGGAAAATAAAATATCTAGCGTATGAAAGCAGAGTGTTGGTAAACAAAGGTTTTAAATGGAGGATAAAACAAAAAGTATAGTGTCAAACTGTCATTTTATTGAACGAAATGTTAAGTCTCTCACAAGTTTTGAAGTTAACAAGAGACAGTATGCCGATAAACATTCGCCAAGAATTATTGACAATAATTTTAAATGCAGGATATTTTTTATCACAGACGTTACCTAGAGTGCAAGTTCAGATAAAGTGTGATTCTAAGGGTATTCAGTAAAATGGCGCCCATTTCTCACATTCGCTCAATTAATGTTTTATTTTTGCTTTTTGTATACATATTTACACAGTTACTCTTTGTTTGCTTATTTTTTTCCTGAAAAACCGCTCATCCAAAAAATATATTTCTGGGTTTAAAAAACCTTGCAAATATATTCAGTTACTTGATAAAACTATCTGAGGTGTCAAAACGTTGATGACGTAAAAATAGTGCTGCAAAATGAATTATAACTTCCACATAACTGTGATAATTTACTCTCAGCAGAACGACATTCTCACGAAATTAATTTAGGATCCGTGACTTGACCACAAAGAAAATATTCCAGTTCCTGTACCCACAAACCTGTGAAACGATATTTAACTCGATTTTCAATAGTAAGGTGCAAGTTTCTACCATCAACCCACTATATCTTCCTATTTTCTTATGACGTAATAGGATTCTGATTGTTATACACCCCCACATTGCGGAGACAGTATACCGTTAAAACATTATTAATTAATGAATAACTAAAATTTACCATGGCTGCTCAGTCGAAGGCATAAAGTTTAATGGAAATGAAACAAGAAATGCATAGAGTTTTGTACTTGCACTTGATATACCAAGTATCAGGTGTACAAATAAAAATCGAAATACGGTCATTTTGGTTTATTAACAATTTAGTGAAGTTGTATAATGCAAACACTTGTGAATTTATTAAAAGGAATTAAATTATATAAAGCAAAATGACTATATATTCCGTGATGGATAGCAGTAAAATGAAATTACTTATACTCGAAGATTGACACAGATAAATGAGGTACTTAGCTTACACTAGCGGCAGAACTCCATCGGTTATTCAGCGCCATTCACACCTCTCAGCCATCGAGGGGGCGACTTGAGGCTGCCCAAACCATTGTTCAAAATTATAGGTACCCCTGAATGTCTGGTGCGGATCTCTTCTGTTATGCATGGTGTGTTCCCTACTTCCAGGAACAGGCCAGAGGACGGCCTCAAAGAACGGCCTCAAAACAGCGTCAAGAGACGGCTTCAAAAACGACGTCAAAAACGGCGTCAAAAACGGTCCAAAGAAAGGCGCCAAACACGGGGTGACTCATCAGGCGTGCTGCCCTTTTTTACTACTTTAGCCAGATAGATAGGTACCCCTGAATGTCTGATGCGGACCTCTTCTGTTATGCATGGTGTGTTTCGTTCTTCCAGGAACAGCCCAGAGGACGGCCTCAAAGAACGGCCTCAAAACAGCGTCAACAGACGGCTTCAGAAACGACGTCAAAAACGGCGTCAAAAACGATCCAAAGAAAGGCGCCAAAAACGGGGTGACTCATCAGGCGTGCTGCGCTACTACTACTACTTTAACTAGATGCTAATGGCATGGTGTTTCAATGCTGAATATTTAGTAGGAAAAGAACGTGTCTTGTCGTTTCAGGAGCTTATAAAGATTTCTTATTACGAAAACAAATCTGACCAACTAACTGTCACGTCTGAAGAATAATTCTCACTGACTAACAAGATGGTGGGTTATTGACTGCGAGCCTGGTGGACCATGTCAATCGCTATGACGTCATTATGTTGGAAACTATTCTTTACTGAATGAATATTGCAAGATATATTTATAAAGCTTATAGTATCCCAACTAGCAAATATTCTGCATTTCATGACTAAATTGTTTTTTATTGTAATTTTTCATTGTTTATTGGGGGCCAAGTAGTTTTAGATTAATAGACTGCTGATAAATGAAGCTTACTACTTTATATGCACTCTGGTACTATCAGGGAATTTTCTTTCAATAATTCACTAACGAGATTTTGACTTTTGAATTTTGAAAACATTTCTTCAAATAAGCGCAAACTAGGCCCACTAGAACACATATCCGGGGTCAGTTTCAAATTTTATATGTTTATAACTCAAAAAATAATGGGCCCATTTTGATCAAATTTGGTGAGTACGTTCTTTTTGCAATGGCTTAGATAAGTTCGTTAGTCAGGAAAATCGTACTAGTTTTTCCTGGAAAGTTTTGGGGTTTCTTAGTGCTGAAAGCTAAATATCAACCTCACTTCACACTGATTTGGAAAGTTAAACATGTTTGTTAGTTTTTTAGATTTCGTGTTTGAGATATATATCATAAATATATTTTGTTCTTTGACGCAAACACACAGGCACACACACACAACCACAATATATATATATATATATATATATATATATATATATATATATATATATATATATATATATATATATATATATATATGCAATAGAAGAAAACAAACCCTCTCTGGTATTTTGACACTTCTAGGCTTCCACAGGAGCTTCTAGGTACACACAGTATAGCAAAAAAGCATATTTGGGAAGAGAACTGACGAGCGAAAACAATTACTCACATGGCTGTTACCACGACGGGCATTGAACACCAGCACTCGCTAGCCACCATTACTTCAGTTTTGCCAGGACTTGGGGTAAGATGTATGATGTCTCTCCTGCTAGGTGTGCTTGAATATAATGCAATTTTTTTTTCGGGACAAACGAGCAAATTCCAAATTTACGTTCCTGCAACCCGTGGATCATGTTTAAAATTTAATAACAATTCATGCAGTATATACTGAAATATATAAACTACTAAGGCAGTGGAATTGTATCTGGGCTTAATTTGTCACACCCTTTTACCATGCAAATGCTTACAAATGACAGACATTCGTCAAAATTTTGCGGTTGGTAAAGTGAATTGCTCCCTAACATCGGTAATCAGCCCTCGTGGTATTAATAAGCCAACAATAACAAACAACACACACACACACATTTGATCTATAAGTGCTATATCTTTTGTAGGACCTTACTAACTTAAGTACTATCGAAAAATCCTTAAAATATATTATTTCTGACTGCACCACATTTAGATCAAACTTCACCTGAACTGTGAGTATACACTCCACAACAATAAAAACATTTATTTTAAGGGTATCTCATTGCCAATAAATCGCCGACTACAATAAATCGGGCTTAAAGCGCCCCTAAAGCAATTGCCTGTTATACCGGTGTGGATTAATGTGCTAATATATAACACTGCGTACAACCTCGTTTTCATCTCACTGATAAATATTTTTGATAATAAATTGATGAGTAATCTATTGTCGAAAAAACTTCCAACAAAGTAAGCATATTATTGCAAGAAAAATACCGCACACCCATTTATATATAGATATATATATATATATATATATATATATATATATATATATATATATATATATATATATATATATATATATATATATATATATATATATATATATATATCTGTGTGTGTGTGAGTGCAGAGAGATAGAGATCCGATGAAATTTTATGAGTTACCCTTATCTAGACTAAACTGTACACGAAAACGAACGTTACAAATTAATGAAACTTTGAGTTATTAGCATGAAATATAATTTTAATAAACTTTACTACCTACTTTCCACGTTAGTAATAAGTACCTAGAAAAGGGCAGATTTTATTTTATATCTGCATTTGATCAGTAATTAAGAATCGAATCTATTTATTAGAAAGATTTTGTCAAATTTGTTTTACTAACGTCTGTTTCAAATAAACTTTCTGTAATTACTTTAGGCACATGAAGAGCATTGAAGCAGAAATTGTCAAACACAGTTCTTCAATTATATGTTTCCATAGCATGCATTCGTTTTAGAATCTTTGTATATAAATTACTAATTTTAACGTCTAAAATGATTACTTGGGCGTTTCTAAAGTAAAACCTATAGAATCTTTTAAGTAGGTGTTTGATACTTCTTGAAATTTTGATCCTAACCTTAGTCTGAGATGTTTACATATATAATAATTGGTTTTGTGTCCTTTCTTTGACCTGCAGCGCTACCAGCTTCTTTTTTGCTTTTAGCTTAGAGATCTTAACTTTAGTGTATACTATATAGAGATAAGCTGCGTATCAAATTTGGTTACAATAGCTTTTTTATTTCAGAAGATACCAAAACCTTCCGATGGTAGCCTGGTCAGATTTTCCTGACAGGCAAACTTCTCCAAGCCATTTACTAAAGAAACACGAGCGCTAAGTTTCGTAAAATGGGTATATTGCTTTTTGAGTCATTCTGTATATACCTATTATATATATATATATATATATATATATATATATACAGTGTGGAACAGCCAAATGGAATAAATTCGATAACGGATAAATGAGGGCGTGTTGGGAAAAACGCTTGGACACGTCGATTTGTATTTTTAACTGCGCATCTTTTTCAAGAAAAAAAAATTATATAGGGTGCGTCATGTGACAGTGGCCAATACCAACTTTCTTATTTTAAATACAAGCCCCTGTATATTATTAATTTTTTGGATTCTTCAGAAAATTCTAGACATAATTCATGTACAATGTTCTATACCTATCTTCAACTGTTTCGGAAATATTAAGTATTTTCAGATTTATTACAAAAATTAACATTAAAAATAGAAAATTATTTTATTTCACAAATTCGCTACATTGCATTCAATACTTATTTCCCATTCAGCTCTTGATAATGAGAAAGTAAACAAAAACCATTCCTGCGTTTCTTTTTACTGATATGAAATGAAACAAAAACAAAAACAGTTTTCTTTCTGTTCGTATAAAACTCGTAGCCTTAGCAACTTGTTGTCTGCCTGCATGACAGTAGTGATTAGTGTCAGTGCTATTGTCGTTTGAATTTCGTTAACTGTACGTAATAATATCAGAAAAATGGTTCATTTAACAGAAATGCACAAAATAACCATTCTACAAATGATTGGTTATGGAGATAACACAGATGGAAGTGTCTCGCTTATTTCACGAAAAATTTCCAAATTTGCCGCCTGTATCCCAAGGAACAATTAGCAAAATAGAAAAGCAGTTTCGCGAGCTTGGTCATGTGAGACAGATAAAAAAAGTAGCTGCCAATGCAGTAAGTGGTGATACGAAATTGGATATTACGCTTGAGTTTCAAGAAAACCCACATACTTCTGGTCGACAAGCAGCCCAACTATTCAACGTTAGCCACACAGCAATTTTTCGAACATTAAAGAAAGTAAAATGCATCCCTATAAAATGATACCAACTCAGGAGCTCATGGAGGACGATTTCGATAGGAGAACGTATTTTTGTGAACAAATGATGGCAATGTTAGATAACAATGTGATCCAATTAGAAAATGTTTTGTTTTCTGATGAGAGCACATTTACACTTCACGGTCATGTTAATCGTCAAAATTGCCGCTATTGGTCTAATGAGAATCCTCATTGGATGAGAGAGGAACATACGCAATATCCTGAAAAAGTTAATGTTTGGGCAGGAATTGTTGGAAATCATATCGTAGGTCCCTTTTTCATTGATGGCAACTTGAATGGGGATAAATATTTAGAACTGCTCCAAAATAATGTCGTGCCAACTTTGACAAACTTATATCCAGATCCAGCAAACCCACAAGTTCCTGCCAATAAAATATGGTTTCAGCAAGATGGAGCACCGCCCCATTACCAAATCAATGTCCGGCAGTACCTGAACCAAATTTTTCCAAATCGGTGGATAGGGAGGCGCGGATCGATAGAATGGCCAGCACGATCTCCTGATCTGTCGCTATTAGACTACTTTTTGTGGGGATATGTCAAAAGTATTGTATACAAAACTAAGCCCCTCAACTTAGATGACTTAAAAAGACGAATCACGCTTGCGATTAGATCAGTCACGCCTGAGATGTTGAGTAATGTTAGAAGACATTTCTATACCAGATTACCATGTTGCCAAGATGTTCGTGGCGAGCATTTTGAACATTTACTACATTGACATTAATTTTTTTTTTGTTTTTTTAAATTATTAAGAAATAATCAGTATTTCTTATTAGAATTTGTGAAATAAAATAATTTTCTATTTTTAATGTTAATTTTTGTAATAAATCTGAAAATACTTAATATTTCCGAAACAGTTGAAGATAGGTATAGGACATTGTACATGAATTATGTCTAGAATTTTCTGAAAAATCCAAAAAATTAATAATATACAGGGGCTTGTATTTAAAATAAGAAAGTTGGTATTGGCCACTGTCACATGACGCACCCTAAATAAATTTTTTTTCTTGAAAAAGATGCGCAGTTAAAAATACAAATCGACGTGTCCAAGCGTTTTTCCCAACACGTCCTCATTTATCCGTTATCGAATTTATTCCATTTGGCTGTTCCACACTGTATATATATATATATATATATATATATATATATATATATATATATATATATATATATATATATATATATATATATATATATATATATAAGTGAATTTTCTAAAGTTTTGTTACAAGGGAATATGGCGAAAACAATTAAACTTTGTTTATAAAATTTGGGTGAAGTAATAGGGAGATGAGAGGACATATGTAAACATATTTTTGACATTAACCTGTCGTTTATTTTAAGGGACGTGTGGTAACTTTAGATAATTAGATAGGGTGATGTACTTTTTTTATGAAATTTGAATCTACATAAGAACCTAGGTATGTGAGCAAAAATTGATTTTCTCTTTCGGTGACGGAATTATGCTATATTAGTTTAATATATAACAAATAATACCAACAATTAAATTTCAACTTTTGTATCATCTGTCATGCATAAGAAATTGTTAAAAAGATCCGCTTCAACTTCCAAGCACTTTATCACTCTTTTTCTAAACAAATCCCGTAGACACTGCAACATTTCAGGTGTCATTAATGAGAAGGCAAAGCGGATTCTGTCTCTCATATCATATAAGGTCGTAGTTGCCGTTTCCATCACTTTGTCTTTTATAAAATCCCAAAATAAATAACCAAGGGGGGTCATATCCGAAGAGCTAGCAGGCCAGTTGATCGCACCTGCTCGACCAATACACCTGTTTTCAGATATTCCATTTAAATGATTACGGGCCTGCATTGCATAATGCTGCATCCTGTGGGAACTACATGTCTAGGTGTATGTTTTGGTTTGACAACTGAGGTAATTGGTTTCTTAAGAAAGTTTGTGTACATTTCTCCATTTAAATTGCCTTCTATAATATCTTTGCATATTTTTAGATTTAAATTTATTAACAAACTGAAATATAAGGTGAAAATCAAACGAAGGCTGAAACTTAGCTACTTTATTCTGTATAAAATATTTCAGGACTCCTTATCATCATGATACGGAGAAAATGATAACATAAATAATAATATATACTCCAATTCAATATATCTTACCTTCAAAGAAATGCGGACTAATAACTTATCCCGAGACCGTGGGTAAACGAACACGTTAAATCTTTGAGAGAACGGAGGACGTTAAGAGACTCGACCTTGGAGATGATCTTTATAGGATTATGCAGAAGGTATTAATACTTGCAACTGCCCACGCCGTGCGGAGATTCCTGGGAAATGAGGATGTGTCGCGTTGTCGGTCAGG
Organism: Tillus elongatus; assembly: GCA_964006375.1. Taxonomy (NCBI): domain Eukaryota; kingdom Metazoa; phylum Arthropoda; class Insecta; order Coleoptera; family Cleridae; genus Tillus; species Tillus elongatus. Next base: position 147,803,731 of record OZ023262.1, read on the forward strand.
GCCCTATAACTTAGAAAAGGCTCCATCTGAGCTCAGTCCCTTTGGTATCTGAGATACCTGGGATGAGTGAATGTTCACCTTTGAGGGAGTGTGAAATCCCTTCAGGCTGAAGTCGATAATAATAATAATAATAATAATAATAATAATAATAATAATAATAATAATAATAATAATAATAATAATAATAATAATAATAATAATAATAATAATAATAATAATAATAATAATAATAATAATAATAATAATAATAATAATAATAATAATAATAATAATAATAATAATAATAATAATAATAATAATAATAATAATAATAATAATTCTCCTGGACCGGACGGCATTTGTAACTTTTGGTGGAAATACTTTCCGGCAGTGCACATAGCGCTCATACCGCATTTCAGATAGTTTATTAGCACCCCGAAGTTCTTACCACCATCTCGGAATGGCGGTCTCACCTACTTGGTGTACAAATTCAGTGATCAGTCAGACCCAAAAAATTACCGCCCAATCACTTGCCTCCTTACGGCATGCAAAATATTCACTTCTATTCTGGCGAGAAAAATTAACGATCACATCATTCCGAATCAGATTCTCGCGACAGAACTAAATCGATGCCGAAAGAATACACAGGGATGCAAGGAGCTTTTCGTCACTGACAAAATTATCACATCTCAAGTTAAAAAAAAGCGTAATATTTCCATCGCTTGAATCGACTACCGCAAGACATTTGATTCCATTCTCCATACTTGGCTACTTGAAGTTTTGTGACTATCCAGGGTCGACGCATCTCTCAAAGCAGTCCTGGAAGCTAGCATGCAAAATTGGCGTACACACCTCATGATCCGGAGCCCAAATACTATAACCACTGCAGTGGAACTCATCAACACTACCTTCCAGGAAGACAGTTAAATCCCCTCTAGTTCTGTCTAGCTATGAACCCATTAAGCCATATGTTCAACAAGACCTTCTACGGATATAACATCGAACGCAGCAATGTAGGACGGGTTGCTCACCAGTTCTACATGGACGATTTGGGGCTCTACGCCAAGAATGCTGACGAGCTGGGAAACATGATGGAGATTGTGAAGGCCTTCGGCGACGCGATCCGTGTGGGATTCGGACTGGGCAAGTGTGCGGTTCTCTACGTTAAACGCGGCCGATAGTAACAGAGCAGGATATGACGCTAATGTCAGGCGAACTAATTCAGGGCCTCGCCTTTGATGGCGCTTGCAAGTACTTGGGCATCCAACAACTCCTTTCTCTGAAGACAAGAGGTGCGGCGGGCTGTGGAGGACAAGGTATTGCCTAGCTTGATGAAGGTGTACAAAACTTACGTGTCCGGCTGAAATAAAATCAAAGCCATAAACACTTGGGCAGTCCCTGTTCCTGCCTACACTTGTAGCATCCTCGACTGGTCAACAACTGCTCATTAGGAGTTTGACAGAAGGATTCGCTCCGTTATGAAAAAGCATCGAAAGCTGCATCATAGTAGTTCCTTGCACCGCTTGTACTTGCCTCGAGACGAGGGGGATATAGACTCCTCTCGGTGGAAGTGATGTGTGACAGAGAATGCAGGCGGCTCAGAAAATACTTCTTGGACAAAAGACAACCACTGGCGCAGGGTGTGCAGAGATAGAAGATACTGTTAGATTATTTCGAGCTCAAGCAACCCGATCAAGATCATATCATTATTTCGAATGTGAATGAGCGCCGGCGCGCCTGGTGCTAGATGGAGCTGCATGGACGCTTCGCCGTATGTCTAACGCCACCTCACGTTGATCCCGCGCATCAACGGAATGGTTAAGGACAGCTGGCTTCATTGCTGAAACAGGGGGATTTTTATGTGCGATACAAGATCAGCTAATTAGCACGCGCGCGTACCAGAGGCACATCATGAAGCAGGATATCAAAGACCTATGTACAGTCTGTCAAAAAAGTCAGAAACCATTTAGCCTGTGACGGCCACTTGTGATTCTATGGCCCGGTCAGGTTACAAGAAACGCCATGCCAACGTAGCCAAGGTCGTCCATCGGGCCTTGGCAAAACATTACGACCTTATCGAGTCGGAAACTCCCTACTATAAATACAAGCCTGAAGGTGTTGTCCAAAATGGTCCGGTCAGGCGGCTGTGGGACCACTCGGTGGTCATCGACAGAGCAGTTGAAAGCCACAGCCCTGACATCTTGCTTATTGACCAGAGAAACCGGAAGGCTTTCATTGTGGACATTGCAGTGCCGCTCGACGATAATCTCGTTTCGAAGATAGGGGAGAAGCGACAAAAGTATCAACCACTCGCAGTCGAGTTGGTCGACTTATACAAGCTGAGAGAGGTTTGGGTCATCGCAGTGGTCGTATCAACAAATGGGCGTGTAACACCAGAGTGGCAGAAAGTTACCACCTTTCTCCCACTTACTACCGCTCATTTAAGAACAATGCAGAAAGCAGCGCCTCTTGGGGCATCCTACATTGTTAAGAAAGTCCTATCCCTGTTCCCTTACGAAAATAAAATGTAATGTTTAGCGCTATAGTCTCCGAATGGACAAAGATGAACGTGATGCAAATCTCTTGTTCCGTGAGGGACTGAGTAAGCCACGACGGCAAAGAAAAGAACAAAAGAATAATAATAATAATGTGAAGTCTGAAACTAAACTTGGGTATGGACTCAAGGGCGCCTTTCGCGCTCACTTGAAGAGATTTTCTCAAAATTTAATAGTCGTGATTCATGCTAGTAACTTTTTCTACGAAAATTCGTTAAAAATGACAGGTAAACTGATTTTATGTTAGAATTATTAAAATATAATAAACAGAGTATATGAAAAACTAGTTACATGATAAAGCTGGAAAAAACAAACCCAGAAAAAAATATGAAATGTTAAAAACCATTATTTTTTTTCAAATTTTTCTCCTGCACACACATTAATTAGCAGAAGTGTAGGCAAGCCCCTAGGTTTTACTGCTTTTGTCAGATATAAGCGAATACAAAACTGTACGTGGTACATGTGCAGCATCACGTTGTCATTTGAGCAGCAGGATAAAAAGAAGTTTGGCAATGGAGCTTGAGGATGTGGGGTCTGCCACACAGCAAGAATGCGGTCTGAAGCAGGCAGACCGTGAGAAGGTTGCCACCAAGGGTGGTACTGAGAGAGTACTTACATGACTTGCTGCTTATATACGCACTGGGCGCATATAATCTACGATTGTCTGGTGTGTTTTGTGGCTTTATATGTCCTATGAAAAAATTACAGTATATCACTCGCTCAGTAAAATTTGATTATTAATAATTATACTGCGTAATTTGTCGCAGATGTATAATATCAAAAATATTATGTACTTAATCTACTGATATAGAATAGATGTTTAGGTGAAACTATTTTATTTAGTACAAACTTGTTTGCATATACATCTTTTAGTTTTCTTTAAAAAGACCATAGTTAGATCCAAATAAGGTATAACTGTTCTATTGTGTTTCCTAAAGTGAAAGTATGTGAGCGACAGCACCAAAAATATAATTGTGATCTTGTCAGGTCTTCCTTATTATACATCCGTGCAAAAATCAACTCTTACTTGCTTTTGGAGAATTTTTATTTAAAAAATTCGCTAACAGAGAGGTATCGATGGTGAGACCGTGCAACAATTTTTTCAAATAAGCGCGAGTTTGGGCCCCTAGAACACAAAACCAGGGGCCCTTGAAATTTATATATATATATATATATATATATATATATATATATATATATATATATATATATATATATATATATATATATATATATATATATATGTAGGTATCCACACGATAAATAAAAAAGTTTTTGACCGATTTTGCTGAAACTCGACAAAAATCTTTATTTTGATAGTAGCTTGGATGATTTAGTTACCCAGCCCTATCGGACCAGTTTTTGTAAAAAAATATTTTTCAAAAAGAAAAATTTGTATCTAAAAATATAACCAAGCTATTTTGATAAAATTTGGTTGGTATATTTCCCTCGTAAATACCTTACTAAATACCAAAACTCAACTTTCTAGGTTTATAGAAAATTGAGTTATACAAATTTTAAACATTTAATGAAAATCCGCTACCATAACGCACTTGCTGCGTCCCAAATTTTTTTTAACATTATTATGTTATAAAGAGAATAAGGAACATATGCTGTAGATGACCCATATATTCCCACTGTTAGAAAATTGTACTCATGCCTATAGTAGTGCTACAAATTCAACTTTTTCTTATTTAGATTTCATTTAGAACCGTGCTGCTCGCCCCATAGAAGTTTCACCCATCACTAACAATCTTAATTCCCTCGAGCTCCAAAAAAACTATAGATTTCTGCTTCTTGTGTCGTTACCGCAATGTCTCATCGAAATTGCTTCGTCAGTTTTTTGCTCTCGGCTTTTAATCGCTTTTTACGAAAAATCTTACAAACCGGCAAACGGCTGCTACGATTTTTCGTTTTCTCCTTGAGCAACCAGACTGTGCAATTCCTATATTACTGGATAGATATTTTATAATCTGCAGATATTTCGGAAACAGGGAAATGCATCTGGTTTAAAAACAATAAGGTTCGAGATGTATTCAACAGAGCTCAGGTTAACTGTTCGTTATCGTACGTATAATAATGTTACATTTACAACGAAGTCGAACCCCTTAAAAAATCCATGAAAAGGGCAAAACCAATTAGTGGACCTGGAACAAAGGAGTGGTAAAATGTTTTCAAGTCGACGCCAAAAGCCAAAGACTAGGTTAAGCAAACTGCTGAGAATATCTAAAAACTCCAAAATACGTCGATTTTGCTTGCAAGTGGGACCCTTTTTTGGATCCTAACACTATCTGCAGCATTCAACCATCACTACTGTGACTTTCAACTATTTAATTTGAATATGGGAGGTAGGTCGAGTGGCGTCTTTTTGGAAAGCTCTTTTGATTATCTAATAGCAATAAAATATAAATAAATACAATTTCAAAATCTACCGATTGGTTCTTAAGCTGACAAAAACTGATAAAAAATCTACCTACGGATTATCATCATTTTCGCTTCGTTCCACCAAAGCGTAGACACCAGCAGCGAAAAGATAACAGTAAAAATAAGTTATTTTCACATCTCACGCGACCACCAAAGATTTTATAATTTTTCAAGAACTAATCGACGACGTAAACAGGAAATAAATACTGCTATTTTAAATCTATTATTTTGAACTTTTGAAATCAAATATATAATAAACTTATTGCTAGGTTTTAAAATTGCAGCTTTGAATAGCAAATCAAAAGAGCTTTTCAAAAAGATGCGACTCCATTCACCTTACTTATTTAAATTAGGGGGTGGAAGTCACCTCCGCTAGGGGTTGAATGTTACAACACCTGATAGGATTTAAAGAAGTGTTCCCCTCGCAAGCAACATCGACGTGTTTTGAGTTTTTTTAAGTCCTCCTCATGGACTTTTCAGTATGCCACAACTGCGCTCCTACAAGTTGGCATTGCTCTATTACACAATGAAGAATAGCCAAAGCGCCTTCTCTAAAGCTATGATGGCTCTAGGCTTCCACAGAAGCTTCCACGCATATACAATACAGCCAGAAGCAAGTTGTGGAAAGAAAGCTAACAGGCGTAAATAAGTACTTCCCTGGTTAATACCACGACCGGCATTGAATCACATCACTCATCAGCCACCATCACTTTAGGCCTGCCGGGGCTTGCCATAGGATGTGAAGTATGAGGTACAAACGGGTTTCGTCCTCCTTATGGAACCAGTATGCCATACCTGCGCTCCAACAAGTCGGCCCTAAGGCACGCATTGCCATAATCTGCAATGGAGAATAGCGAAAAGTGCCATCTCTGGTGTTATGACGATCTTAGGCTTCTACAGCAGCTTCCACGCACACACAGTACAGAAGACACAAATCCGTTTCCTGCTTTATATCTTACTGTAATTACCGGCCGGACTGAATTGATGGTGGCTAGCGAATGATGCGACTCGATGCCGCTTGTGATATTAGCCGTGGGAGCGGTTGTTTTCTCTCGCCACTTTTTCTTTCCGCAGCTTCCTTCTCTTGCTGTATAATTTGTGAGCGGAAACTGCTGTAAATGCCTAGAATCGTCGCAAAATCAGAGATGGTGCTTTGCGCTATTCTTCATTCTATTATGTGACGGTGCCTGCCTTAAGGCCGACTTGTTGGAACGCAGGGATGGCATACTAACGAGTCCCAAAGAGAAACGAACCCGGTCTGTGTGTCTTGCTATACATCTTACCACAAGTCCTGGCAGGACTGAAGTGATGCTGGCTAGCGAGTTATATGATTCTGTTTTTCTTTAAGCGGATTTCTTCTTGCTGTACTTTGTGTTCTGGAACCTGCTGTAAAATCATTCCTCCAGGAAAAAGAATAGACCTGGTAAGAGTTTCGACAATCTAATCATATAAATCCAATATTTTAATCAGATTTCTTAAAGCTTTTGGAAACTTGTTTAGAACAAAATTATATCACTTTTAACAATAGATTTTACCTAAGTAATAACGGTTTAGTTGTGGGTAACCCTCTCAGCTTCTTATTAGCAGAAATATTTATGAAAAACATTGAGGAAACAATCCAAACACACAATTTGTTTAAACTATGCGTTTTCTGGTATAGATATGTAGATGATACTATGGTTTGTTTTAGAGGTACCGACAGACCATTGCACACTTTTGAGAATTTTATATATTCTATACATACTAAAATTAAATTCACAGCAGAATTAGAAGTAAACAAATCAATTAACTTCCTAGACCTTACCATCACCAGATTAACCATTAAACTTGATTTTTCTATTTTCCATAAAACTTCTCACACTGATACAACCATGCACTATACTTACCACCGTTCATACGCACACAAAGTTGCAGCCTATAATTCAATGATACGAGGGCGGGTCAATAAGTCAGTGACTTTTTGAATTTCCCGCCTCTTCACAGGAAGGACAACACTGCTCCTATCAACATGCATCTGTTAGTTGACTCCTGTCCATTTTTGAACAAGCTCCGTCATTTAGTTTGTGTTAGATAGCCATTGACGGCAGACAACCTCTTGAATTATAACTAAAATGGAAAAAAGGGAATTTCGTGTGCTCATCAAACATTATTTTTTGCGGAAAAAAAAACATCACTCAAACCAAGGCTAAGCTTGATAAATACTATGGGGACTCTGCACCATCAATTTCCATGGAGAAAAAAGTTGTTTACTGAATTTCGTTGTGGTTGTACAAGCACAAATGACGCTGAACGTTGAGGTCGCTACACCCGAAAAAATTAAAAAAATTCACGATAAGGTGCTGGCCGATCGGAGATTGAAAGTGCGGGAGATTGAGAAGCCATAGGCATATTACATGGCTTAGTGGTTTCGATTTTGTATGATCACTTGGGTATGAGTAAGCTATCCGCAAGAAGGGTCACAATCGACCACAAACGCAATCGTGTGACAACTTCAAAGGAGTGTTTGGCGTTGCTCAACCGCAATAGGGAATAGAGTTTTTCCGCCGTTTCGTAACCATGGACAAAACATGGATTCACCAGAACACACCAGAGACCAAGCAGCAGTAAAAACAGTGGGTTTCTCCGTGCGAATCGGCGCCGAAGAAGGCCAAGGTGGGTTTGTCAGTCAATAAAGTCATGGCGACCGTTTTTTGAGATGCACGCGGTATAATCCACATTTATTACCTTCAAAAGGCAAGAACAATCAATGGCGAATATTATACCAACTTAGTGAACCAATTCAATGAGGATGTGAAGAAAAAACGACCGCATTTGGTCAAGGAAAAAGTTCTTTTCTACCAAGACAATGCAAGGGTGCCCAGATGTAAAGTCTCCATGGCGAAATTGCATAAATTGGGCTACGAATTGCTTCCTCATCAAGTGACTATTTTTTGTTTCCAAACTTAAAAAATGGCTCGGCGGAAAGAGATTTGACTCCAATGATGAAATCATCTCATAAACCAGTTCCTATTTTGAGAACCTCGACAAATCCTAGTTTTTGGAAGGGATTAAAAAATTGGAGAAACGTTGGACGAAGTGTATAGAGCTCAAAAGAGACTATGTGAGAAATAAAATGATTTTTTATCAAAACCTGTGTTTCATTGAAAAAGTGACAGACTTATTGACCCGCCCCCGTACACCGCTTACTACATGTACCTTAGTCCAATGAAAATTTTCAAAAGAACTTTGATAAAACGAACGTCTGGTCGCAGCAAGTTCAGCAGACCTGCACACGGGTAACGTCATCTGTCTCTGTCCAACATTGTAGATATTTCATTATGAAATTTGAAGTCCTGTCGAGGATTATTTAGTTTTAATTTCGAATAACTTTATTTTTCTTTGATCCAAGAACTTGAAAATTGGTAGACGGACCCGTCTATCTATGTCCTTTTAAGTTGTTAATTTTTGTTTTAATCGATTAAACACCTTAAATGATATTTCGGTTAAAAAATATATTTTTTTGTTGAAAAATTAGTTGTTAAGATCTGATGACTGAACTCATCCCAGCCATTAACAAAATGAAGAGAATCCCTAAATTTTGTCCAAACCAGTGAAGTATTTTTTGAGTTAACGGTTGTATATATATATATATATATATATATATATATATATATATATATATATATATATATATATATATATATATATATATATATATATATATATATATATATAGGAACTTGCGATGTGGCGGGAGTGGACCTAGCTTATCTACCTATTACGTAATTGGCTTGGCACCGACTTCAAACAGATAAGTAGGTAGCGCATATTTTAACATTTCATCTAATTTTCGTCTTTTAAAATCAACATGTACAGTTATTTTTTGTTTTATAATGCCCATTTTGAAGTCGGTTTAATTTTTTTAAAGTTTGTTTATATTGGGGTACATCTGTACCACAGCATAGTAATTCTTTATTATGCTATGTCTGTACTCTGGGGTAGTAAAATAAAATATTTTCGATGAGCAGTGTTCCAGGAATAAGCGAAGTTTTATGAAAATTTGCTCAATAAGCTATTGAAAGCATTAGATCAACGGCCGAACACCGACAAAACAAACAATTTTATAATACTTTTAGCTAAGCAGAAATTATCATTGTTAATCCCAGTAACTGTTGTACACAGGATCTACGATCCACTTGCGTTACTCTACACTCTAAAAGAACCATACCGTGAAATTATATTTGCATAAAGTTTTGAATATGAAATGAGGCAGTTAGTTCTGTTCACACCAGGTCTATTTATAATCCACGAAATCTAACACCAATATTTCATCTTCAAGCAAAAGGCGATAAATTCAAATAAATTCAAAATATCAAGTCATAGTGACACATCGCTTGTAATAATGCTAATGATTCTACAAAATGGAAAATATTTTACTTTCAAATGCGCTTGTTGATATGACGCGTTCGTTGAACATTTCAGAACTTGTACCATTGTTATCTTTAACAAAGGCTCATTTACATGTAATTTTTGACCATTGTTATGTCTCTCTTCATGGGTAGAATGTGTGCGTCCGTGTTGAAAACCAACTCCTACTAAATGTTTATTCCATGGCGGCAGACGATTGTTTTACAATTACAAGTCCATATTGCTGGATCTTATGTTACCATATTCTTATGTTTTTATCGCACGCTACCTTTAAACATTCTGGTGTGAAGTAATTATTACATTTGAACAGGATCTGTCTAAAAAAGTTTGGACGAAGCGTGTGCGTTATGGTAGCGAATTATCTACAGTTTTTTACGAAAATTATATATAAATATATATATATATATATATATATATATATATATATATATATCCTACAGTTTAGCTCCTCTCTTCCGGCCAGACTCTATATATATATATATATATATATATATATATATATATATATATATATATATATATATATATATAATATATACATATATAAATTGAAACTGACCTCCGTAATCCTACAGTTTAGCTCCTCTCTTCCGGCCAGACTCTTACGCATACAAACATGTGATCTAATTCACGCGGGGTTGCCACTTCATTCCCTTTATCGGCTAAATAAGGTATCATAATATGTATTGCGATTAGATTATTGTTATTTTATGACAGCGAACTATATATTTAATGGCTTCCACATTACTTCTCTTGATTAAAAAAAAACATTCACGCAGCAAGTGCGTTATGATAACGACTAAGGTATCATCATACATATTATGATAAATTTTTATTTTATGATTACTTCATACTCCTCTACATACAACCTGCTGATTTGGATGATTTGAAAATGAAAATAACAACAGAAATTAGGAACCTAACGCATGACGTGTTGAACAGAGTTAGGCAAGAATTCCAGAGCAGATTATTTCGTTGTGTGCAAGTGAATGGAGAACATTTTGAACATTTTTTTAAGCCTATTCTCGAAATTTGAATTTCAGGGTAAACTGTTTAGTTTTAATATTCCGGTATGAAATTTCCACCCTGTATTGAAAACTGTAATATTAGACCATACAAATGGGGTATCTCCGCATTCAGAAAAATGTGATCCATCGAATTGTGATGAAAAAACGTAAGGTTGCTATTTAAAAAAAATGATAAAGTGGTGGGGGTAAAATGGTGGGAGTCTGTTTTTTAACTATGATTATAGGATAATGTACGACAAATTATACTTCAAGGTTCTCAGCATTTTTCACAAAAACTATTTTTTTGCTGAATAATGAATTATATTCCATCATAAGTGTGTTTCACACTATATATGTATATATATATATATATATATATATATATATATATATATATATATATATATATATATATATATATATATATATAAATATAAATTTAGTAAAAAGTTGCGTAGGTCATTTGTATTAAAATACGCTACCATACGGTACTTGCTTCGTCCAGACTTTTTCTCTCCAGAATAATGTTTTATTTGTTTTTGAGCTCAGATAATTTTTAACTCTATGTTGTTAAAGTTGGGCATGATAGCAGACTACTGATCTGACAGATTAAAGATCTCAACATTCTGCAAACCGACAACAAAATGTCAATTCTGCTCATGTTCTTCTCCAATATATTTTTGTGGCTACACGTGTGCAAATGTGAGGCGTTCCAAGGACAAAATTTCACAGCTGACCATATTTTTCATTGACAGGCAAGGGAGACTGATAGGTTGAACTGTTGAACAGATCATCAGGATGAATGGTCATTAGGGCTTGGCGCTTAACTCCTTACCATTGATGCTAGTACTATTACTACAAAATAATCAATAATGCTGTGCTATTACCGCCACTACTACTACTACTATTATACTATTACTATTTCCTTTACTACGAATACTACTTCTACAAATAAGACTGATACTATTACTGTCACATCATTATCACAATGTTCTATCATTATTACTACTATAACAAACTGTATTATAATTAATGATTTTTATTACTATATATTAGGGTAATGAGTAAAGATTATAACCTGTGATGAGCACTGATAAGTACAATTTGGAAAACCCAATTCAACACAATAGAGTTTTTAGACCTGACGATCATTTCGCTAACAAAGTTAGCCTCATCAGCGAAACGACCGTCGGGTCTAAAAACCGTATTGTGATGAATTGGGTTCTCCAAATTGTACTTGCTATATATTATAGTTACTAGATAGAGATTAAGACATATAGCGAGAGCGTCCATGTTTAGACCAAAATAAGGTTCTAGGCAAAACTCGGCAACAAAATAGATAATTTGAAATCTTGATATCATCATTGACCGATTTCAATTTTTTTTTTCTAAACGAGTACCAATTAATTGTTTTTATATCGTTTTACTAAATACCTGTTAGACGCCTAGGAACACGTGTGAAACACAAATAACGAAAACTAAGTGTTCTGCTGCATTATTTTTTTCAGGCAGAGAGGATTTTTTTATGTTTCAAAATATATGGTACCATATGCATGAAATAAAGTCAATGTGTCAAATAATATTGTGGAACAGAAAATATCTAAAATGGTGCATTCATCTCGATTTTACGGCAAGTTTAATTAAGCAAACGTAAAAAAGTCTGGACGCAGCAAGTGCGTTATGGTAGTGAATTTTCATAAAAATGTTTTTAATAGCAAATATGTGTTTTTTTTTCAGAAAGCAGGCATCAAATTTGGTTACCAGTATAATCTATATAGTAAAAACAATGTGCCTTGTTTCATCAAAATAACTTTATTGTTTGAAAACGTACAGAAATTTCCGAAAGTAAAATGTAACCGAAAAAATCCGTTTCTTGGTCAACCTTATAGGTTAATAGCGAATTGAGCTTTTCAAATATGAAGCATTTAATCAAAATTCGATACTATAACGCACTTGCTGCGTCCAGAATTTCTTAACTTACAAACATGCATTATATTTCGATGGAAAATGCAAAAACATAAGGCGTTTTCCACTAAAAAAAATATTATTTGTATCACCAACGACTTATGGGCCACCCTGTGATGGTAGCAATATTTTTTTAAGGTGTAGCTCAAGACACCGTATAATTAATGTATACAATATTTTTTCATATCTTGTATAATAACGGAGATATTGAGCTTTATTGATTTTTTACGAAAATTCTACAAAAATTATATACCATTAAACGATAAATTCTATAGCTAAGGCTACTGCCAAGCATCAGAGAAAGGGTCTATTTCAAATGAATTTTCTGGAAATATTTTAGTAAAATAAAGGACGATGACGGTTGAAACTAAGACTTCAGGGTTTGTAAAACATTCTTCTTAAGACATTTTCTTTCCATAGCCCGTATTAGATTCAAGTTCTTTGCCTAAATGTTGCGAATTTCGACGTTTTAAATTGTCACTTTGACGTTTTGAGGAAACCCCCAATTTATTTTTCTTTAAATGCCCATAACTTTTTTGTCTTTTGACCTACAGAGCTAAATTTTGGTACGCACCTCACCTATAATGACATAAACCAGCGTACCAAATTTGGTTGCCCTTACTTTGTTAGTTCCAGAGATATAAATTTTTTTTGAAGGAAAACCCAAAATTTTCCGGGAAAACCTGGGCCGATTTTCCTGACTAACGAACTTATCCAAGCCATTTGCAAAAGGAAGGTATTCACCAAATTTTATCAAAATCGGCCCATTATTTTTTGAGTTATCGGTGTGATACATATATATATATATATATATAATATATATATATATATATATATATATATATATATATATATATATATATATATATATATATATATATATATATATATATATATATATATATATATATATATAAATATATATATATATAAACATATAAAAATTGAAACTGACCCCGGATATGTGTTCTGGGGGGCCTAATTAGCGCTCACTTGAAGAAATTTTTTCAAAATTCAAAAGTCGAGATCTCCTCATTAGTGAATTTTTTTTAAGAAAATTCACTAATATGCAGTGGATAAATCAAGCGTATTGAAACGAATGCAACTTCAATGCGAAATAGGCTAAATATGGCGACAGTCTCGGAAAACATCCACGCATATGTAAGTCTAAATTAATTATCACCACAATTAGAACCGTAGACCGGTTGCGCTCTAATTAGAGCTTGTCAGTACGGCATACTAATTGTAGCGAAAATACACCTACAAAGTAATACGGCTATGGTAGCCAGCCTTCCAACACTAAGTGAGTGGTAAGACACAAAGCAACGAGCCGCCACCTAGTTACAGAACCAAGTAGTATGTTGTCACGCCAGCTTCAAATAACACAAAGTGTTAAAAAAATAGAAACTGTATACAACCAACTAACAATTTAGAACATTGTCAGATCTGGCCCATTTCTACCCTAATATAGGGACAAAGTATTTAAGGCTAGATGCATTCTGACCACAATAAGAACCGTAGACCGGTTTCGTTCTAATTAGAGCACTACGGCATACTAACTGTAACGAAAACACACCTATAAAGTAATACGGCTATGGTAGCCAGCCTACCAACACTAAGCAACTGGTAAGATACGAAGCAACGTGCCGCCACCTAGTTACGGAACCAAGTAGTATGTTGTCACGCTAGCTCCAAATAACACAAAGTGTTAAAAAATAGAGACTGTATACAATCAACTAACAATTTAGAAAATTGTCAGCCCTGGCCCATTTCTACCCTAATACGGGGACAAAGTATGTAAGGCTAGAATTACTACCGAAAATTGGAGTAAGCGCTCTAAAGTTGCGACCACCGACTCAGAATTTTAGTGTCTTACCACTCACTTAGTGTTGGAAGGCTGGCTACCATAGCCGTATTACTTTATAGGTGTATTTTCGTTACAATTAGTATGCCGTAGTGACGAGCTCTAATTAGAGCGAAACCGGTCCACGGTTCTAATTGTGGTGAGAATGCATTTAGCCTTACATACTTTGTCCCTATATTAGGGTAGAAATGGGCCAGGGCTGACAATTTTCTAAATTGTTAGTTGGTTGTATACAGTCTCTATTTTTTAACACTTTGTGTTATTTGGAGCTGGCGTGACAACATACTACTTGGTTCTGCAACTAGGTGGCGGCACGTTGCTTCGTGTCTTACCACTCACTTAGTGTTCACGCGTATGCCTTAACTATCTCTATGGAGTAACTATATTATGTATTAGGACTGCTTTTTGTATATTACTGTACTCAAAATATATTGCTTGTCATCTATGTTTAAACATACATTATATATATATATATATATATATATATATATATATATATATATATATATATATATATATATATATATATATATACACAGGCTGTCCCACGTCGAGTAATGTATTAGATTATTTCCAATATACATTTTTGGGTGCTGAAAATTTGTATACAGAGGTTGCCGAAGATGCTCTATTTAATGGAAATAATTTCCAAAATGGCGGATTTCCAGTTATACCGTAATAGATATATTGTTATTTCAAATAGAACACCCTGTATATTATTGCATTTTTAGAATACTTATCTAATATTAGGTTAAAAGTTATTAGGGTATGCTCTCCCTATCTTCAACTGTTTTCGAGTTATGTCAGTTGTTTGACAGAGTACAAACATATCCAGAACATAAACCTTCCTGAAAAAGCTGGTCTGACTTTCCTTGCCAACAAACCTATCCAATAAATTTACATAAAAACTACACCAGGCAAGATATATTTATTCACAGAAAACTTGTTGAGAGAAATAAAAAAAAAAATGACATGAAATTTTTTTTCATGAAAACACGCCATATTTTACAAAAATTGGCCAAGTAATCTTGCACAAAAATTACACAAAAATCTTTTTATGAAAACTTCTAAAAAAAATTACATGAAAATTTGCTATACAAAGTTTTTTTTACAAAAATTCGAAAACATAATTTAAATTATTATTATTATTATTTCTGACGCGAATATGCAAATATTTTTTTACAATTTATACGAAAATTTGCTGAAAAAAGACATAAAATTTAAATTAAGCACCTAGTCTGTAATTACTCTTGAAAAAAAATTTAAACCAATGTAAGTAAAAAAATATAAGCGGAAAAATGTCAAGTTAATCTCTAATTGATTGTTTACTTTATAGTTGTAAAGTGAGTCTGTAAATAAAGGCAATTATTATAACTATTTAAGTATTTTTGTATTTAAGTCTGCCACTTTAAAGTTTCATTTGACAATTGTGAAAACAATTTATGAATAGGTAAATATGTATAGATAATCAAATTAATTTTATCGCATAGTCTGATCGGTTAATATAATTAAAGTAAAAACTGAAAAAACAATGTGTTAAAAATCAGGGTATGCGATTATAAATGTATATATTTCCAAACCTATAGTCTAGATATAGTGGGTGTAATAGAAAAGTTGGAGTAGAGGATATGCCGTTCACTTCTAAAACAGAAACTGTTTCATTTGAAAAAAATGAGATACGGTAATTTAATATTTTTTTTAAATTCAGCCACTATTTAAGGGCGCCTGTATATGGCATCTCGAATTGTTTGACGGATAATATAAACGAAAACCTCACTTAATGCGTAATTTTCACGGGACTCCGATTTCTATTGGTAAAAACTGCCGTATCAAAATTTTTGATATGTGCCAAAAATGTGAAATAACTCGAAAAGGATAGACGATATAATTTTTTTACAAGGATGCATTATAATTCAATGGAAAATGCAATAATGCAATAATAAAGGTGGTGTTCCATTAAAAAAGAAAACTTGTATTATCAACTTGTATTACGGACTTATGGGCCACCCTATGATTGTCAAAATAATTTTATAAGATGCAGCTCAAACCACCCTATACGTAGCTTATATAATATAATATCTTGTATAACAATGGATATATTAAGCTTTACCGGAGAAATGAGCTACCTCGTATATATCTTAACATGTAGAAACTGAAATTGACCCCGGATACTTCTTCGGGTGGCCTAGTTCGCGCTGATTTGAATTAATATTTTCAAAAGTCGAAGTCTCCCAATAAGGATTTTTTTCTACGAAAATTTCTAATGATAAACTATTAAACCACAAACTCTATAACTGAAACTACTGCCAAAGCGTCAGAGGAATGGTCTATTTGAAATGAATTTTCTGCGAATATTTTAGATGATTGAAACTGTAACTTAAGGCTTTGTAAAACAGATTTATTACGACATTTCTTTTACAAAACCCATATTAATTTCAGGCTGTTCGTCTGAAAATTGCAAATTTTGACGTTTAAAATTTCGACTTTGACATTTTAAGAAGAACTATAAAATTTTAAAAGTTTTTTTTTGTTGTTTCTTATTGCGCCCAGAAAACTGCATCTTTGTCTATAATATACAATAGATTTTTTATCCACACAAACTATTTTGGTTTTGTGCGTTTTTCTAGTCATCAGTGGCACCCAACATTTTTATCTTTCAATGTTTATAATTTTGTTTTTCGTTTTAACTTACAGATCTGAATTCCGGCATGCAGGGTGAGTTTGATCGTATAAACGTGAGTACCAACTTTGGTTGCCACAGCTTTGTTGTTTTCGGAGTTACGAAAATTTTCCGAAAAAAAAAAAACAAATTTTCCTGAAAAAACTGGTCCAATTTTTCCTGGTAACGAACTTATCCCAGCCACTTTTAACAGGAAGGCACTCACCAAATTTGATACAAGTCGGCAATCGGCCCATTATTTTTTGAGTTATTGGTGTGATCGATATATATATATATATATATATATATATATATATATATATATATATATATATATATATATATATATATATATATATATATATATATGTGTGTGTGTGTATGTATACTGGTGTCCAGTAAATAGTGCACAAACTTCCGGGTACTCATAACTTGATTCATGGCCTATCAGAATAATGAAAATTATGTTTAGTAAAAGTGTTATGGTTTTCGAGTAATCCGGACTTTTCTAAAATTTCCTAGAGTATCTAACCTGCAACATTATTTTCACTGTCGTTTCTACAAATTTGGCATTTAAAAAAAATGTGGAAAATACTCTACATTAGTTGCTGCATCGAAACCATTTAACAGGTTTTTCAAAATAATTAAACAACTCCCACGATTAATGCTTTTGTCAAATGTTTTACCAAATTAAAATATAATCAGAACATAGTGAGATGTACGACGGTGTCGCCAACGGTGGTGCAGTTAGGTAATACTTTGTCACGGCAGCTCTAATAAAGACTACGTGTTATATAAGTAGAGACTGTGTACAACTAACTAACGATTCAAAAATCGCTAGCCCTGGTACTCTCTTACGTAAGATATTTAGGGATAATGTTTTTATATAAGGCCAGGTGCATTCCGATTATAATTGGAAACGCATACCGGTTTCGCTTACAATTATAATCGGAATGCACTTGGCCTTATATAGATATATTGTCCCTAAATATATTAGGGAAGACAGTACCAGGGATAGCGATTTTTAAAATCATTAGTTAGTTGTACACGGTCTCTGTTTATGTAACACGTAGTGTTTATTAGAGCTGCCGTAACAACGTATTACCTGGCTACGCCACCGATGGCGACACTGTCGTACATCTCACTATGTTGTACGAGGCTGGCTACCTTAAGCCGAACTTGCTTTTGGGAGTATTCTGGCTGTAATTCGGTATAGCGCACTGATGAGGTCTAATGAGAGCGAAACCGGTATGCGTTTCCACTTATAGTTGGAATGCACCTGGCCTTATATAGGAAATTTAATTAGTCAATTTTGAAGTTCAGTGTTGAAAAAAAGGTACCGTGTTTACTTGATAAACCGCATGAAAAGCTTGCTTGTTTTATGAGGAGTTTAAAATGGGGAAACACTACCTTTTTTTTTTCTTGTGAAACGTAAATATTGCAGCTTTTATTTAAAATGAGCCAATTTTCTGAGAATTTCAAAATAACAGCTTTATGACTTGTTCAACTTTGTTTCTAATTCAGACATAGAAACCTGATGTTATTATTAACGAGATTTACTTCCGTTTCGTTATTGCTCATTTGAGAGTGAACTTGTCTTTTTTTTTTGGAAGTAAAATGAATTTTGTTTCTGAAATGATTACTGAATCATAACTGATACAGTTATTGAAATAAATAAAAAATTGTAATACATGCTCGAATTGACGTCCTCCCTGTCTAATACACGCTCTACATCGAATCAAAATTGATCTTTTTAATAAACGTAATGTTTGCGAGGATATTTCTCGTTTTGTCTGATTTATTCTTCGCCGTAAATCTGATAAAGATAAAATATTGCATTTTTGTTTGTTAAAAAGGGCAAATTTTCTTAGAATTAGATAAGACTAACAATTACATATTTGTACTAACAAGTAGTGTTTTCTTGGTTCCTTTGTTGTTGGGCCAATTCTGTGGCCACCTCGAACACCAGATCTCAATACTTTGGGTTTTTATTGGGGCTGTGATGAACAGAAAGTGTACTGAAAACCAGTTCGCAATTAAGAAGATTTACGGCGAACAATAAATCAGTCAGCGCAAGAAATATACTTGCAAACATTACGTTTATAAAAAAGATCAATTTTGATTCGATGTAGAGCGTGTATTAGACACGGAAGGCGTCAATTCGAGCGTTTATTATAAAAAAATTATTATTTTTTTATTTCAATAACTGTATTAATAATTAATTTTACTTCAAAAAAAGACCAATTCACTCTCAAATGAGCAGTTATGAAGTTTCGTTATTAATAACATCAAGTTTCTATGTCTGATTCACAAAGTTGAACCAGCCACAATAATCTTATTTTCAAATTTTCAGAAAATTGGCTCATTTTAAATAAAAACTGCAATATTTTACGTTTCACAAGAAAAAAGTAGGTAGTGTTTCACCATTTCAAAATCTTCATAAAACAAGCAGGTTTTCCATGGAGTTTACCAGGTAACCACGGTACATTTTTTCCAACACTGAACTTCAAAACTGACTGATTAAATTTTAGTTTGGTGAAAAATTTGAAAGAATGCATTATTCCTGGGAATTGTTTAATTAGTTTTTAAAAATGTGTTAAATGCGTTCAATGCGCCGACTAATGTAGAGTAGTTTCAACGCCAAAAAAGTAAAAAAAAATGTAGAAATGACAGCAAAAACATTGGTGCAAGCTAGAGACTCTAGGCAATTTTAGAAAAGTCCGGATTACTGGAAAACCGTTACACTTTTACTGAACGCAATTTTCACTAGTGTGGTAGGCCATGAACAAAGCTATCAGCACCCCGTAGTTTGCGCACTATTTACGGGACCCCTGTATAAACACATCTCCCCATTAGTGAATTTTTCAGCATAACGCACTTCCTGCGTCCGTTTTTTTTTTGATTCTGAAACCAAATTTAGAAATATGAATAGAAATAAACATATGTTCTTGTAATTAGTTGAGCATAATTTGATTACAATTGAATTTCGGATGGCGCCAGATTATATATATGTCAAGTGAACAGATTATTCTGCATTATTTGTGATAATATTCGCGTGTTTGATAAAATGCCACACTTAAGCCTATTGTTGATAAAATTAAATTTACGCCCATCGATGTATTATTGTCTAATTGTTTTTCTTGATAAGTAACTAATAAAAAATAAGCCTGAAATTCTTGAGATAATAGTCTATACATTATCTACGTTCTAGGAAATTTATTATTATGTTTCTTAATTCCAATTTGATTTGTGTAGAACATTGTGAGATGTACGACAGGGTCGCCATCTCGGTGTAGAACCAGGTAGTATGTTGTCACGACAGCTCAAAATAACACAAAATGTTATAAAATAGAGAGTGTGTAAAACCCGCTCACAATTTTGCAAATTGTCAGCCCTGGCCCATTTATTTCCTAATATAGGGACAACGTATGCAAGGCTAGATGTATTTTTACCATAATAAGAACAGCAGACCGATTCACGCAAAAGGTAACAGTTAAGCTTAGTAGGACTCTTCCTTTCATTAGCTTGGAAAAATAGATTAGCCAACCCAATCGGCCCAGTTTTTCCGAGTAGCATATCAGTTTCCCGTAGAGTATTTCAAAAATGCACTTTCGAAGGGACAAAAGAGAATACAAGAGTAACAGTTTTTGTAAGATAAACACAATTTATGCAATTTTATAGACAAAATAAAAACTATTTCTGATTAAAAGGCCTAAAATTATTTAAGTATTAAAATTAGGTTTTGTACTAAAAACATTGAGATTCTAAGGCATCATTTAGTAGATATATTTAATTTAATGTAAGATTACCTATTATATATTATACTTATTATATATAATTACACACATAACTGTGTGTTTTTTTTTTCTTTAACGTCGGCGTATTTCCGCGACTATGGCCAATCATTGACAGGGAGCAGTTTCACCTCACCATCTTGGTAAGCTTGCCGAACCACTGCCTTTCTGTAAGAAGGGTAGGAATCTTTAACGTGCCCAACATTGCATGGACATGGGACCGACATCTTTACGCCACCTCCGAAGGGAGGAACGTGCAGACGTTCAACTTGCTCAAATACAATGTCAGAACCTCGGTTGATGTTAATGTTACAGTTTGTACTGAAAAAGTGAAAGGAGAACCCTGGGATCGAACCCAGTATCTTTCGGTTCAGAGGCACACGTTCTTAGCTCTGAACCACAGAGGCTCTATTATACATAACTGATAAACTATTTTGACAAATATGAGATCTAACTTTCACGTGACACATTTAATTAAATCTAATATACCTAACTAATATACTGAAAGAAAGCTTATGCATTGATTAGCAACATTTTAGGTATTAAAAATGTTTTTTAACTGACTGTTGTTTGCAAAATGCTAATTGTTGTCATAATTTGAGTGGAAAGTTTTGTTTCTAAAAATTATAATTATATACTTAAGCTTTTACTTATCTCTCGATAAATCTGTGATTAAGTTCTACCTTCTTGATGTACTATGTGTGCGAGGAAAATGCAGTTGAAGCCTAGAACCGCCACAAAAACAGAAATAGCCCTCGGCACTATTTTCCACTGCAATATATGCCAGTGCCCCTTCAAAACCGACATGTTAAAGCATATGTATGGCATACTGAAGAGTCCAAACGAAGAGGAAACCTACCTATGTGCCCTGTTATATATCATACCCCAAGATCTCGCAGGGCTAAAGTGATAGTAACTAGCGAGTGATGTGAGTCAACGCCCGTCGTGGCATTAGCCAGCCGAATAGCTGTTTTCGCTTGCTGGTTTTTCCACAGCTTTCTTTTTGGTGTACTGTGTGTACGTGGAAGCTGCTGTTGAAGCTTAGAATCGTCAAAAAAAGATGTGGCGCTTCGCGCTATTCCCCTCTGCGCTACATGTCAGTGCCTGCCTTAAGGCCGATTTGTTGGAGCATAGGTATGGCATACTCAAGAGTGCAAACGCGAAAATGGTCTATGTCTTCTGATATATATATATATATATATATATATATATATATATATATATATATATATATATATATATACATATAAAAATTGAAATGGATCCCGTATATGGATTCTAGGGGTCCTAGTTCGCGCTCATTCGAAGAATTTTTTCAAAATTCATAAGTCGGGATCTCCGCATTAGTGAATATTTTAAACGAAAATTCACACAAAGACAATCAACTGGTAAACTGGCAGGAGACGATCTGCATGCAATCCTGAAAGTAGAGAACTGATGAGACAATTAACTCTTCGTAGTCGATCCTCCATCAGTGAGATGAAACGCGGCAGCGTTAAATTTATCTGCCACACGTATCCGAACAATTCTGCACAGGATGAAAGTACATCAGTGCAATATAGCAGTAGTGCAGAAGTTAAACAGAAGTTTTGCCTTAGCAACTTTTGACAGATAATGTTCATCTGAATTATTCTGTTCTCATCACTGTGAATAACGTGTAAGGGCTAAGGCAACGAATTATTGACAGTTTCTCAATAATAAGAGCAAAGAAGAGCCAAGTCTCCAGGGTTCCTCGCAACTTTCTGAGAAGAATGAATTTCTGTGTCGAATGGAAGGACAACATTTTGAGAACTCATTGTAAGATCACAGACGAAATGTACATTCGACAGGTTATGCACTTTTTACAGATTAACAAAAATATTTCAATAATGTAGTTAGTGAATAAATTTTGTATTGGGTTAAGACAGTGAAAATCAGTTTAAAGCAGCGTAAAAACATGAAAATGTCTAAAGTCCCTTTTATCATGCGCAGTTTTCTCTATCGTATCGCAACAGGAGATACTTTTTTGAATAGTTTTTGATGCTCGTTAACATTGTGCTGTTTAAATTCATAAATTGGTGAAAACAAAAAAGTCGTGGGCCACAGATCGAAGTTTAAGATCATGTTAGACTCTTTGGCTCTGAAGCATTTGCATCATATTTGGAACATAAATCTGCACTAGTGATTTATGTGGAAGTGGAAGATTAAAAAAAATCAAATCACTAATAGAAAATTTATCTGTGTGTGTGTGTGTGTGTGTGTGTGTTTTGTTTCTTTAAAGTCGGCCTATTTCCGCGACTATGGCCAATCACCGACGCCAGGGAGCAGTTTCACCTCACTATCCTGGAAATTTTGCCGAACCCCTGCCTTTCTGTAAGGAGGGTAGGGATCTTTAACGTGTTCAACATCGCATGGACACGGGACCGACGGCTTTACGCCCCCTCCGAAGGGCGGAACGTGCAGACATTCAACTTGCTTAAATACAATGCCAGAACCTCGATTGATGTTAATTTTACAGTTTGTACTGAAAAAGTGAAAGGAGTACCCTGGGATCGAACCCAGTACCCTTAGGTTCAGAGGCACACGTTCTTACCCCTGAACCACCGAGGTTCTGAAAATGTATCTAAGAACAATAACAAATTTTTTGACACCTGTATCTTCGTTAATATTGAGTTTTCGAAAAATTGTTATAGGACTATGTGGTCCTAATTTATTGTGAGGAATCACCTCTTCAAGTCTTGACGCAAAATTTCTGAACACCTATATAGTTTTTTAGAATGTTAAGTAACAGACGTGTTATCGCTTATTAAAAATAAAGAAATAATGTTGGCATTCAATGTACAGGGTGATTTTTTTAAGTGTCTCACCCCTGTAATTTTTGTATTGCCAAAGATATGAAAAAAATTCCAACGCCATCTGACAAACTATCATGCGATGAGTTAAAATATTGCGACAGAAAAACAATTGCACATCGCCTTCATAGAAATCCATGGCCAACGTTGATTTTCTTAAATGGAAAGATAGGCCTCAGACACATACAGTCGATGCAGAATCAAAATCTGCGTACAACGATGCCACGATCGAATTTCTGAGTTTAGCCGTTTCGGAGACATGACGTCACAAAATTTCAAAATATTGCTGATTTTTTTAAGTGTCTCACACCTGTAATTTCTTTATTATGAGAGATATCATAAAAATTCTAACGCCATCTGACAAACTATCATGCGATGAGTTAAAATACTGCGACAGAAAAACAATTGCACATCGCCTTCATAGAAATCCGTGGCCAACGTTGATTTTCTTAAATGGAAATATAGGCCTCAGACACATACAGTCGATGCAGAATCGAAATCTGCGTACAACGATGTCACGCTTGCATTTCTGAGTCGAGCCGTTTCGGAGACATGACGTCACAAAATTTCAAAATGTTGCTGATTTTCTTAAGTGTCTCACCCCTGTAATTTTTGTATTACCAAAGATATGAAAAAAATTCCAACGCCATCTAACAAACTATCATGCGATGAGTTAAAATATTGCGACAGAAAAACAATTGCACATCGCCTTCATAGAAGTCCGTGGCCAACGTTGATTTTCTTAAATGGAAATATAGACCTCAGACACATACAGTCGATGCAGAATCGAAATCTGCGTACAACGATGCCACGCTCGCATTTCTAAGTCGAGCCGTTTCGGAGACATGACGTCACAAAATTTCAAAATGTTGCTGATTTTTTTAAGTGTCTCACCCCTGTAATTTCCTTATTATGAGAGATAACCAAAAAATTCCAGCGCCATCTGACAAACTATCATGCGATGAGTTAAAATATTGCGACAGAAAAACAATTGCAGATCGCCTTCATCGAAATCCGTGGCCAAGGTTGATTTTCTTAAATGGAAAGATAGGCCTCAGACACATACAGTCGATGCAGAATCGAAATCTGCGTACAATGATGCTACGCTCGCATTTCTGAGTCAAGCCGTTTTGGAGACATGACGTTACAAAATTTCAAAATGTTGCTGATTTTTTTAAGTGTCTCACCCCTGTAATTTTTTTATTACCAAAGATATAAACAAAATTCCAACGCCACCTAACAAACTATCATGCGATGAGTTAAAATATTGCGACAGAAAAACAATTGCACATCACCTTCATAGAAGTCCGTGGCCAACGTTGATTTTCTTAAATGGAAAGATAGGCCTCAGACACATACAGTCGATGCAGAATCGAAATCTGCGTACAATGATGTCACGCTCGCATTTCTCAGTCGAGCCGTTTCGGAGACATGACGTCACAAAATTTCAAAATGTTGCTGATTTTTTTAAGTGTCTCACCCCTGTAATTTCCTTATTATGAGAGATAACCAAAAAATTCCAACGCCATCTGACAAACTATCATGCGATGAGTTAAAATATTGCGACAGAAAAACAATTGCAGATCGCCTTCATAGAAATCCGTGGCCAAGGTTGATTTTCTCAAATGGAATGATAGGGCGCAGACAAATACAGTCGATGCAGAATCGAAATCTGCGTACAACGATGCCACGATCGCATTTCTGAGTCAAGCCGTTTCAGAGACATGAAAAAAAAATGTTGTAACGTGATAAATTAAATCATTTACTGAAAAAAAAAACCATTGAAACTATAGGTTTAACCAAAATCAATTAACTTCGTAATATAACATAGGGTGTTTTGCAAAACCTTCGTTACATTATTTTGATTTTTTTGATATATCTGACAATAAAGAAATTACAGGGGTGAGACACTTAAAAAAATCAGCAATATTTTGAAATTTTGTGACGTCATGTCTCCGAAACGGCTTGATTCAGAAATGCGAACGTGGCATCGTTGTACGCAGATTTCGATTCTGCATCGACTGTATGTGTCTGAGGCCTATCATTCCATTTCAGAAAATCAACGTTGGCCATGGATTTCTATGAAGGCGATGTGCAATTGTTTTTCTGTCGCAATATTTTAACTCATCGCATGATAGTTTGTTAGATGGCGTTGGAATTGTTTTCATATCTTTGGTAATAAAAAAATTACAGGGGTGAGACACTTAAAAAAATCAGCAATATTTTGAAATTTTGTGACGTCATGTTTTCGAAACGGCTTGACTCAGAAATGCGAGCGTGGCATCGTTGTACGCAGATTTCGATTCTGCATCGACTGTATGTGTCTGAGGCCTATCTTACCATTTAAGAAAATCAACGTTGGCCATGGATTTCTATGAAGGCGATGTGCAATTGTTTTTCTGTCGCAATATTTTAACTCATCGCACGATAGTTTGTTAGATGGCGTTGGAATTGTTTTCATATCTTTGGTAATAAAAAAATTACAGGGGTGAGACACTTAAAAAAATCGGCAATATTTTGAAATTTTGTGACGTCATGTTTTCGAAACGGCTTGACTGAGAAATGCGAGCATGGCATAGTTGTACGCAGATTTCGATTCTGCATCGACTGTATGTGTCTGAGGCCTATCATTCCACTTAAGAAAATCAACGTTGGCCATGGATTTCTATGAAGGCGATATGCAATTGTTTTTCTGTTGCAATATTTTAACTCATCGCATGATAGTTTGTTAGATGGCGTTGGAATTTTTTTGATATCTTTGGTAATAACAAAATTACAGGGGTGAGACACTTAAAAAAATCAGCAACATTTTGAAATTTTGTGACGTCATGTGTCCGAAACGGCTTGACTCAGAAATGCGAGCGTGGCATCGCTGTACGCAGATTTCGATTCTGCATCGACTGTATGTGTCTGAGGCCTATCTTTCCATTTAAGAAAATCAACGTTGGCCACGGATTTCTATGAAGGCGACGTGCAATTGTTTTTCTGTCGCAGTAGTTTAACTCATCGCATGATAGTTTGTCAGATGGCGTTGGAATTTTTTTGATATCATTAGTAATAAAAAAATTACAGGGGTGAGACACTTAAAAAAATCACCCTGTACATAGCGAGTTTTTATGTAGAAGGCATGCTGTATAACTCTATTGTAAGCCATAGATAAACTATTACTATATACAATTAGCCCTTATATTAGGGGAAAATTTGTGGGCGCACTCTTGTGATGTATTTCGTGACATTATCTTTTCCTATTCTAAATTTAGAAATGAAATAAAAATAAACTTTTTATACATATTCGTGCAGAGACTGACATGAAATGTGATATATCTAAACTAGCCGCCAAAATTATGAAAATCGTGCAAAAGTATACAAGAGAAAAAAATATAATTATAAGTTTGTGGTTTCAATATACTTGACGTTTGACATGCACATGGTTGCACACTTTTATCTGCAACAAGCTTTGCGTGTTGTCTATCTAGACTGAAATCAGGGGGTATGGTCAAAGCCCAACCCTAATGTGTGATGCGCTTTATTATCTGATGTAACTTTAACACGTTTTCATCACTGCTTCACTCCTAAAAATTTTAAAAGGTTTGTGATATTATAAACTATGTCATATTGCCATTTATTTCAATTTGTGCAAAATCGTTTAAAAAAAAGTCTGGACGCAGCAAGTGCGTTATGGTAGTGAATTTTTATAAAAATGTTTTTAATAGTATACATGTTTGTTTTTAAGAAAGCAGGCATCAAATTTGGTTACCAGTATAACCTATATAGTAAAAACAATGTGCCATGTTTTATCAAAATAACTTTATTGTTTGAAAACGTACAAAATTTTCCGCAAGTAAACTTAAAGTGTTCCCGAAAAAACTGGTTTCTTGGTCAACCTTATAGGTTAATAGCAAATTGAGCTATTCAAATTTTAAGCATTTAATGAAAATTTGCTACCATTCGAATTTTTTTTCTTACAAAGATGTATTATATTTCGGTGGAAAATGCAATAACATAAGGCGTGTGCGATTTAAAAAAAATTGAATCACCAACGACTTATGGGCCACCCTGTAATTGTAAAAATATTTTCTAAGATGTAGCTCAAGACACCCCATAATTAATGTATACAATTTTTTTTCGTGTCTTGCATAATAACGAATATATTAAGCTTTGAAGATTTTTTACAAAAATTCGACAAAAATGATATACCATTAAGCGATAAACACTATAGCTAACACTACTGCCAAAGCATCAGAGAAAGCGTCTATTTGAAATGAATTTTCTGGGAATATTTTAGTAAAATAAAGGACAATGACGATTGAAACTAAGACTTCAGGCTTTGTAAAACATTCTTCTTGAGACATTTTCCTTTCATGGCTCATATTAGTTTCAGGTTCATTGCCTGAATATTACAAATTTTGACGTTTTAAATCGCCAGTTTGACGTTTTAAGGAAAACCCAAATTTATTTTTCTTTAAATTCCTATAACTTTTTTGTCCAATAACCTACAGAGCTAAGTTTTGGTAGGTGACTTAGCTATAATGATAGAAATCCCTTAAATCCCTAGTTGCCCTTACTTTGTTAATTCCGGAGATCTACATTTTTTTCGACAGAAAACACACAATTTTCCCGGAAACCCTTGGCGGATATTCCCCGCTAACGAACCTGTCGAAGTCACTTGCAAAAGGACTCACCAAGTTTTATCAAAATTGGTGTATTATTTTTTTAGTTATAGGTGTGACATAAATATATAAATATAAATATAAATATAAATATAAATATAAATATAAATATAAATATAAATATAAATATAAATATAAATATAAATATAAATATAAATATAAATATAAATATAAATATAAATATAAATATAAATATAAATATAAATATAAATATAAATATAAATATAAATATAAATATAAATATAAATATAAATATAAATATAAATATAAATATAAATATAAATATAAATATAAATATAAATATAAATATAAATATAAATATAAATATAAATATAAATATAAATATATATATATATATATATATATATATATATATATATATATATATATATATATATATATATATATATATATATAAACAAGTCTGAAACCGACCTCAGATTTGGGTTCCAGCGGTCCTAAATAGCGCT
This sequence comes from Tillus elongatus, assembly GCA_964006375.1. Taxonomy (NCBI): domain Eukaryota; kingdom Metazoa; phylum Arthropoda; class Insecta; order Coleoptera; family Cleridae; genus Tillus; species Tillus elongatus. The sequence goes on from OZ023262.1 coordinate 147,832,356, forward strand.
CATTTAAAAAAAGTTTTTTAAAATTCAAAAGTCGGGATCTCCTCATTAGTGAATTTTTTTTAAGAAAATTCACTCAAAAAACATAACATTGTGTCACAAACACCGTTATAAAAAATTTTCTTCTATTGCTTGTTACACAATACAATACAATTTATTATTATTAAAAGTCTGGGCGCAGCAAGTGTGTTATGCTAATTAAAATTCAAGGAAATGATCTACGCATTTTTTAAGAAAATTATATATGCCGCAAAAATAGATCAAAACATGTCTGTAGTATTTAATAGACTTTGTTTACCACATACAATATTTTGGTTTTGTGCAGTACTCGGACCTTCAGGGGCTTTTTGTTTATAAGTGTTTATAACTATCTTTGTGTTAACTTAGATGTCTAAATTTGACACCTAATATATCTTTTATAACCTAAAACTGCTTACCAAATTTGTGTGCCATGCTGTGTTATCTTGGATATAAAAAAATTCGTAACAAAAATTAAAATTTTGCCAAAAATTTTCCCGAAGGAAACCTAAAATTTTCGCATAAAAACTGGACCGATTTTCCTGGCTATCATCTCATCCAAGCCACTTATAAAATGAAGGTACCTACAAAATTTGATAAAAGCGGCTTATTATTTTACTTCCAGATCGTCAATACATGTGGAAGTATGGTATCGGCGTCAGAAATTTCAAAAAGAATTTTTCGCTTAAACGTCGAAAGTGTCAAAATATATAAAAAACATGATTTGGGAACGAAAATTTTCTTTGCCTGTCGGTCTGATGTCTATATGTTAGTAATCACTATAATTTTAGAACGAATTGAGATATCGTCTTCACATTTAGAATACGCACTTAGTATCCGAAAACGAACGGTTCGGAATGTTTTTGGGTAAAATCGCCCTAGGTGGTATGAAATTAATGGGGGCTGATTTGAAAGTTTACAGTTTTTTCGTTAAAACTCGAGTAATATAAAGTTTTAGGGTTTGTTTATTATAAAACCTTAAATTTCATCAGACATCTTGTGTTCTGTGCTGAAATTAAATTTGAAATTAAATTAGGGATAGATTATGTGGGGGTGGAATATCGGTGACAGAAATTTCGAATTTTTGTTTTGCACAAACGGTGTAAAAATATCAAAACACAGAAAACTTGATTCTGGAACGAATATTTATGGTCTGTCGGTCGATCGGTCTGTCAGCAGGTACATTTTTCTGTTAGTAGGCGCAACAACTTTCGAACGACTTGGGACATAATCCTCAAATTTGGTGTACAATTAGCACCCGACAAAGGAACGCTTCGAATTATTTTTGGGTAACATCGCTTCAGGGAAAGTGACAATTAAAAATCAAGTGCATGTCAAACGCTAATATATCATTGGAGAAGTTTATGGGTACACGAATACGAACTTTTTCATTGTGGTCAGGTCTTGGACCCTAAATTAATTTCATGAGAATGTCTTTCTGGGAAGCGTAAATATGACAGCTATGTGGAATGTATGATTCAATTTGCAGCATTACTTTAGGTTATCAGAGTGATAACCATATACACTTAAATAGCTTAGATAAGACAGTTAGCCAGGAAAATTGGACCATTGATTCAGAAAAATGTTGGCTTTTTGTCAACAACAAAAATTCCGTAAACTAATAGCTTTTTTACATTTGCATTTTTTAATTTCAATTACAGATTAGATACCTATATGATTTGAATTTTAGGTATTTTATTAGCAACTTTTCACGTCAAAAATATTTAGTCAGTTTTCGCATAATTTTCTCTTTGACGTTTACGTAAAAATAATTGTTTTTCAATTTTATGTGAAATTTGTGTGATTCACCTGAAAAAAAATATTTTCAAATTTACGAGAAGAAATTTGTGTAGCAAATTTTCGTGAAAAACCTTTCAGTTATTTTTGTAAAAACAAACTAATATTCATGTATCATTACTCAAGTTAATTTTTGTAAAAAAAAAGGCGAATTTTGGGGAAAAATAATATTTTGCAAATTTTGATCTAAACTTTTTTTTTCGCTCAAAAGTTTTGTTGAATAATTATACCTTGGCATGTATAGTTTTTGTGTAAATTGCTTGAGTAGTTTTGTTGGTCAAGAAAATCGAACCGGTGTATTTTCCCAAAATTTTTGCCACTTTTCAAACGATAAATTGTGACATATGGTGTACGATTTCTACTATAAAGGTTATACCTACTATCTTTACCAAATTTGATGTATAGTATAGTATTTTACTGACATTAATTTTTAAAAAAGACATTAGAAATAAAACAAATTCGCTACTTACTGCGTCCGAACTATTTATTTTTACCATGTATCTATAAATCCACAAAATTCTTTAAATGTTTTTGCTCTTACTGGTTAAAACAGTTACAGACCAAATACAGATGTAGAGATTTCTCTGGGTTCACAAAATTTTTGCGAGATAAAATGTAAAACTGTCTAATTTGCAATACGCACAAAGGTGTGGTTAATGTTATGAGATTATAAATACAACTTTAAAAAGATTATTATTGACGAATACGTGTTTGTGTATCTAGAACTTAACAAGCATATGTAAACCTAAAAATTGCTATTTATTTTAATCACGTGCCTTACTTTGTAAGTCTCCCTCTTATATTTTCAATTATACACCAATATTTGCTAAACATTCTAATAACCTTAAGATTTCCTACTTGCATAAACTTCATAAGACTGGCACCCCATCTTTATTTAACGATCCAGAGTTTCTCTAATAGGGTAAGACCCCTTCAAATATCTGAGAGAATCGAACAAGAATTCTCAATCGAGGGAGTCGCACAAAAGGAAGCCTAGAAAGCTCAGAATACATTTGGAGAAGAGAATGAGATAGGGTAAAAAGTTGGAAGGAGGTTGTAAAGATTCATAATTAATAGAAGCAGTGGGTACGTCAACAGTGGGAACCGTGTTGTGGTAATAGAAAAATAAATACGAATGACGTATTCGCAGCGATAAAAGCATTAAGTAATGGGGAAGGAAGGGAAATTGATGACTTTTCGTGGGTGGTGCTGACGAAGATGAATCGGCATTTGATTCTTGAGGTCAGGTCTTCAGACGGTGCGTGTAACGCGCATATCTGTTTGGTGGTTTTAAAAAAGAAAGTAATAAACAACCTATTAATTATTGCGCCTAACCAAAAACAAAATTTTTCAAACGCATAAATCACAGCCGCGAAGAGTCATAAGATTTACATTGGTCAAAGCTTTAAATGAAAACTGAAGTAGTGTTTTGTGAGTATACAAATGTACTGTATGATTGCTAAATAGTAGAAGTATCTAGATAATATCAGGGACAGAAAACAATAATCGTAATAGGAAAACTTAATGATATTAAAAAAGTCAGGACTCAGCAAGTACCTTATGATAGCGAATTTTCATGGAAATGGTTTTTATTTTAAATGTTTCTTTTTAATGAAACCCATCAAATTTAGTAGATCGTATACCTTTATTGTCTATATATATATATATATATATATATATATATATATATATATATATATATATATATATATATATATATATATATATATTGCTATGTAATTATAGCTGAACCCAAAATTAAAAAGTCTAGATGCAGCAAGTACGTTATGGTAGTGAATTTTGATAAGAGTTGTACACTATTAGTAAGATATATTATTAAAACTAATTCTTTAAATTTAATTGGACCTTGGAGATCGGTTTTAGAATCCCAGTTAGCGATTATTTGAAAAAATTTATATTTTATATGGAGCTACTAAATTCAAATTTCGTCTTAGATATAATATGTAAGTACAGCAAGTACCTTTAAAAAAATGGTGTTACAAATTTTATTAAAGTTACAAACGTTTTTCAGAAAAAAATAATGATGTACAAAGGGAATGTACCTGTCGAATTATAAAAATATGTAAGTACTGCAAGTGCCTTAAAAAAATTGTGTTACAAATTTCATGAAAACATAAATTTTGTCAAATAATCGCTAACTAGGACTCTAAAACTGATTTCAAAGGTCCATTTACATTTAAAGAAATAGTTTTAGTAGTATATCTTACTAACAGTGTACAATTCTTATGAAAATTCACTACTATAACGCACTTGCAAATTTCTAAGCAAACGCTAAATTTTGGCAAACAGTAGAGAACAAAGTGACATTTTTACTCGAAATTTTCTTCAATAAGTGTTATTTTTCACAGGCAGTATGTTAAAAGTTTTAATTTTACCAAAAAAAGAATGTCATATTATATGTATATTAATCTCGTAGCTCATGCTAATTATATTGCAACTACTTACCACACCATTTTTAGTGAATTTTTATTTAAAAAATTCACCAATAGAGAGGTATCGATGGTGAAACTTTGCAAACAATTTTTCAAATGAGCGCAAACTAGGACCCCTAGAACCCATATCCGGGGTCAGTTGTGATATATATATATATATATATATATATATATATATATATATATATATATATATATATATATATATATACTCGTGGTTCGTTTTTTTTCGTGAAGAGTTATGAGAGATGATGCTTAGAATCAATCACCGAAAACTAAGAAACTTTAACACGCATGTCTGTTTCAAATACAGATAATAATACAAAATGTCCTCTCTAAATAGAATAACGCACTTAAAGATTAGAAATTAAAATTAACTATAGTAACTAAGGTATATTTTCCTGCAATTACAATTGAGTGATGGTGTAACATACTGCTCTCAACCGTAAAAGTGCAATGTTAATAAATTAATACAAAATGAAATAAATAAATATAAAACCTGAAGAAGCCGCGCATGAGGCGGCGAAACGTCGTTACATCAAAAACACAAATGTTGTTTTAATTTTGTCCAAAAATGAAGAAGTTTCCACAAATTTAAACCCAATAAATATATATATATATATATATATATATATATATATATATATATATATATATATATATATATATATATATATATATATATATATATATATATATATATATATATATATATATATATATATATATATATATATATATATATATATAAAAATGTATCAGTAGATAGTGGGACACCTGGGACCATCCCCTCCACTTTTTTCTGCGCATGTGCGATGACGTCATGCGCATGCGCTGTAAGGTGACAGTTGACAGTTGAGCTGTCAGCTGTCAACGTCAGCTGTCAGATGTCAGATCTGACCTGTCAGATGACGTCACAAGCGTTCCAAGATGGCTGTCATAGACAGCCGCAATCCGGGTCTCTATGGAAGTGTTTAATGACGTCAGACAGTTCCAAGATGGCAACCCCCTTATAAGTCAGGTTAAGGTATTAACTGTCTCTTATGTCTGACCTGAGATGTTCCAAGATGGCCACCTCTGTCCATAGATAGCCCCCAGGTAAGGTTTCTATAGAACTGTCTGATGACGTCAAATGTTCCATAGATATCTACAAGTCAGGTTAGGTCTCCATGTGTGTTTGTCGAATACCAGATGTCTGATTGTTTATTAAGGTTATGTTTGTATTTGTTTATTAAGGTTATGTTCGTATGACATGATTATTACCAATCAGCTGATTGTTTATTGAGGTTATGTTCACACACACACGTGTTGATTACCAATCATTTGATTGTTAATTAAGGTTATGTTTGTATTTGTTATGTCGTCAACGTGTTATCTGTTTGTTTATTAAGGTTATGTATGTATTTGTTTATTAGGGTTGTGTTCGTATACATGCTGATTACCAATCATATGATTGTTTGTTAAGGTTATGTTTGTATTTGTTTATTGAGGTTATGTTCGTACACATGTTGATTCCTCCGCTATCTGATTGTTTATTAAGGTTATGTTTGTATTTGTTATTTGAATGCAAACAGACATAATACAAGAGTGTACTTACATACAACAAGAGACGTCATCCTTGTTTCACAGCTTAACACACACTACTGAACAAGTGTCTCCTGTGTTCAGGAAACAGACAGACAACTGATTGCCATTGTTGAAGCTTGTACATGCTGTTTGAAAGGATATAACATACGTAGGTCATGACAGCTCGATGTCTTTGCTTAAACTGACAGATGCATGTGTATTTGAAAGAAAAGCATTCGCCTGAAATTAGATTTGAACCCACGAACCTCGAATCGGCCATAGACAGCTTTCTCAGATATATACTATCGCTAAACCAATAGCTCCACAGACGCACACGATAAAAGTTTGTTCGCAGTTGTATATATAAAACAAAGCCAGTTGTTGTTTACATATGAGGTTAGGTGTTCGTATACATGTTGATTACCAATCATCTGATTGTTTAGTAAGGTTATGTTTGTATTTGGTATTTGAATGCAAACAGACATAATAATAAGAGTGTACTTACATACAGCAAGAGACGTCATCCTTGTTTCACAGCTTAACACATACTGAACAAGTGTCTCTCTTGTATTCAGGAAACAAACTGATGTAAGAGAGAGAGGCCTTACAAAGGATAAACAACGTTTTACAGTTGTTAACCTTGATCCTGTTTGAGCTTGTCTGTGTATCTGTTTAATATACGCAAGAGAGAGGCCCTCTTAGAGGTAAACGACGTGTCAGTTGATGACCTTGGCGAATGTTACCTTGTGTTATATCTGTTGAATCACCCCATGCAGTTGTGTTTGAGCTTGTCTAGAATACAGACATAACCGAAATGATGACATCATAACATTATTTGTGTTTGTAGAAAAGGCCCCTGCTCACATCTTAAATCGTTCCTATTTCCCATAAGATTCTATGTATTTTAGCCTAATATATAGCTTTTGACACGGTTTCCCATAAGAAACAACGTATTTGTAGACACATACACATTTAGTAAGGTTTATGTAAAAACAAATTTAGTTTTAAAAACGGTTATTGTGGCAGCATATATAAAGTGGCTACACACACTCTTAAGCTCATTCATAATTCAGTTTTCGTTGAGAAAAGACGTGCTTCAGTTTAGTCTACCCAAAATCTGTTTCAAAATGGCTACATTAAGTGATGTGTGTTACCAGCAAATTAAAGACAACTTCTGGTATGGTCTATTTGGAGACTTTCAACTTATTATCGATAAGAACACTGGTTATTTTAATGCAACTAAACTGTGTAAAACTAGTAATAAAAAATTATATCATTGGATGGAAAATAAGAAAACTAAAGAGTTGATTGCCTATTACAACAGTCGGCTTAAGGAACAATTGGGTTATCGGAATACCGAAAAGCCAAATATTCCAACCGAAGGAGCCCACTTAGAGTCGCTTCCAAAGGGTCGAAATACCAATACCCTAAAAATGGACGCAGCATCTCAAGTAACACCAGCAACAGCTACATACGTATTAAACATTGGTGGAGCGCTCGCTGAAAACGACACGATATCTGGTACATATGTGTGTAAAGATTTGATAGTAAATTTGGCTTGCTGGATATCCAATCAGTTCTATGACAAATGCAACCAAATTATTTTTGATTTTTTCCTAAACGAATTTGATCAGAAATACAAGGACAACCTAGATGCGATTGAAGTAAAATTAATGGAGATAAATGATGAGGTGCAACGTATGCGAGAAACAAATGCTAAAGTCACAGAATATCTTGAAGATATATCCCCAAAGCCAAGTAACCTGGGAAAAATAAGTGTGTTTGGTTTACTTGCAAGAAACGAGAAAGACGCCCCCTATCCATATCATGCCGTAAGAACACAAAAGAAAAGTTTCCCCAGGGCTGTGAGGAACTTTAAAAATAAACACCCCGACGCCCAAGTGATCCTAAACAAGCTGTACGATCCAAATTCAGTAAATCTCTTTAACAGAATAAAGAGTGAAGTGAAATACCTTACAGCACATAGAAACAACCTACGTATAGCAGATGTACCACAAGATAAATTTGTCCAGGATATTATTGCTTTACGACATACTTTTTAATTGTATTACAAAATAAAAACACAGTAATTTTAACAAAGACTTTTATTTGATTCTAAGTACAAGTATGTAAACTCTTTGTTGGAATACATTTATAGAATTATTAACATTAGATGGTTCAGTGTTGCGTTGGTGCTGTTGTTGTTGTCGTTGGTGTCTCTTCATGGCTGTGGGTTTACTAGATGATAACACTAGCTTCTTTTAGTTCTTCCAAGATTGACTGAATTTCGTTGTTATGAGCATTATTACCTGCAACTTGGGAAGCCACTAAAAGTCTAAGTCTGTCAACCAACTCGTTTATGTCATTCCAATACACATAGGCTATTTGTTTGTTATTTTGTATCATATAGTTGTTGGTGCTGATGTTGTTGTTAGGGCTCATGCCGTTGCTATCGCTGCTCTTATCACTGTGAGTTTTAAGTTCAGTCTTTTGTTTTTTGTTAAGATGTCTGACGTTGCTGTCGTCATCGTCTTCCTCGTAGGTGTAACCAAAACCTTGAGGTGTTGAGGATCTACGACCTCGTGGATTTATCACTGGTTTTATTAGAGTCAGATACTTTTCAGAGGAACAACCTTTGGTTCGTGCGTTAGGATTATAGTTCATTTTATGCACACTAGTTGCTTCTAGAATATCTCTATAGTGTTGAAGATCGTCATAAGTATACCCCCGGGGTCTTTTCATAAATAACAATTCTAGCAAACCTTGTGTTTGCGGGTATCTCCTTTGGCCCAGTTGAATCTCAGCATCAGTAAAGTCTAAGTGTTTGTTACCAACACTCCAGCTACCGGTATCTTTAGCGTAGCGAGCACCATACGTTTGATCAATGGTAGCGAGCCTTGGTGGTTCAGTAAAATACTTGTCTACATAATATCGAACTCGTTCAGGATATTGCTCCAAAAATTCTTGATATGCAGGGTTGGATGTGACAGTTTGTAGGTCTGCCTCAAGCTCTTCAAATGTTGGGATATCCTCATCGGAACTTGTCTCCTCAGCCTCTTCCCTTGGTTCAGCTTCAAAAACTTCATGGTCTTTAAGGAACTGTACTTGGGGTTTCGTTTCTAGTATATCGACTTCGTCTTTGATTTGTTCAGCCTTTGGTGGTTGCGGCTGCTGCTGCTGCAGTGCTGCTGTGTTTTTAGATATTTCACTTAGGGGCTCAACAAGTGGTTTATATAAACGTTGCAGAACATCATCATTCTCGGCTCTGTTAAGTTTAAGCATTAAATGTTTTTTTCGAATATTGTCAGCAAGTTGTAAAATCCTTTTCTTAACTTTTCGCTCTTCCTTACCCAACACTTCCATTGTGCTACAACTGGTCGGTGTTACCAGCCGGTCTAATCATTTGTTTGAGCGATACAGGTTGTGTGGTGGTTTAACATATACTGACTCCGTCACGGTACATGTCTTCTTATTTATCACGATATCCGTCTGTCTTGTTAGACAGCTGTGTGTTAGACAGCTGTGTGTTAGTCAGCTGTGTGTTAGACAGCTGTGTGTTAGACAGCTGTGTGTTAGACAGCTGTGTGTTAGACAGCTGTATGACAGCTGTTAGACAGCTGTGTGTTAGACAGCTGTGTGTTAGACAGCTGTGTGTTGTACAGCTGTGTGTTAGACAGCTGTGTGTTAGACAGCTGTGTGTTAGACAGCTGTGTGTTAGACAGCTGTGTGTTAGACAGCTGTATGACAGCTGTTAGACAGCTGTGTGTTAGACAGCTGTGTGTTAGACAGCTGTATGACAGCTGTTAGACAGCTGTGTGTTAGACAGCTGTGTGTTAGACAGCTGTGTGTTAGACAGCTGTGTGTTAGACAGCTGTGTGTTAGACAGCTGTGTGTTAGACAGCTGTATGAGCTGTGTTAGACAGCTGACTGCCCTGTCTATCATTGTTGTGTTAGAATAATATATATCTATCGAATCCTTTTCTATATCGGCCTTTGTGTACATCGTTTTCCTTCACAATCACCAACACACCATACTTATTATCTTTCCAGCATTGGTGGCAGATAGTTTTAAATTGTTTAAAGTCCATATCGGTGGTCACATGATCGTCGTACACGTGTTTTAAATTGGTTTCATCTTGCTTGAATAACACAATAACATTGGTGTTGTCACGTACCAGATGTTTGGGTATTCGTGTATATGTTTGACAGAGATAGAATGAATCAATATTCTTATGTCTGCCCATACTGAAGTATGCTCTTATTTTATCTTGTTTGTCACAAGCTACATCATCAAATATAAACACAGAGTTGTCCTTGGCATCTTCCGGATCTAATATTTCATCGTTTTCTCTATAAGGATAGTAACCAACACCTTTTGTTGCATTCATCACCTCCTTTAACATCTTGTATTTCGGTTGATACAGAGACTTTGAATACACATACACGTTATCAAATTTTAAACCGTTTGCTTCAAACAACAAACTCAGCATGACATTAGTTTTACCACACCCACTCGGACCACATATGATACAGCGAACGGTGTTTGGAAAGAGAGGACCATGCCTCAGTTGTTGTTGAGCTGTGTCCGTAACAACATCGTCTATATTTGTAATGGGTAAGGCAGAAGCGTGTTTGCTGGTACGCATCTTAACTTAAACTAAACTATATTTTATTGGGTGTGTATATATATGAATGCAAGTGAGACACCCAGTCAGTATGCATGTTGGTGTCACAGAGTGAGGGTTGTTATTAACAAAGACAGATACAGGTTTTGCTGAAACGTTGCGGGGCGTTACAAACACCATGAAAGTTAACAGAAAACTTGATGAGGGGCTTTATGTAATCAACTCGAAGCCAAAGAAGAAGGTTCCCTTTAAAAACATACTAAGTCTGATTGAGGAAGTTATAAAAGATAGAAACCTTATTCCAACAGCGAACGCCGTGTTTGATATAGCTCATACAATCGTTAGAAACATTGGTGGACGTAAGAATGTGCAGAAACCTCGAGTTATTCCAATACCTAAAAGTGGAGGCTTCCTTCCGCTGTTGCCTCTGATATTTGGTGGGCTGTCAGCACTAGGAGCTCTGGGTGGTGGTGCTGCAGGTATTGCCAAAGCCGTGAACGATGCCAAGTCCGCGAAACAGAAACTGGAGGAGGAAGAACGGCACAACAAAACAATGGAAGCCATCGCGATGGGTAGGAGAGGGAGTGGCTTGAAATTTAAGCCAAAATGCAAGAGACTGGGCAAAGGCATGTATCTCAAGAAACAGCGCTACGGTTATGGGTTGTATCTGCAAAAACCATTGCAATAAAAGACTCAAACAGTAGCCTGTGTGTATCAGTCATGGCGCACACCTTCGTGTTGAAAGACCGCAGCTCCCATCTGTCGTCAGACTACCATCCACCAATTGTTTTGGATGGTAATTATGCTGTTGCCTTGATAGGCTTTCACACCTACAACAACATACCCAACATCTATGAAGGTAAAAACAAATTTCATGTAAAAGAAGGAACCGGTTGGCGAACCATCACGATACCCACCGGTGCTTATGAAATAACACACTTGGAAGAGTTACTTCAAAATGAACTTGTTGGTGCTACAGCAACACACGAACAAAAGCAACAGGCTCTGATTCTGAGACCTAATCCGAACACCATCAAATGTAGACTAAAGTATTATACAAATGTCAGTTTTGAATTTGATGGTTCGATTGGGCGAATGTTGGGCTTTTCAAAACAAGTTCTTCAGCCGGACACCTTTTATGAATCTGATTTACCTGTTGAAATAGTGGATGTTAGACAGATTCGCATAGAAACCAATATTGTGTCTGGTTCCTATTATAACGGACAACCCTCAAATACGCTGTATGAGTTTGCTCCGATGGTTGATCCTGGCTACGCAATCGACATAGAACCTAAAAATTTAATTTACTTGCCGGTGAACAAGCAAGAGATTTCCAATATAAGCATCGACATCGTCGACCAAGATTCAGTTCCTGTCAACTTTCAAGGTGAAGAGGTGTCTGTTCGCTTGAAACTTATAAAAGTTGCTTAGTATGTTGGTCTTTAAGGATATAAAAGCAAGTGGATCTACCACAACAAATTCAGTTGAGTCAGACACGTCAAAGGGTACGCTTCGTCCCGATAATATTGAGTTCCTGCAAAGCCTGGGACTAGAAATATTCAAAGACCCCGTGTTTGATGATGCCATCGATCGAGAAGAGCTGCGCTCTTACTATTCACCAACTAAATCGTTTGGTAACAGCGATGAAATTGAAATAGCCATCAACCAACAAGATGCGTTCGTATGTCTGGCCGAGTCAGCTCTAATAATCGAAGGTGTTCTGGAACCTGTAGCAATCCAAAATGCCACTGGTGCTTGTTATCTGTCAAATAATGGAGGAGCAGCTCTGTTTGAATCCATGACCTATGAGTTAAATAACAAGGAAGTGGAACGAGTGCGAGACCCCTACACAACAACACTCATCAAAAGTCTGCTATCGTTCAGTAAGAATGAAGCCCAATCTCTTAGCAATGCCGGACTGAATGTGTCGTCGGAGCACATCACCTTAAATGATAACAAGTTTCACATGCTCATACCTGTTTGGTTCCTCTTCAGTTTCTTTCATCATTTCAAAGGAGTTCTCTGTGGTAAACATACTTTCCGCTTTACAAGAAGTCGAAACGATTCCAACGGCTATTACAGCACAGGTACGGCACGAGCAAAAATTACCGTAACCAATATGTTTTTAAAGGTAAAACATGTCTTTCCCAATGATAAAATGAAATTGGAACTGATGGATAAAATAGCAAAAGACACCTCTATATTTCTCGCATACCGCAAATGGGACATATATGAGTTACCAGCACTCAGAGATATCAACAGAGATGTGTGGGCTGTTAAAACTGCAACCAACTTGGAAAGACCTTGATATGTGATTATAGCATTTCAAACAGATCGTAAGGACAACGTGTAGAAGAGGCCAGACTATTTCGATAACATTGGTATGTTGGACATCCGAGTGTTTCTAAATTCAGAATGCTACCCTTATGAATCTATGAATATGGATTTTGAGAAATCGAAATATGCAGAAGCCTATAGCATGTATACAGATTTTCAAAAAAGCTTCTGTTATAAAAACATGTCGGAGCCTATCTTGAATTATGACGAGTTTAAAGACCGAGCTCTATTTGTGATTGACTGTCAGCACCAGAACGAGTCAATCAAGTCTTCAACGGTGGACATTAAGGTGGAGTTTATGAGTCTCGCCAACTTCCCTAAAAATACTCGTGTTTATTGTTTGGTTATTCATGACAGTGTAATGGAATATAAACCTCTAAGGGTATCGTTAGAGCCATTATGTAATAATAGTATGTCATTTTATGTATCAATATGTACAACTTAATTAATCCTAATAAATTTTTATTGTATGTAAATCAGTTGTTTTATTTTTATTTTGTTGCTTTTTGATTAACTCCTTTCTGTCTGTCAGTCTAAGCAAAGCCTTCGTGCAGTCATGACCTATGTGTGTGTGTGTGTGTGTGTTCTATACTTTCAAACAACCCATTCAAGACCTCAACAGACGTTAGTGTGTGTTAAGCAGTGAAACAAGTATGACATCTCTTGCTGTATGTAAGTACACTCTTATATTATTTACCAATATGTTTGCATTCAAACAATACTTATCAAACAATCCTCGTATATCAAAAGTTTAGTTTTCATGTTTTAAATCGAGTTTTGTTACTTGTGTTTTTTTTTATCACTCCCTATATAAAATAAATTCAGATTCACTGTGATATAAAACACTAACATAAACAAACGCCTACGTAAAACCGGGGGTCTCAGTTTTATTACTCAAACAGGTTCATTAACATATCTAAATGTAAATACGTTTTTTGTTATTGATTTAATAGTTTTTACTTCAAAACGTTTTTGTTTTTAGAATTTGATATTAGATATGTTAATTGCAAACGTGTTTAAATGTCTTACTATAAATATATATCATTGTTTTTAAAATTACCGTACCTATTAGGTTACAATTGGAATGTAATAGAGATACCCTGCTCAAACACACACACACACTCATCAGCCTGATAAACACGTTTTTAAATTATCATATGTAACAGGTTTTTGTTTTATATATACAACCGTAAACAAACTTTTAACGTGTGCGTCTGTGGTGTATTTGGTTTAGCGATAGTAGATCTCTGAGAAAGCTGTATGGTCGATTCGAGGTTCATGGTTCAAATCTAATTTCAGACGAATGCTTTTCTTTAAACAAAATCATATTTCAAAATTACCCCCACTATATCTTTCTCATATATGTATGTATGTGCTAAACCGAATGATTGTGTCCAACAGACCTCTCCCCTCGATCAAGGGAATATTCTCCCACTCTACCAATTTACAAATAGAATGTTCCCTTGCTCGAAGAGTCAGATCTCTGGACATAACAGACACAAATTTTAGAATAAATTCAAATTTCCCGCCAAAAACGAAATACCCTAACAACTTCAATACAACACATCTTACCAACACAATAAACAACAGACAGCTGTGTGTGTGTGTACGAACATAACCTTAATAAACAAATACATAACCTTAATAAACAATCAGATAACACGTTGACGACATAACAAATACAAACATAACCTTAATAAACAATCAAATGATTGGTAATCAACACGTGTGTGTGAACATAACCTGAATAAACAAATACAAACATAACCTTAACAAACAATCATATGATTGGTAATCAGCATGTCATACGAACATAACCTTAATAAACAATTAGACAAACACACACACACATAGAGAACTAACCCGACTTGTAGATATCTATGGAACATCATGACAGGTCAGACATAAGACAGTTAATACCTAACCTGGGGGCTGTGTGGCTATCTATGGACAGAGGTGGCCATCTTGGAACATCTGACGTCATCAAACACTTCCATAGAGACCCGGGTTGCGGCTGTCTATGACAGCCATCTTGGAACGCTTGTGACGTCATCTGACAGGTCCGATCTGACATCTGACAGCTGACGTTGACAGCTGACAGCTCAACTGTCAACTGTCACCTTACAGCGCATGCGCATGACGTCCTCGCACATGCGCAGAAAAAAGTGGAGGGGATGGTCCCAGGTGTCCCACTATCTACTTGTATCCAACCGGTAACTCAAAAAATAATTAACCTATTTCGATCAAACTCGGCAAGTGCCTTTCTTTTATTAATGGCTTGGATGAGTTCGTTAGCCAGAAAAACTAGACAAGGTTTTCCGGGAAAATTTTGAGTTCTTTCAAAAAAAAATTTTTCTCCGAAAATTACTAAGATATTTTAATGAAATTTCGTGGATATCTTTTCCTAAGAAAGACCTTGTTAGGTGCCAAAATTCAAGTTTCTAAGTTTGTAGAAAATTGAGTTTTTCAAATTTTGAGTTTTCTTTTGAAAAAAAAAATTTTTCTCCGAAAGTTACAAAGCTATTTTAATGACATTTGGTGGATATCTTGTATTCCGAAAGGCCTTACCATATTCCGAAATTCAACTGTTCAAGTGTATAGAAAATTGAGTTATACAAGTTTGAAGCATTTAATAAAAATACACTACCATAACGCACTTGCTGCGTCCATAACTTTTTTTAAATTATTTCTAAAGAGATCAATGCAAAGTAGGACAATGCTCAACATAACCATTTTATGTAACCCGAATATTTGTCAATTTACTTAATTCGTTAACTGGTACCTTTTACAATAAGAATGGGATATTTTATGTGTGTGTTTCTAGTCTAGTTCATTATCTGCAAAATAATGTACAAGAAAATTAGATATCCTTAATCATAAGTTCGAAAACAAGAAAAAAAAAAGTAAGGTTAATACTTTGTTGTTTCTGTAGTAACACATTTAATACATAAATGACACACTGGGGGTGTTTTCTATGTATATTAATCTACGGATTTGTATTATCCAGAGGTTACTTGCATTTAACTGTAGATAGCTTTTACATAGGTATCTAATATAGCTGAGTATTGTTGACATAAGTTTCAAGGATTAAAATTGAACAAGATGAAAGGGCTTTGGTTATGCGTTTAAGCATAAATATAGAGTAAATAGATGCAATTTTCTGTTTTATAGTTAACAATGACAATACAATAGTACATGTACTTACCAAAACATGAATTTATCACTTCTGGCCTCTTTATAATAATAAAGAAATAATGTTTAGTAATTTGAATTTATTGTTTGAGCAAGCATCTTTCTTCTTTGTATCTTTGATCGCTTTTATAAAACGGATGCATAGCGTTTTTCCAAAACAGCACTAACTTAAAGATAAGAAGATTATCACTATACAATATACAGTCTCAACTTTGAGTTTATAGCATAACCTATAAGCAAATAACAATAACAAATACCTTGGTTAGTTATTAGTTAACAGTATTTGCTATATACGCAAAAGTGTTCCCGAAAAAACTCGTTTCTTGGTAAACCTTATGGATTAATAGCAAATTGAGCTTTTCAAATATGAAACATTTAATCAAAATACGCTACCGTAACGCATTTGCTGCGTCCCGAATTTCTTTTCTTACAAACATGCATTATATTTCGATGGAAAATGCAAAAATGCAATAATATACGGCGTGTTCGACTAAAAAAAAGAAAAATTGTATCTCCAACGACTTATGAGCCACCCTGTGATTTTAGAAATAATGTTTTAAGATGTAGCTCAAGACACCCTATCATTAATGTATATAATTTTTTTCATATCTTGTATGATAACGGATATATTGAGCTTTGTTGATTTTTTACGAAGATTAGACTAGAATTATATACCATTAAACGTTAAACTCTATAGCTAAGACTACTGCCAAGCATCAGAGAAATGGTCTATTTGAAATGAATTTTCTGGAAATATTTTAGTAAAATGAAGGACAATGACGGTTGAAGCTAAGACTTCAGGGTTTGTAAAACATTCTTCTGGAGACATTTTGTTTCCATAGCCCGTATTAGATTCAACTTCTTTGCCTAAATGTTGCCTATTTTGACGTTTTAAATCGCGACTTTGACATTTTGAGGAAAACCCCAATTTATTTTCTTTAAATGCTGTACCTTTTTTGGCCTTTGAGCTACACAGCTAAATTTTGGTAGGTAATTTACATATAGCGATGTAAATCCGTGAACCAAATTTGGTTTCCCTTACTTTGTTATTTCCGGAGATATAAATTTTTGTCGAAAGAAAACACAAAATTTTCCGGGAAAACGCCGATTTTCCTAGCTAACAAACTTATCCAAGCCACTTGCAAAAGAAGGTATTCGCCAAATGTAGTCAAAATCGGCCCATTATTTTTTGAGTTATCGGTGTGATATATATATATATATATATATATATATATATATATATATATATATATATATATATATATATATATATATATATATATATATATATATATATATATATATATACAGGGTCGCTGATAAGTCTGGAAACGGTCGATTATCCGGGAAAATATACAAGGTGTCGAAAAAAGTTTTATACAAAAGTTTTTGGGTTCTTCAATGTCTACTAGGCGGTGATAATTTCATTTATACAGGGTTGGTCATACAGGCGTGGCACACCAATATTAATTTTTTTTTAATGGAACACCCTATATATTATTCGATATTTCAATCCTTCTCTTAATTTTGAGCAACATTTATCAGAAGCATGATGTACATAAACTCAATCGTTTCCGGGTAAAAAAATAAATAAAAATAAACGCTATTGTTTTTAAAATCTATTGGATGAAGAACAAAAATAAATGAAAAGTAGAATATCTCTTGAAAACAATCTGTGAGTGTGAAAAGAACCGGTTGCGATGTTTTTAACATTGTTTGGAATCCTATTTTATAAGATGTTCAAAGTGTTCTCCATTGACCTCCTGACAATAATGAATTCGCTTAACAAAACATTGCACTGCATTTACAAGAGCGTTTTGAGGAATGTTATTAATTTCATGCACAATCCTTGCTTGCAACTCTGCAATATTCTGCGGTCTATTTTGGTAAATTAAATTTTTTACATGACCCCACAAAAAAAGTCAAGCGGCGTCATGTCAGGAGACCTAGCTAGCCATTCAATAGTTCCCCTGCGCCCTATCCATCTGCCAGGAAAGGTTTGATTCAGATATTCCCGTACCTCAATTCCAAAATGAGGGGGTGCCCCATCCTGCTGAAACCATATTTCTTCCGCTGGTAGATTTGGGTCGTTATTGTTCGGAAATAATCGACTTACGTCTGGAACAATTGATTCTTGCAAAAGTGTCAAATATCGAGCAGAGTTCAAATTACCGTGTATAAAATAAGGTCCTATGATATAGCACACCAAACATTTACTTTTTGCGGTCTTTGGGTGTGAATTTGTTCCATCCAATGTGGGTTTTCGTCTGACCAGTACCTACAGTTGTGTCGGTTGACTTGTCCATTCAAACAAAATGTAGATTCGTCGGAAAACAAAATGTGGTTGGCAAAGTTAAAATTTTGGCTTAACTTCTCCATAATAAGTTCACAGAACTCGATTCTGCGATCAAAATCGTCTTCACTCAGTTCTTGCAATAAATGAATTTTATATGGACGGAACTTTTCCCGCTTCGTAATCTTTTGAATTGAATATCGACTCATATTGTGATTTAAAGCCAATTGCTGTGCCGAAGTTTTCGGATTTTCCACCACATCCAATATTACATTCAAAGAATTTTCTTCATTTGTAACGGTTACTGGCCTTCCAGTTCTAGGTTTATCCTTGATACCGCCAGTTTCGTGAAAACGATGCAAAGTTTTCGAAACTGTGGATTTGGAGATCGATTCCCGCTCAGGATGCAACTCATTGAACATAATCACCACTTGAGCAAAACTTCGTGTTCTATCACCGTACCCTATCATCATTAAAATTTCGATACGTTCGGTTTCACTTAAACTTGCCATTTTGCACAAAAACTGTTGACACTAAATTACTAATGTTTCAAAACTGTTGACACTGAATGAATGTTTGACATTCGTTGTCCTGGAAACATTTTAAAACAAAAGAATAATACTGCGTTTCTTATGGGCATCTTATCTTATCTTGGGATTCCAAACAATGTTAAAAACATCGCAACCGGTTCTTTTCACACTCACAGATTGTTTTCAAGAGATATTCTACTTTTCATTTATTTTTGTTCTTCATCCAATAGATTTTAAAAACAGTAGCGTTTATTATTATTTATTTTTTTACCCGGAAACGATTGAGTTTAGGTACATTATGCTTCTCATAAATGTTGCTCAAAATTAAGAGAAGGATTGAAATATCGAATAATATATAGGGTGTTCCATTAAAAAAAAATTAATATTGGTGTGCCACGCCTGTATGACCAACCCTGTATAAATAAAATTATCACCGCCTAGTAGACATTGAAGAACGCAAAAACTTTTGTATAAAACTTTTTTCGACACCTTGTATATTTTCCCGGATAATTGACCGTTTCCAGACTTATCAGCGACCCTGTATATATAAACATATAAGAATCGAAACTGACCCCGGATATGTGTTCTAGGGGGCCTAATTAGCGCTCATTTGAAGAAAATTTTTTAAAATTCAAAAGTCGGGATCTCCTCATTAGTCAATTTTTTTTTTAAATTAACTAAAAAGCAAAGGGTGTTTAAAGTAAAACGGAACAAGAGAAACAATATACATTTTAATAATACAAAACACACAACATAAAGTACTTAAAATCATATTAATAATAATATTATGGAAACCATGATGTCGCGACGAAATTTTTTTGTGGCTGTCGGTCTGTATGTCTGTCTGTTTATAGCCACGATAACTTTAGAACAAAGAAAATATTCGTATTCCTTTATCTAAGGTGATATCTCAATTCGTTAGGAAGTTATTGCGCTTACTCACAGACAGACGTACAGGCCGACAGACAAAAAAAATTTCGTTCCAGAATCAAATTTTCCATATGTTTTGAGACTTTTACTTTTAATAAACAAAAATGTGAAATTTTTGTAACCGATATTCCACCCCCACACATTCTACCACTAGTTTAATTACAGGACGGAATACCAGATATTTTGTGAAATTGAAGATTTTCTAATAAACAAACCCCAAAACATTATATTACTCGAGTTTCAATGAAAAATGTCAATTTTCACCAAATCACCTACCCTCTGGAGCGATTTCACCCAAAAAGAATCCAACCCGTTTGTTTCTCGGGTGCTAACTGTATACCAAATTTGAAGATGATATGTCAATTCGTTCTAAAGTTATCGTAGATACTAACAGACAGACATAGAGATCGATAGACAAAAAAAAATGTTTCCAAATCCTGTTTCCTCTATGCTTTGAGACTTTTTACTACGTGTAAGAGAAAAAAAAAACGTTTTAACATTTCTGTCACCAATACCATACTTCCACACGTATTGACGATGTAAAAGTAATAATTAGTTAAGAATAGACCGGCTAAAGCAACGCTATATCGACTTATGCCCGAGTATCTAGGTCTATGACATTCAAACATTATCATAATTACATTGTTTAAACTAATTTGCTTTTGTTTCTATTTTCTTTATGTGCCTATCTTTAACTGTATACATAATATCAGTAACTACTATGGTAAGTTCGTTGAACTTATACTTTCTGCAGTTTGCCATTTGGAGTCACGAACTATGAACCGTAACTAATTACTCAAAAATAACCATTTATCAATAAACAGTGAGGGCCATCGAACGCATGCTACGTATCAGCGAATACTTAACAATTGTGAATTGAAGATAACAGGACTTAATCAAATGTGTATAATAGGCTAGTAAATCGTCTGCACAAAAACGCGGCATGTTTTTAATGAGAGCAAGTAACTGTGAGAACACAGCAGCTCAAAGAACTAACACTGCGTAGACAAAGCGTTATTCCATACCCTAGATGTAAACGAAACTAGTTTAGGATAGATACAACTAAGCTGGTTAATACATTCTAAAGTATATTACTGTTTGTTCAAACAATCAAATTCTTAGAATTATAACTGGTTTTGACTGTATGGAGTGATTGACAATATTGGCTTGGCTGTTGGCTGTCACAACTCTCGTAAATAATGCTGACATATTATGTGTAACTGCTTCATAGAATATTTCATCTGTGTATTCTATTTTCTTTAAGTGCTGACATTTGTTTCACATTTTAGTGATATTCTTTACCATATACAGAAATAGAAAAAACTATTGCATTAATAAGCTTCAAATAAAGCCCCTAATACCCCATCATCATGGGTAGCTGCAATGTTTGTGAATTTTCTCAACAAAAATTCACTAATGTTACCCAATTGTGTGTAATTCTTGAGTTTAAGGAAAGCCCACAAACTTTGAACCGGCAAGCAAACACACGTTGGATGTTAGCCATTTAACGATTATTCGAATATTAAAAGAAAATAACATGCATAAATGGATACAAGCTCAGGAGCTCGTGGAAAACGATTTTGATGGAAGAAGTCTTTTTATGAACAAATGATGAAAATATTAGATAACCATGTTATCCAACTAGAACATGTTTTGTTTTTTTTCTAATTAAGGCAGTTTTACACTTCGCGGCCATGCTAATTGTCAAAATTGTCTCTACAGGTCTAAAGAAAATTCAGTCTGGATGAGAGAAGAACATAAGAAATACGCTGAAAAGGTTAACGTTTGGACAGGAATAGTTGAAAATCATGTCATTAGTCCCTTTTTCATCGATGGCCATTTGAATGGGGATAATTATTTAGCACTGCTCCAAAATAATATCGTGCCAAGTTTGGCAAACATATGTCCTGATCCAACAAACCCGCAAGTTCCAGCGAATGTGATATGGTTCCAGCAAGATGGAACACCAGCACATTACCAAATAAATGTCCCGCAGTACCTCAACTAAATATTTGCAACTCGGTGGATAAGAAGGCGAGGTTTGTTAGAATGGCCAGCATAATCACCCGACCTTACGCTATTAGACTTCCTCTTATGGTGATGTGTGAAAAGTATGGTATACTAAACTAAACCAAGCGATTTAGCTGACTTATTAGGTCGGTCACGCTTCAGATATTGATTAATGTTAGAAGACATTTTTATTTGCGATTAGGATGCTGTCAAGTTGTTCAAGACATGCATGTTGAACATCTTCTACATTAAGATTGATGTGTTTTAAATTTTTTCTCGTAATCAAGAATAAAACACGATGGATTACTAATTTTTTAGTTTGTTGTATCGAAGTTCGCCAATCACATATATTTATTTTTTTACTGTTAATTTCTGCAATAAATTTCAAAACCATGGAATTATTGAATAGATAATGAGGAGATCTTTCAAATGGGGTACAACAGGTCACTACTTGCTATTTAATAATTTTGCAACTGTTACTCGAAAAGGGTTGAAGGTTTAGGTTGCAGGGTGTCACGTTTAAATCTTAAAATAATGTGTTTTGGAATTTTTTATAAATATGCACAATAATTGAGAGACTGAATTTATTCCATTTGGCTGTTTCAAACTGTATATATGTATGTAGCTTTCAAAGCAATAACTCAAAAAATAATGGGCCGATATTAATGAGATTTGGCAAGTGCCTTTCCTTGTAAGTGGCCTAGATAAGTTTGTTACCCAAGCAAATTTAACCGGTTTCTCCAGGAAAATTTTGGGTTTTCTTTTGTAAAATATTTGTATCTCCAAAAATAACAAAACTATGGCAACCAAGTTTAGTGCGCCGGTTTATATATTATGTAAACTAAATTATGCACCAAAACTTAGATCTCTAAGTTAGAATAGAAGAAACAAAGACATGAGCGTTTCTGCACCACATGTTGACACTCCACTTGTTTTCGTTATCCACTTCTTGCATCAAACGAGGATTTGTTTCTGACGAGTCATGCATATTGTGGAAATTAGTTTTGTTACAACTTGTGAAAGTTGCTTCGCCAGTCCATAAAATCTGCATCTGAAAGGGCCTAGTGCAAAACTACATGGTAGAGAGTAGCTTAAAATACTTTAGAATTCGGAACACTGTAGTGCAACTTATGCCTAAGTGTAAAGAAATGTTTCTAATGCTCATCCACTTGCAAGTACGTGAGAATGCTTATAATTATATCTTCATCTCCTTGCTGGACGTATCCTGATGGGCACTGCAATGGGCTGTACACTACCCGTCTGCCTCTGATGTTCTGCCAATCGCCTAAATACATTTCTGCTGGGGGGTTTTCATTTTGGATACCTGACAGCATATTCACGTTCTGCAAAAAGGAGCATTTTCAAAACACTGACAATATACGGCTAGCATACCGTAAGCCCGTTGCTATAAGCAAATTTTGAAAGATGCAGTAGAAAATTCCAAGAAGAAAAAACTCAAAATTCACATAAAACCAAGATAAAATTGTTAAGGAAATTTATTCGCGCTTTTTTTTTTGGCTGCGGATAATTTTCCATTAGCCCATAAGAAAATTTTTCAAAGTTTGATTCAAGTTTCATTTCGACTCGTTTAGGTACTGGAGACTAGCTGATATTTTTTGTCAACGAGATAATTATTAAAGTATTAAGCCTATCGGGTTGAGGGGTGGATAGTGTATCTGAGAACAATTATTTTCATCAATTAACATTAAATTTGTATTTGGGCTATAACTGCGAAACTAATGAATGTCATTATATTTAAACATTCGAAGGAAAATTGAAGAGAAAGTAATTTTTTCAAATAGCGTCCTCTGGCGAGGGCAGCGAATATTAATGTGACCATATATCATTTCGTTTTAATCAGCAGACCTGTCTTTCTTAAACAAAGCAAATTTCTTTCAATTCGGTTGAGGCAAACCAAAATAATGTACACTTTTATCAGTCTACTTTCCCCTCCTCTCCTACCATAATTTTACGACTAACAGCAAAAAAGGTTAAACCAAAAAGATAAAGAATTTCAATAAGATTAACAATGTATTATTTTCTTGATAGCTTTTATGGGGATACCTTCCATAAAAATGCCTTCTTTCAGATGACCATAGCAACTACGCTTCCTTCGGAATATTATTAAAAATATTTCCAGCATTTTCTCTTAGCCACTTTCTTCAACAGCATTTTTTTACAGATCTTCTGGACCATCCGCTCCCGAGATATTGTACCTCTTCACCCTTAATGAAGTAGTAGTAGAAGTGGTAGGGAGGCTAACGCCAAGCAAGTAGGCCATAATGGGCCCTTTATTCCAATCCCAGCAACCATGCTCTACTCTTCCTCGGTTCCATCGCCAAACCGCCTCGACCTCGAAATGAAGGCCGTGACGGTCTTCAATTGGACGGTACTTACCTGATTGTTCTGCAGAGTCCTCGAACCGAACAATTCTGCTCGAAGACTCCCAAAAGCCTCACATTCACACAGGTAGTGGTAAGACCTTTCTTCATCCTCGCCGCATTCCTGGCAAATGGGATCCCTCTTTACGCCTATCAATGTGAGGTGTCTTCTAAGGGCGCAGTGGCCTGTTAGCATCCCGATGATGCGGCGAAGCGTAGGTCGACTCCTACCGAGTATCCAGACAGCCTTATCTCTGTCCGGCCCCTCCACGACGTCCCTCGCCTGCCTACAGCCACCAACCGACCCCGAGTGCCTCTCCATGGCTTCCTCATTCCACCTGTCTAAGGCGACAGAGACCGTCTTCCTACTTATGCATATCGCAGGTTCCGGGCCGAGAACTAAGTCTTGAGATATTATTCGCTACCTCATTCCCGCTACGCCACAGTGTCCCGGAACCCACACAAGTTGCACCTCCCACCCTTAATAAAACACCCTGTAATATATTTATAATTTTTACGTAAAATTCTTCAACAAATTTTTTTGTAGAAGTGCTATTTTTTAGTGAATTCATGTCTTATACCTATCACAAATCGTTTTCAAGCTTTTAGCTAATTTATGCGAAATTTAAAATACCAATTTTCATCAGAATGGCTTTCTTACTGTTTGAAATACGTTTTTTTTTGTGGAAAAATCTTTTTTAAAGTGGTGCGAATGGGCTGGCTAACGAACTCATCCAAGCTATTAATAAAAAAATGTACTTGCCGAGTTTAATTAAAATCGATTAATTACTTTTTGAGTGACCGGTTGGATACATATATATATATATATATATATATATATATATATATATATATATATATATATATATATATATATATATATATATATATATATATATATATATATATATATATATATATATATATATATATATATATATATATATATATATAATTTTAACGGGCCCTGATTTCGGGTTCTAGGGGACCAAACTCGCGTTCATTTGAAAAAATATTTGCAAAGTCTCACCATCAATACCTATCTATTAGCTAATTTTTTTTACATAATAAAGTAATAATTAATAATCTCTGAAATAGTGTGTTCTCATAGACGGTTTATGGGAGCTCTCAAACTAGTGCCCTTCAGAAATTCTGTTTACAAAAATTATAACAAATAAGCCTATTATTTTGCTAATACCCGCTGAACATATTCGAATGAAAAAACTAGTGTTATCTAATAAGATGTAGAACTTGTTGTGTATTTAATGAAAAGTAGGCTAATTCGCCTGCATTAAACAAGCTTAATTTTTTTAAGAACTGAGACAAAGCATATACAATCTTTTTTTTAATGGAGTTGTATTTGCAGTGTTTTTGAGCTAGTGGGACAATATGAATTTTTTAGACAAAAAAAAAGTTAAGTCTTTCTGAACGCTTGCTAGATCTTATAATTCTTAACAAGTAGAGCGTTTAACATGAAATTCTAAAAAACAGATAATACAAATATGAATTTTTTATACAAAGAAATGCTAAGTCTTTCTGAACACTTGGTATATCTTATAATTCGCAACAAGACTTTTTTACATTAAACGGTTAAAAAACGGGGGTCAAAGCTTACCGAAAATGTTTATTAAAGCAATATAAAATTCTTTGAATCATTAAAATGTAAAGAAGTAACAGAAATGTCAGTGACGAGCATATTTGTGAAGTGTGTGTGTGTTGTCTTGTTTCATGGCTGCGGTCGTCAGACCATTCGCACATTTTTATATTTGTGAAGAAATGTATATTTCTTTGGAACATGTACAAGCTTACGCTTTAATGTAGGACGTATAAGTTAGGCAAATAAATCAACCAAAATAGATAAGCAAAATATGCAAAATATGCAAAACATACATAGGTAAATCAAATACGTGTAATATTATTTTAGTGAACATTTTGTATACAAATTCGGACTTACTTCATGGTTGCTTGCCTGGTTGTACGTTCATCCAGTTTCACCAATGCCCAGCTAACTTTGTCCTCTAGTTCTACTTTGGGGTTAATCGGACTTGAACACAGCTGACTTTTAAAATATTTGTGTTAAAGAAAGTCACCTAGTGTTAAATCTGATAATCTGGTAAACCAAAGCAATAAACCGATCCATCTGTTTTAAAACATATTTGCGATTTCCAGGTATATGTTGGCGTTTGAATGTGTAGCAGCTCCATCTAACTTGCAACAGTCGTTAGGTAACCGTTAACTGGCAAATGAAGTACAATTATGATGGTCACTTCGCTAAGTATCACGAAGTACTCTGTGGCTATGAATTTTTTGTCATATATATGGCAACAATCCTTCCTGTTTCTCATAACAGAAAACAAGTTGAAGCTACACTTACTCTTAAAGTGTGCCTCTCGATAGAAACAGGGATTTTCGTCAGCCCAGAAATAGCAATTATTTAGATTGACTACTCCTTTTATAGTAAATTTAGCTCCAGTTGACCGCAATATTTTTCCGGCGCTGCGTAACCGGAAGTTGCATCATAACGAAACTATTTTTCTGTGAAAGACTTAGTCGATTGTAGAAGCAGATAAATTGTGGTAAAAAAAGAAAAATTCTTAGCTTTCCATCACTCCAGTGGCGGAAATTATAGCGGTAGACTCGGCCATCCAGTTGGAATGAACTTTAGTCGGGAAAACAGATTGAGTAGAAAAAACTTGGATCTTTTCTGGCACGATCACTCTTTTCTTCACCTAACTGCACGCCTCGATCAGGATCGTCTTTATTGAGTTCCTGCACCAAATTAATTTTGTATGGGTAATACTTATAACCTTTTAAGATTCGGCAACAACTAGCTACAGAAATTCCTGAAGTATTGGCAAGTTTCCTGAGGGTCAATTTTGGTTCCATTGCAATGCGACCCAGGGCAGCTACATGATTACCCTCATTACGTAAACCAGCTCACGTGATGCTCTCTATTTGCAACCGATCCAGTTTCCCAAAATTTATGCATTTCATCCAGGATGTATCGATGCAAAATGTTTTTTTCAGGATGACAGTCATTAAAAATATGTGCTGCCTGTCATGCCGAGCTGTCATTTCTGTATAAGAAACTAATTATTTCCACTTTTTCAGAAGTTCTACAAACCATTTTCACAAATTGGATTTCAGTCGTGATATTGAGATAGTTACTTCTCCCGTTTAAAGTAAAACTGGTAATAGAGTTGGATTGATGAAGTTTATTAAGAGATAATTAAGAAATCACGAAAGAAAATATTTTTATCGAGAAATTATTTTTAAAAAGTCATTAGCTAACGCCGGAAATGCTTCGAAATGTTGATTAGGAAGTGGAGCAAATATTTTATAATTGTATGGAAGTGAGGGGAAAATAAGTTGAATATTTAATTAAATAACATTCTTTCATTCAGTGATATTTTATATTATTCTTTGATTGGCGATTTTATTCCCAATATCCAAACCAAAATTTAAAGAGTGGTATGTTGTCGTGATCACAATTTAGAAAGCTTTAAAACGAGGAGCCACTCAACATAGGGTGCCACGGGGTAAGTTCCAACACCAAAACTTACGGCCATCATGTGTCGCCCTTGAAAATAAAGTCAACTGTCTCGATTTTTTTTTAATTCCGACATTTACCAGGTGGGAAGTTTTAATTGACACACCTGTTTGTATGTAACATACTGATTGTTTAAACAATTTAACAATATCCGTCAGTTATAAGACATTTTATCTAAATAGCAAACTGAACAAAGATTTTTATACAATGTTCTATTATCGATAGTTTAGAATTTTCAAATGTTAAGAAAATTAAAAATAGTGTAAGAGTGTAAGCTCAGTTGCTGTTCGAATATACGCAGATGGCAGGCAATCGCGTAGGCCTGGGAACCGTCCACATAATACCACAAAAAGTGTCACATATCTCTCAAGCCTGAGAGTGTAATGTCTGGTTTGACTCCCACGATACGTTTATAGTTAGTAAAGCTCGGTCTCACACGTTTAAAAGCAGGAATATTTTCATTCTGCAATGCCTTCATGTTAGAATCTTGAGTCTTATAGATGTTGGCTTTGGCTGTTAAATACAGAACTTGGCTGAGACAGACTGCAACACTTACAATGTGACGAGTGATTAAAGTTTACTGTAATAAATTTTTCAGATTTAATGGGGTTCTTTTAGTTAATAACACTTAGCAGATCCTAAACTGAATAAGTGGTATACGTTTAGATAAATTTAGACAATAACATTTCCTGGAAAATACAGATGTAGCTTCTTCTCGGGCTTCACAAGTGCTGTTTCTTCTCTGCAAACGATTTTCCCTTTGACGACATCGCCAGGCGGCACCGTAAAAGGCTAAACTAGTTGCAATGAAGAAACAAGCACTTGAGGATCCCGAGAAGAAGTATCTATATCTGTGTTTGGTATGGAACGCTTTTACCAAGTGGTAGTAATAACAATAAAAAATTCGGGACGCAACAAGTGCGTTATGGTAGCGAATTTTCTAAAAAAAAATTAATGGCAAATATGTCTTGTTTTTAAAAGGACATTTGGTTACCAGTGTAACTTATATAGTAGTAACATGGTACTATATTTCATCAAAATAGCTTTGTTGTTAAAAAAGTACAAACATTTTTTAAAAAGAAACTCAAAAAGTTCCAGAAAAAACTGGTCCGATTATCCTGGCAAACAAACTTCTTCAAGGTTTTTACCCACCTACCAAGATATAATTATCCACAAAGCTTTATGACCAAAATTCAAAAAGTTTTTTTTATCAAAATTTGCAAACAATTTTTTTGGGAAATTGTCTTCGGTAATGTTACACTAAATTATATTTTTTACAAAAATTCGGCAACTTGTTTTTTGTAATAACTTACCAAACATTTATTATTAATTACAAACATTTCACAAAAATGTTACATAAAATGCGTCATTTCCATGGAGCTCTGCTATATATTGATAAAAGCACGCCATGACAATTTGTGATATGTGCCAAAAACATGAAAAGTTGCAAAACAATTGAAATAACGCAGAAACGATGAACGATATCATTTTTGTTCCTTACAGACATGCATTATAATTCGATGGAAAATGAAAAAAAGTTCGCGACGCAGCAAGTGCGTTATGGTAGTGAATTTTTATTAAACGCTTCAAATTCGGATAACTCAATTTTTAATAAACTTAGAAAGTTTAATTTTGGTATGTAGTAAGGTCCTTCCCAAGGCAATATATCCACCAAGTGTCATTTAAATAACTTTGTAATTTTCGGAGAAAATTTTTTTTTTTTCAAAAGAAAACTGAAAATTTGAAAAACTCAATTTTCATAAACTTAGAAAGTTTAATTTTGGTACGTAGTAAGGTCTTTCTCAAGGCAATATATACACCAAATTTCATTAAAATAGCTTTATAATTTTCGGTGAAAAATTTTTTTTCGAAAGAAAGCTCTAAACTTTCCGGGAAAATCTGGTCAGTGTTTTAGTTAAATCACTGCAATTAACTGCTTCAAACTATCCAATTGCTTTAAATTTACTGGATAAAAGATACATGAATAAACGTATCATAGCAGGTAGTTATTTGCAGGCCTTGTATAAAATTCCTCCTGTAATGGAGCGAACTTCAAAAAATTTAAACCATGTCATAAATAGCTTTTCTAAAAATTTAAGTGCATTTAGGTCAATAATTCCTGACCTTAAAAATCAACTTGATTTTTTGTTGCTGAATCTTCTTATTCGTAAATTGGATGGCCAGACTAGGGAACGGTTTGAGTTAACTATTTTAGATGATGCATTGCCCTCAATTCAGGAGTTGATTGAGTTTGTTTATGCTCAGGCTCGGGCACTTGAAAACTCTTGTGGGGACTTTGATACTAAAGGTAGGAGAGCTGGTCCCTCAACTAAATCTTCACGGCTTTCGTTGATTGTGAATTCATGTAAATGTAGTCTTTGTGAATCCAAACATGAGCTATATAAATGTGATGTATTTTTAAATAAGTCACCTCAGGATATATTTACTGTGATAAAATCATTGAATCGTTGTATACTTTGCTTTGGTGAGTCGCATCGTGTTTCAGGTTGCAAATCAAAGAGAAAGTGTGGCAAGTGTAAGCAGAGACATAACACTTTGTTGCATTTTAAGGGACAGGTTCACAAGGATAGATCCAAATCAGACAATTCAGGCTTAACCAGTCAGCACACTAATGTTTGCTTAAACTCTGAGACATCAACATCAGATGGTTCAAATGTAGATGAACTACAAAGCTCTTCAACTGGGGTACATGCTGATCAGATTTTGTGTCCGATGGGGCAAGGTGGCTCTAGTAATATTGGCCTAAGTGTTTTGGAATCTGTTTCGACGGTGTTGTTGGGTACTGCTATTGTGGAGAGCGTTGATTGCTCGGGGAGTTCTCAACTCATCCGTGTGGTTTTGGATTCAGGTAGTCAGTTATCCTTCATTTCGGAAGCATGTGTTCAGAGACTTGGTCTTCGAAGGAAAAGCTCTTGCGTCACAGTTAGAGGTTTAAGTCAAACACCATCTGCTGTTGGAAAGGGTATAGTAAATTGTTATATTCGACCTCGTGACATGTTGGCCCCAACCTTGAACATAGAAGCTGTTGTTTTACCAAAAATTTGTTCGGATTTGCCTGATACAACCGTGGACCCTCAAAATTGGAAGCATCTTGATGGCCTCAAATTGGCCGATCCTAAGTTTCATTTACCTCAGCCCTTAGATATGTTGTTAGGTGCGGAATTTGTTCCGTATTTGTTGACAGGGGGTGTAGTTAAGGGTGAAGGGATTGGTGATCCCATTGCGATAAATACTATTTTTGGGTACATTCTAATGGGAAAGGTGACATGTGGAGTTATATATATATATATATATATATATATATATATATATATATATATATGTATATATATATATATATATATATATATATATATATATATATATATATATATATATATATATATATATATATATATATATATATATATAAACATAAAAATTTAAACTGACCCCGAATATGGGTTCTAAAAAATTTTTTTCCAAAGTCTCACCTCTCTATTAGTGCATTTTTTTAAATAAAAATTCACTAAAAATGCAATAACCGATGGGGTGTTCTATTAAAAAAATATATCACCAACGACTTATGGGTCATCCCGTGATTGCCAAAATAGGTTTATGAGATACAGCTCAAGACTCCTTATAATTAACGTATATGTTTTTCTCATATCTTGTGTAATAACGGATATATTGAGCTTTACCATAAGAATGCGTCACCCTGTATATGTGTAAGCAGACGCAAACTGAAATTGACCCCGTATATGGGTTTTAGGGGTTCTAGTTCACACTCATTTAAAGAAATCTGTTCATAATTCATAAGTCACGGTCTTCTTACAACGAATTTTTTCTACGAATAAAATATAGACTATTAAACCATAAACTCTATGGCTAATACTACTGTCAAAGCATCGGAAAGGAGGTCAATTTGAAATGGATTTTTCGAAAATATTTCAGTAAAGTGAATGATAATGATGATTGAAGCTGAAACTTAAGGCTTTCTTGCAAAACACACTTATGAGGACAAAACTTTTATTTGTTTTAGATTATTTTTATTAAAATTGCAAATTTTGACGTTTCAAATATCGACTTTGACGTTTTAAGAAGAAAAATTCTAAAATTTTCAAAATATTTTTCCTGTGATTTCTTGACCTTTTTGCGCCAAGAAAATATAACTCTGGTATGTAATATTCCATTGGAATTGTTAACCACACAAAATGTTTTGTTTTTGTGCTTTTCTCTGATCACCAGTGGCATCCAAAGCTTTTTCTTTAAATTCCGATAACTTTTCTTCATTTAACTTAGAGATCTGAATTTCGGCGTGTAGGGTAAGTTTAATAGTAGAAACATATTTGCCAATTTTCGTTGCCATAACTTTGTTATTTTCGGCGATACAAAAATTTTCCAAAGAAAACTCAACATTTTCCCGGAAAAACGAGTCAAATTTTCCTGGCTAATGAACCTATCCAAGCCACTTAAAAAGAAAGGTGCCTACAAAATTTCATCAAAAATCGGCCCATTATTTTTTGAGTTATCGGTACGATATATATATATATATATATATATATATATATATATATATATATATATATATATATATATATATATATATATATATATATATATATATAAAGTCTTTTCCAAACTGAATGGGAATGTACTGCTACCTCCGTTATTATTAGAGATAGAGAGACGGTCAAATTAGCAATGTTGTGTAGAATTTCATGCTCGTTCCAAATATGACCTGTATTTTGCCCTGCCTCCTATCGTTTTAGAGTTATTTTCAATAAACAGAACTTGTCGATTTCTTTTTTCTTCAATATCTAAGTAGGCGTTGATCAGAGATGTCTAGGACTTCCACATTATCAAAACACTTTTTACGGGGTAATCTTTTTGTCCTATTCAACTTTGGATTGTCATTTGTTTTTGAGCTACAGGTATCAACGTTTGTTTTTATTATGGCAGCCATATTTTTGCTCATGTGATAGCCTCTGAAAAAAGCTTTCCCATGATGTGCAACATGCTTTAGAAATCTTGTAATTGCGCTGACAATTTTGAGAAAAACCGTTTTGGGGATAGTAGGCTCTGAAATCCAATACCAACAATAGACTTCTACTTTTAACATAATTTTCCGTAATGATTCACGATAAAAAAATATTGTGATTTAATTTACAATACTTAATTAGGTAATAATGCTAGGCAATATTATGTGAAACAGTTTAATAACGAAACCGAAATAACAAAAAAGAAATTAAACTGCACAAAACAACAGAATTAGAAACGGAACTCAACAAACAATAAAATAGAAACTTAAAAATACACTAAATAGAAAATTGTTCAATATGGCCACCGTTTTGTTCAATGCACTTTATACACCTTTTTGAAACATGCCTGCAAACTCTGGTGAGGGTGTTTCGGTTACATTGCTAATTTAACCGTCTCCCTATCTCTAATAATAACGGCGATAGCAATACATTTCCATCCAGTTTGGGACACACTATATATATATATATATATATATATATATATATATATATATATATATATATATATATATATATATATATATATATATATATATCCTTCGTAGTGAATTTTCCGTTTTACGAAAAATAATACGCTAACTACGCTAATTACGCTAATAAATTGCTTGGTTTACCTATCAACACTCATTAACACAAATTAAACATTTAACTCAAATTGCAACACATTGTTCTTGCACAAATTTTTTAACATAAGTTTCTTGTAAATACAGACTTGGAGACTACTTCTCTGGCTTACTATTGTTTTTTTTTGTAACTGAAGGACGTAGCCAGAGCGTAAGCTAACTGGGCGCAAGTGGCCATTCTGAATTCTAGACGTTCTTCAACGTTTCTGTGACCGGTTTCGCTGCCTGACAGCATCCTCAGACAGGAGAAAACTGAATTAATGCGAAATCATGACAACTACACATAAAGATCTGTTGCTATGTTATCATGTTTTGATAAAAAAAATATTTAAATGAAACTAAAATAAAATAAAAATGACTAATGTCGTCTTTAACAGGAGCAGGTATCCCGTCACTTTGGGCAGACATGGAGTGGGAGTATCTCCCCCCCCCCTCCAACATGGCTGCTGACAATTGACAGTTGACAGCTGACATGTGACACTTGACATTTATGACACTTGACATTTGAGACACTTGACATTTGTGACACTTGACATTTGTGACACTTGACATTTGTGACACTTGACATTTGTGACACTTGACATTTGTGACCTGTATAGCTTTTTCTAGGTAAATTTTGATGCTTTAAAAAAACCAATCGGATCGGGCCAGATTTGAACCTCGGAACTTCAGATGATAGTCCGACGCGCTTTCTTGTGAGCTATATCGGCACTTGTTATTTTTCTGCTTAATGTTTGCATATATGTGACTAAATAGGTTAAATACAGTTTTATTAGTTAGAATAATTAAATCCCTATCTTGTTAATTAGTTAATTATTTATAGTTACTCGTATAGAAGTAAAATACAATTATTAATATGGTAAATAAACAAATAGTTTTATTTATTTAATGTTAGCCATAAACAAACACTTAATAATTAACATGTTACTTTAAATAAAACCTCATAATTTCGTTATTATACAAACCAACTCACTGGATGGTTTTATTAGAGAATCATTATCTCGTATTTCTGTAGAAGAAAGGTATCACATTATTTACATAAAATTAGCTAGCTGAACTAAAATTCACAGTTACTGTACATGTGTCATATGACAAATAAAGTTAGAGGTTAATTTTGTTTAACATAAAATAACACATATTACCAACGCTAGAGGTCGCTCCAGCTCCTTAACATATTATTAGTACCAAACAAATACGAGGGAGAACATATACGAGGAGTACTGAATAACTAAAGAGTAAGCTCAGGTTTCCAAGTAAAAAAATAAGAAGATGAATTTTAAATCAACACAGTCGATCTGACTTGTTAAAACTAATGAGTCTGACATTTTGATTTTATTTGAAAGAGATACAAACAAAGACGAGAGACAACATATACGAGGGGTACTGAATAACTAAACAGTAAGTTCCGGTTTCTAACTGGTGGATGTGCATGTGTGGTTACAGGTTATAATGCTGATGTTTGCGTGGCTACAAGTTCAAATCTTGATGCATGTGTCTTTGTTGTATCTGTATATGTAACTACATGTTAAAAACTCAATGTGTTTGTATGGTTGCAGGTTCAAATCTTTATGTGTGTAAGTGTGTATAGCATATGCGCATGCGCAAACCAACTTTTGAAATTTTTGGGTTATAGAGCATATGTGGGGTATCAAACCAACTTTTTTTGTTTTTGGTTTAGAATGCGTATGTGAGGTATCATTTTAATTGTCTCAGTGAGCAGAATTCAAATATAGCATATGTGCCCTCGCAAACAAACTTTCAGTTTAGAGGACATGTGTGAGGTATCATGTTACTCGTCTCGATGAGTAGACTTCATATAATTGTATTGAAGTGTAGCATTCAAGAATGTAAGCCATGACATGTTAAGAAACGAACAATTATTTGTTTTCAAACATTCATATTATTTTGAGATAGTTTGCCTAACAAGTCAAACTAAATGTCTTGAAGTGTAGATTTCAATTTTGTAAATGAGCACACTCTCTACCATTTCATAGTAACCTTACTACTCAAACTAATTGCCTTGAAGTATAGATGTCACTGTTTGTGAACCAACACGTCTCCATTATTTCAGAGTAATCTTAGTCGTGTGACCGGTCAAACTAAGTGTCTTGAGGTGTAGGTTTCAAGTTTGTAAGCCATCACACGTTAATCATTTTAGAGCAACGTATCCATGTATCTTAAGTGTGGTAAGGTAGCATTAATTTAAAAATAAAAGATATCAAGAGCTATAGTACACCTCTAAGGAAACAACAATTATTTGTTTTCAGACATTCATATTCTGAGCTAGTATACCTAACAAATCAAACTTAAGGTCTTGAAGCGTAGATTGCAATTTTTAAGAGCAAACTTCAATTTTGTAAACCAACACATCTCTATAATTTCAGGGTAATTTTAGTTTTGTGACCAGTCATAGGTGTAACTTTTATGTATGTATGTAATTTAATTTTGGATAGTGTAAAATTTTTTAAAGTTTAATATATAAAAAAAGAAGACAAGACAGTTGATTGTCTATTTCAACAGGAAGTTAAAATAACATTTGGATAGCCGGAATACCGGCCGATAACTCAAATAATACTTCACTGATTTGGGCCAAATTCAGGAATTGACCTTATTTTGCTAATGGCTTGGATGAGTTCGTTCATCAAATTTTAACGTCCAATTTTTCTTTATAAAAAATAAAAAAATATTTTTTAAACGCAATATCTCTCAAATTTTCGGAGTGATTGAAACAAAATTATACAACTTTAAATAAAATAGACAAACGTGGTTGTGTGCCAATTTTGAAGTCGTTTGATCAAAGGAAAATAAAGTTGTTCGAAATTAATAATAAAATAATCCTCGAGATCACTTCAGATTCTGTAATCCAATACCTACAATGTTGGACAAAGATAGATAAGGTTACCTGTACCGCTATGCTATTTAAATAAATTATAGATAAAAATCTAAGCAATGGAAGTTATTGAAAAAGGTTAGACA
The DNA here is from genome assembly GCA_964006375.1 of Tillus elongatus. NCBI lineage: Eukaryota > Metazoa > Arthropoda > Insecta > Coleoptera > Cleridae > Tillus > Tillus elongatus. Next base: position 147,868,676 of record OZ023262.1, read on the forward strand.
TTGTGAGAGATACGACAGGGACGCCATCTCGGTGCAGGACCAGGTAGTATGTTGTCATAGAGCTGTGTAACTAACAATTTTGTAAATTATCAGCCTTGCACCATTTCTTTGCTAATACCGAGGCAAAGTTTGCGTCTAAAGCGCTAAATATTAGCATGAGAATTTATACTAATAAATAAAAAATTGAATGACAGTGATTCAATTTGTTTAAAAACAATCTAAAAGGATGTTTCATTAGGTATAATTATTAAGCTTCACATTCTTCAAGTTCACGGTATTTAAAATTAAAAGCCATATATATCTCTCTCTCTCTCTTTCTCTCTCTCTCTCTCTCTCCTAGTTTAATCTGACCACACCTAGCTATTTGTCACAGAGAAGCATGCACGCTCGCGCTCTGCGCATCCCATAACCTGGAAAGCGACTCCGCTGGTGCTAATTGCCAATACTGGCGTTGTAAATATTCGGATGATACGGATTCATATAAAATAATATTTGGAATGATCATCCGATTACGTTTTCACATTAGGAAGGGTATATTATACTTATATTTAGCGTGGTATGAGATGGAATCGTATAATAATAACGTACACGTGCTAAATATAATTTTGTTTTATTATACGTCATTCTGCTCATAGAGTTTTGTATCGTACACATACACTCTATTTGCTATATACGATTCCGTATTACGTATCATAAAGATTTTGTATCGTACATGTTCCCTCAGGGCTCGTCCGCGGCCTTGCCGCCCCGATAGCACCGCATATCGTACATGTACACTCTATTTACTATATACCACTCGGTATTACGTATCACGCTGCCAAAGATACTCAGATTACTACGAATATTTCAATACTCGGACTCGACGAATATTTTATTACGTATTCTCACAACACTACCTAATACCTTATTAGGATCTTATGAAATAAACAGTTTAAGTGCGCTGCAGTAGCGAATTTTCATAAAAATATTTCAAATGGTGATCACCCAATTTCCCATTACTTAAACTAGAATCTTCAGTTATGATACACAGTAAAACCTATATAAAAGCAGCGTGGATACTAAATTAAAAAATAACACAATGGGCTTCACAAATTTGTTTTAAAAAACCTTTTTTTATATATTTTGTTTGAAGAAACTGGTTCGATTGAGTTGATTAAACCAATTCAAGCGATTAATATGGAAAAATGCTCACCTCCCACCTATAATTTCATAGATGCATTCCGTTTGTAAATAAAAAATAAATTTTCGGTAAATTTGCAGATTAGCACATGAGGGGTGTTTAGAAAAATATTTTCATAAATATGCTTAGAACCCCTTCTGGATGCCCAAACCTCAAGGAGAATTTCTTGCAAACAGTCCACAAGAAAGTTACGGGACCAAGAGTGAATAGGGGTGCTGGGCGGAGAAGAATATAAAAAGGAAATGTGTGCGGAAAGTGCAAAAGGAACAGCTTAGTTTGACCTCTTTAAACTGCCTTTATCCCATTTTCAGCTATACCTCCTTAAAATCCTGTTTAACGCACGAAGAACCTCTGTATTAACCGCAGACTCCGTAACTTTATAGGGGTTGCTCCAAAGGAATTTTTCTTGTTTACATTGTTCTCGTTTATGCATTGAGGGTGATTCTAGGCATGCAGAAAGGGAAGGAGAACCACCGCGACGAAGCAGCGAATCAAGATTTTCAATTTATGTTTAAGTTGTTATCTGATTTCATTTTTTAAATATTTTTCCAAAAATGATTTTGAGTTTGCCTTGTTTTTCTGTCTTACATAGTAAGCTGCAATATTTTATCATTTTCAAAAAGTAGGAATACAGCAACCGTAAATAAGTATTGGAAAGGGTCTGGGTGCAGCAACTATGTTATGGTAGAAAATTCTCGTAAAAATATTTCAAATCCGATAGCTCAATAAATTTCCCATTAAGCTAGAATATTCAATCTTGAACCATAGTAACACCTATGTAAAGGCACTGAGGGTACTAAACTAAAGAAAAATAACATAATGAGCTTTGCGGATAACCACAAATTTGTTTTAAAAAACCTTTTTTGTTGTTTATTGTTTGCAAAAACTGGATGGGTTGACTAAAACAAACCATCCAAGCAATTAATAAGGAAAAATACCTGTCATTTATAATTTGACAGGTACATTCTCTTTGTAAATAATAAATTTTTTTTCTGAAAAATTTTTGTAACCTTAATGAAATTTGTAACACAATTTTTTTAAAGACACTTGTAGTGCTTACATATTATATTTAAGACTTAATTTTAATTTTTTAGCTCCATATAAAAAATTTTCAAATAATCGCTAACTGGAATTCTAAAACCGATCTCCAAGGTCCATTTAAATTTAAATAATTAGTTTTAATAATATATCTTACTAATAGTGTACAATTCTTACAAAAATTCACTACTATAACGCACTTGCTGCATCCATAACCTTTTATATATATATAAAACTTTTTAATTTTTTACACTCTCGGAATTAAAATTACATACATTCGTAAAAGCTATACCTCAAGACAATTAACTTGACTGGTCACATGATTAAAATTACCCTGAAATGATGGAGACGTGTTGGTTTACGAAAATTAAAGGCTGCACTTCAAGACATTCAATTTGAATAATTAGTTAAATTGGCTGAGAATATGTGTGTTTGAAAACAAATAAAACTTAAAAGCTACACCTCAAGACAAGTTGTTTGACTGGTCACATGACTAAGATTACTACAAAATGATATAGACGTGTGTTGCTTTCTAATATTGTTTGATCCCCACGCTCAATCTCCCCGAGTCCGACCCTGTACATTCCCATCCTGAAAACCCTCGGTGCCTACAACAGCCACCAAAGGCAGTTACCACACAGTTGGCAACAACAGCAACCAAAGGCGCAGGGACGACAAAGGCACCACTGCAACAGTTGGCAACAACAGCCACCTCCGGCGTACAACATTGGTATCCCTGTGACAGTTGTCATCGAGCGTCACCAACCAAGCGAATAGCTATGAGATAACCCTATAGCACTTCATTTTCATGTCATCCAGCGTTCAGTGAGGTCGTGGCAATACCGCCTGAACCGTGAGTGTTAGTGAGCCACGGCATACGTTCATTATGCTGTCGTCATACCCAAGTTAACTGCGTCGTCGTTCAGCGGTCAAGGAACATCATAGGAAGATCGCCTGACCCGTGACACGTAGTCTAGTCACCCCTACGGCTATCACATGGACAGGTCAGTGCTCGTTGTGAAAGAACCAATCACCCGATGAGTGACTGATCCATGTTAGTAGAAATCCATTCAACCACGGCATCAACACACCGCAAGTCTTCACAGTAGTCACCTGGATACGTGAAACACCTTGGCCCTTTGGACAATCAGCGTCACCACCCATGTGCAGGTTACGGCAATTATGAACCGTACATTTGGTCCTTCAAACCGGATTAATTTGAATCAGCGCCATATCTGTCAGTTCATTAATTTTTTCGTTGTCCTAATAAGTGAGGAATTGTTTTTTGTGCACATTTCGCGAAATTATGCAGTGCTCATTTTATTGAGTATTTTCTTCTCTTGTGTGTGGGCCATTTCATAGTAGTACTTGTATTTACGATAAGACACGTGGACCGTGTCCTTTGTTTTGTCGAATACCCTCTGCATGTAGCTGCAGTCTTAAATTAGTTGAAAGAATTAGTTCTATTAGCCTATCGTAACATTGCCATGTTTTACAAATAGTACTGTTATTATCAACCACTTGCTTTTTGGAAGTTAATTTGTAATTTTTTCCGTGAATAATTAAATTTGCAATATTTGAATTCTGCTTACTGAGACGATTAAAATGATATCCACATACGCCCTCTAAACCAAAAACAAAAAAAGTTGGTTGGCGCATGCACATATGTTATATTAGAATTCTGCTTACTGCGCGGAGTAAAATAATAGCCCACATATGCCCTCTAACCCAAAAACTGAAAAAGTTGGTTTGCGCATGCGCATATGCTATATTTGAATCCTGCTTACTGAGACGTCTTACACGACTCCAAACACTTGTCCTCTAAACCGAAATCTAAAAAAGATGGTTTACACATGCTGATCTGAATCTGAATCTGAATCTGAATCTGAATCTGAATCTGAATCTGAATCTGAATCTGAATCTGAATCTGAATCTGAATCTGAATCTGAATCTGAATCTGAATCTGAATCTGAATCTGAATCTGATACTGAATCTGAATCTGAATCTGAATCTGAATCTGAATCTGAATCTGATACTGAATCTGAATCTGAATCTGAATCTGAATCTGATACTGAATCTGAATCTGAATCTGAATCTGAATCTGAATCTGAATCTGAATCTGAATCTGAATCTGAATCTGAATCTGAATCTGAATCTGAATCTGAATCTGAATCTGAATCTGAATCTGAATCTGAATCTGAATCTGAATCTGAATCTGAATCTGAATCTGAATCTGAATCTGAATCTGAATCTGAATCTGAATCTGAATCTGAATCTGAATCTGAATCTGAATCTGAATCTGAATCTGAATCTGAATCTGAATCTGAATCTGAATCTGAATCTGAATCTGAATCTGAATCTGAATCTGAATCTGAATCTGAATCTGAATCTGAATCTGAATCTGAATCTGAATCTGAATCTGAATCTGAATCTGAATCTGAATCTGAATCTGAATCTGAATCTGAATCTGAATCTGAATCTGAATCTGAATCTGAATCTGAATCTGAATCTGAATCTGAATCTGAATCTGAATCTGAATCTGAATCTGAATCTGAATCTGAATCTGAATCTGAATCTGAATCTGAATCTGAATCTGAATCTGAATCTGAATCTGAATCTGAATCTGAATCTGAATCTGAATCTGATACTGAATCTGAATCTGAATCTGAATCTGAATCTGAATCTGAATCTGAATCTGAATCTGAATCTGAATCTGAATCTGAATCCGAATCTGAATCGGAATCGGAATCGGAATCGGAATCCGAATCCGAATCTGAATCCGAATCTAAATCTGAATCTAAATCTGAATCTAAATCTGAATCTAAATCTGAATCTAACCTAGTCGCACTTACATTAAGTTTTGAACATGTAGTTACTTTACATATACAACAAACAACACACATACATCAAGATTCGAATCTGTAGCCATGCAAACAGCAGGATTTGAACCTGTAACCACACATGCACATCTAAAATTCATCTTTATATTTTTTTAAATTAGAAACCTAAGCTTACTGTTTAGTTATTCAGTACCCCTCGTATATGTTGTCCCTTGTATTTGTTTGGTACTAATGATATGTTAAGGCGCTATATCGACCTCTAGTGTCTGTAATCTGTGCTATTTTATGTTGAACGAAATTCACCTCTATCTTTATTTTTCATATGACACATGTACAGTAACTGTGAATAGTAGTTCAGCTAGCTAGTTTCGAGATAATGATTAGTCATTCATCTAATAAAACCATCCAATGAGTTAGTTTGTATAATAACAAAAGTATGAGTTTTTATTTAAAGTAGCATATTTGTACTTATCAGTGCTCATCACAGGTTCCAATCTTCACTAAGTAGCATAATAATAATTATTAAGTGATTGTTTATGACTAACATTAAATAAATAAATCTATTTCGTTATTCAACATATTAATAATTGTATTTTATTTATACACGAGTATAAACAATTAGCAAGATAGAGATTTAAGTATACCGTATTTAACCTATTTAGTCACATATATGCAAACATTAAGCAGTAAAATAACAAGTGCCTATATAGCTCAGAGGAAAGCGCGTGGGACTTTCATCCAAAGTTCCGTGGTTCGAATCTGGTCCGATCCGATTGTTTTTAAGCATCAAAATTTCCCTAGAAAAAATTATAAATGTCACAAATGTCAAGTGTCACAAATGTCAAGTGTCACATGTCAGCTGTCAACTGTCAGCTTCGTCCGCAGAGGTAGCCACGTGTGGGACGCTTGTCTAGTTGATAACACTGCCTCACACACACGTGGTGCACTTCTTGCCACGGGTCAATCGCTCGCTGAAAGGGTGGTTCTTCCGCGCCAGGCTCACGGACCGCTAAATGGCCAAGAATATGAACTGATGTCTAATCATCACCGGGACTTGGTTGAAACCTATCTGGTTACGGTGTTGACTGGCCGCCGGACGATGAAAAGTTCATCTTTGGTGTGACCACAGCATAATCAGGTAGTATGCTGCGTCTGACTAACACTCACGGTTCAGCCGGTCGAGATGACCGCACTGAACGCTGGATGGCATGGAAGTGATTGAATCTTGAGATCTCTCTGTCACAGGGATCCAACTGTTGGTTGTACTTGCGCCTTCGGTCGCTTATGTTTCCAACTGTTACAGGTGTAGCAATGTCGTAACCACCTCTAGTTGTTGTTGTAGGCACCGAGGGAAGTTTTCAGGATAGGAATGTACAGGGTTGGAGTCGGGGAGATTGTGCGTGAGGATCTGCGAAGAGAAATATTAATTATGATTGGGTATGGTGATATGTGTAGAACACAGGCACCAGTTGTTACCCTATTTAATGATAAACATCCAGATTCGCCCCCACTAACCCAAGGAACTGCATCTAAGATAGATTCACAGTTTCATGATTATGGACAGGTTGAACCACTGCCTAGGAGACCCAAGTTTGTTGAAGAAGATGTAAAACTCAATATTTTACTGGCTTTTCAAGAAGAACCAACAACTTCTACTCGTCAAGTTGCACGTGAAAGTGATTTTAGTCAATTAACAGCTTTAAGGTGCCTAAAACACGAAAAAATTCATTCTTATAAACCACAACACGTTCAAGCGTTGACTGACGGTGATTCAGATAGAAGACAGCAATTTTGTGAACAACTGCTGGACATGTTACATAGAAATGTTATTTCTTCTGCTGACATTCTGTTTTCCGACTAATCTATATTTTTTTGAATGGCGATGTAAACAGGCAAATAGATAGATACTGGGCTGCCGAAAACGCCCACTGGATGCGACAAGCACACACTCAGCGTCCTCAGAAGTTAAACGTTTAGGCTGGTGTCATTGCTGATCACGTAGTTGGACCTGTTTTTATAGAAAATCTAAACGGTCCAAGACATTTAGAAATACTAAGAGAACAGGTTGTTCCAATGTTAGCAGAATTGTATCCAAATGTAATGGAACTTAATATTCTCCATGAAAGCATATGGTTCAAAAATACGGTGCACCGCCCCACTTTGCTCTTCAAGTACGGGAGTATTTACACGAAGTCTTTCCACAAAGATGGACTGAATGAAGAGGTTTCGTAGAATGGCCCGCTAGAGCACCAGATCTTACACCTTTTAATTTCTTTTTGTGGGGATACCTTAAAAACAGAGTGCATAAAACGCAACTTGCTGATTTAGATGATTTAAAAATGAAAATAACAGAAATTAGGAACGTAACGGCTGACGCGTTGAGCAGAGTTGGGGAAGAATTTCAGAGCAGAGTATTTCGTTGTGTGCAAGTGAATGGAGAACATTTTGAACATATTTATTATAGGAAAGGGACGTTTTAAATAAGTTTATTTTCGAAATTTTTATTTCAGGGTAAACTGTTTAGTTTTAGTATTCCGGTATTAAATTTCCACCCTGTATTGAAAGCTGTAATATTAGACCGTACATATGGGGTATCTCCGCACTCAGAAAAATGTGATCCATCGAATTGTGATGAAATAATGTAGGTTTGCTATTTTAAAAATCACACCGATAACTCAAAAAATAATGGACCGAATTTGATGAAATTTTGCTATCGAACCTATCCAAGCCACTTACAGAAGGAAGGTGCCTACAAAATTTCATAAAAAATCGGCCCATTATTTTTTAAGTTACCGGTACGATATATATATATATATATATATATATATATATATATATATATATATATATATATATATATATATATATATATATATATATTGACCTGACTAAGGATATCTGTTCTAGGGTGCCTAGTCTTCACTCAATTGAAGAAACTTTTGCAAAATTCAAAAGTTGCGATCTTCTCATTAGTGAATTTTTTAAAAGAAAATTCACTAAAAATATTGAATAAAAATATGAGTGTCAACAGATAAATAGAGGTGGTTCCCAATTAGTTTAAATATATTGAAACTTCAAATTGGTTATTATCTCATAGATTATAATTATTTGCATATGCTTCCGAGAACAGTAAACAATAGTTGTATATAGAATTGTTTGTCACTGTGATATCATAGGACTACTATAATAAATCATTATAAGTTGAAATTCCATTAAACTGTCTATAGATGCAATCATTACAAGGCTGTTATAAGATACAGATAAAGTAGCAACCTAAAACAACATAAGGAGAAAATCCCCTTTTGTTTTTCCATAAAACTTCACAATAAAACAAGATAATCTCATTTATAAACATCAATTCAAATTCTACATAATTGACGTAATTTATTAATAGTTGTATCATTTAAAGTTCAAAGGTCACACATTATAATGTGTTTGGTGTGTTTAAATTTGGGCACTTTAAGTTCTTTAATAATTATATTATATCCAATGATTATATCATATACCTATGGCATAACTTCTTACTTATACCTCAAAATAAAAATCTCAGTGTCATTCAACGTTAACGAATGGTGAAGACCTATTTGACCCAAATTCCGTTTACGGCAACAATTTTTTTTTTCATTGGCTTTACTAATAATAGACAATTTTGCTGAACAGACTTCATTTAAAAATAAATAGATGAAGCAACAACTTAAAAACAGGTAATATTTGTTTTTAAAGCAAAGCATTAAATGACGGTTAAATAAACCAATCCTGCAGATAATTCCTTTTTTTTTTCTAAAACATCGGGAAAATAAATCCAAAAAGGCACCTTGAAGTATATACTCTGAGTTGACTGGTTATCTGCACACTTTATTTAGACTTTAAAACAATAATATGAATTACAAATAAAGTCCTTGTCAAAAAGCCTGTTAAAAGTTTTGATCGTAAAAAAAGCGTTATTGTAGATAAACACACTGGCCGCCATTTAACACCAATTTATTTAAGAAAAACATGACCAGAAGTTTCAAATTTTACACTATTAAAGCCCATTTGCTAACATCTTCTGACTGTCTAGTTGGTCAATCCGTGACAATAGAAAAAGCCCATTCTTTAAGAAAGTGTCATAATTTTGAAATGAGTGGGCTAGCAAAAATAACATATGAAAGGTTACAATTGAGCTTTTTGTAGTTTTATGCAAAACACCCTTCATATAACGTTCCTTAAACTAGTAACAAAGACTGCATTTTATTTAGTAAAAATAATCAAAAAGTAATTAGAAGTTTATTCATACCGATCGTTTGTTAACCACAATATTCTACGCCTATAAGCATTGTAATATGTACCAAAACTATAGTCGGTAGCTTACGAGTTTCCAAAGGTTTCCTGTTTGCAAAACTTTTGACTTATACATACATTAGTCGTTATTTTAAAATGCTTGAATTTAGCAAAAAAATGACATGAAAATACAAATTCGATGGTTCTTAAGTCTACTTTAAAATATTTATTATCTTGGCATTTGATAAATAATAATCACGATAATTTTTTTTCAAGAAAACAACCGCAACAAGTGGGTTAAGTAATAAAATTACACAAAGGTTAAATTTCAGTTATTAAGCCAATTACAAAGTACCTTTCAAAAATTGTTTTCCCCACTAATAACAAAGAGATTTTGTTCGACAATGAGGAAATCAGAAAAAGTCTGGACTCAGAAAAGGCGTTATGGTAGCAAAAGTTCATAGGAATAGGTTTTCACAACCAAATGTTAGGTAAATTATAAAAGTTGAAAGAGATAAAACTATAAATGATCGCTGTGAAAAACTAAATATAAATTAGGTGTACCAAAGAGCATGCAAACTATGATATAAAAATCCTTGGGTATATTTCACAGGCACGGGGAGGGGCAAATATGGTGTTTATAACAAAATGTAACTTTGATGTGGGTGCCAGGGCATCAAGGTATTGAAGGAAATAAGAAGCAGATAGCATTACAAAAAGGGCAGCAAGGACACCAGCATATTCTCCAGTGTGAACCAACAAAAAGCTACGTAAGAAATGAAGTTGGGAGAAGAACCGAATTATGTCATACTCTAGGAAAACGCCATGCTTAAACCAGGCAACACGATTCATCACCATAGAAGTTTTAACTGTTTCTTGGATTAGACAGGATCAACTTGAGAATAATCAGATGACTTTTCACAAGACACTCGCAGCGTTGAGAGGCCAAAGGCCTATACGACTCATTAAACTATCTACAGTCTACAATAAAGATACAAAGATTTGATATATTAATAGATGCTGAAGTCTCCTTAAAGGAAACTAGCGTTACAATTTTTATTATTAGAGTTTTGACTTTGAGAACTGGCTCATTCACTCACTGTCAATCTTCAAAATGAACAAAGATGTATCTGACCTTGCTTTTTACAATGACAAAACCTTTCTTATGAATGCTAATCTAACAAGCTCTTTTAACTTATTTCTTTTATCTCCCTATAAACTGGCTGTTTACTAAATATAATATATATATATATATATATATATATATATATATATATATATATATATATATATATATATATATATATAATTTAAAACTTATTCACAAATTTTAATAAAATTATAAAAGCTTCCCATAAGAAAATTTAGTAGTATTCTTCGCTGAACAACTGATCCGATCGAACTGCCTAATGAACGTATTCAAGCTGTCTCTAAAAAGAAGGAAACTGCCTAGTTAGAAACATGGCATAAATTTTCCCTTGTAAATCGCTTGGATCATTTTATTTTTACAGCCAGTTCGTATCGGTTAAAAAAAAAAGGTTTTTTGAAGAACCAATTGGTGGCTCCGAAGTTCATTATGTTATTTTTATAAAATAGAGTACCCATGCTGCTTTTGTGAAGCCTTTACTATGGAGCAAAATTTACGATTCTAGCTCAATGCGAAATTGAATCATTATGATTTGAAATATTTTTCTCAAAATTCGATACTATAATGCGCTTGGTGCTTTTAGGCTGTTTTTCAACACTTGGACAATTTTGTGAAAATATTAAGGAGTCAAGATAAAAATTCGCCACAATAACACATTGCTGTGTCCAGACTTTTTGAAACCTATAAAATAATGTAACTTTCCATTGAGACTAAAAAAAATCTAGTTTACTTCAATCAATTTTCTGCAATCATTTTAGACAAATGAAATGAAGTACCAATTTGAAAGTAAATTTGATAACTTATCCAACACATGTCACTCATTCAATATTTTGTTCTCCAATAGATAAATGTGTTCTCCAAAAGTCGTATTCGTTTCAGAATCTTCGTTTAAGAAATCCATAAATCTGAGACTACGTACCGGCCTACCCTCAAAAAATTATCAACTGTTCTATAGTAGCACAAAATCTAAACTCGTCAAAATAGCACATTTTAAATAAACGTTCTGCAGATTTTTTAATTAAACGAAGAAGGGTAAGTTGAAACAAAAATTTATAACCTTGTAAAATACATTTTACGCAACATTTCTCCTTTACAAACTATATCTTCTGCAGTAGCTTTGTTTAAAAATCGCCAATTTCGGCATTTGATTGTGACAAATTTAACATTTGCTTCTTAAGAACCCCTTCAACAATAAATAGGTTGCGCCAAAATCGAATTCGTACTTTGAAATTAGCTTCCTCGTGTTGTATATTGCAAAACGTTATGTAATATAGCTAATGTAGTGTATATAATATGTAAAGGATATCTCTTTGAATACTCGAATCGAATTTCATTTCAACCTCTCCTCTCTCTATTGATTATATTACCATCCTATTGTAAGAGTTACGACACTGTCCCTTTCCCATTCTTTTTGTGCATTTTCGAATACTAATTACTGCGGTCCACTCTCCCCCTGTTTCTTATCTCTAACACTGATTTGTGTCCAGTTTCCAACTAGGCTTTCAGTAAAATTAGTTTGATTACACGGAGGACTTGATAAAATTTACTCCCTGTCAAGACATACCCTAAATGAGATTTTACGGGATTCATTCCACTTAACAATTTTCTCAGCTAATTTTTATGTTCTGCAGGAGTCCTTCATTCAGTATTCATTCAATTAGTGTGAAAAGGGACAGACATTTCTTTGTTGTAGAGTACAGTTGTCGCCTATTGATCAGATTAACTTCTTTATCTGCACGTTTTAAACATAAATATATTGTACTATAGTCTACAGCTGTATTGGTAGATTGGATACTTCGATCATTTTCACTTTTATTGAAGAAGTATTGTAATGAGTTACACCACATAAAAAATAACATTCTCCAGAGGAGAACCTTGGAGCAGCCTGCGTGGGAACGGAGAGGTTTCGTAATGTAACACACGATATACCGTTTCTTTAAGCAAAGTTAAATTATTTTCCGGAAAAACTAGACTGAACTGGAAAATGCACTCACCCAAATTTATCGCTAAGAATATTTAGCACATACTTGGTTAGTGAAACGATCGTCAGGTTTTTTAAATTTAGTTGTCGTGATTTGGGTTTTTCCAAGTGCACTGATAAAAATAGACATATTTGAAATAAAAGCATTTTGATTAAAATTCGCTACCATAATGCCCTTCCTGCGACCAGACTTTTTTTGTTGAGTTGTTTTAGTTTAAAATATATTTCTAATTTATTAAAGCAACTGAAAAATTTTGGAATCACTTTTATATTCAAAACACGTTTGTCTTCTTCAACAGAAAAATCCATGTTGGTAAGAAGTTGCCTTTTTTCTAATGATGATAAAGATGATGCAATTAGACGCCTTTTCCATCAGGTCACAGTATTAAAAATCACAGTCTAAGTACGTAAGCTGATATGTTTTGCTAGTCGGCAATGTCACTCCAACTAATTTAATAAAAAAGCAACTACTTTAAGAAGATTATATTTTAGAAAGTTTTGAAAATAAACTTTCATTAAACTCCCGGTAAAACAGTAATTTAAATAAATTAAACACAAGTGGAAAACAAAGTATTGTACTCGAATTCCTAACCTACTTGTTTTACATTGTCGATTTCCAATTTGCTGTATATCTGATGGCTGCTTCGTACGGCGGATCTTTTAGTGAAAGCTTTCACTTAAATTGGATTGATTATTTGAAGTGGATAGTAAAATTTACTTTCTCTCAAGATGTCCGGGATTAGAGTTCGTTTTATTGTGCCGAGTAATTTTCTAAATTGATTCTTGTTTCTTTATCAAATAATTGTTCGGTCAGTATTTGACTGCAATAATAATTTATTGAGAAGTGGCAAATTTTAGGCTAATTTTCAAGACTCTACTAAATCTAAAAACTCTGGACGCAGCAAGTGCGTTATGGTAGTGAATTTTCATAAAAATGTTTTTAATAGCAAATATGTTTTTTTAAGAAAGCAGGCTTCAAATTTGGTTACCAGTATAATCTATATATTAGAAACAATGTGCCATGTTTCATCAAAATAACTTTATTGTTTGAAAATGTACAAAAATTTCCGAAAGTAAACTTAAAATGTTCCCGAAAAAACTGGTTTTCTGGTCAACCTTATAGGTTAATAGCAAATTGATTCAAAATTTGAAGCATTTAATGAAAATTCGCTACTATAACGCACTTGCTTCGATGGAAAATGCAAAAATGCAATAACATAGGGCGTGTTCGATTTTAAAAATTCACTAAAAAAAGAAAATTTGAATCACCAACGACTTATGGGCCAGCCTGTAATTGTGGAAATATTTTTTAAGATGGAGCTTAAGACACCCTACAATTAATGTATACAACTTTTTTTCGTAACTTGCATAATAACTTACACTTTAATGATTTTTTACGAAAATTCGACAAAAATGATATACCATTAAACGATAAACTCTATAGCCAACACTACTGCTAAAGCATCAGAGAAAGGGTCTATTTGAAATGAATTTTCTGGGAATATTTTAGTAAAATGAAGGACAATGACGATTGAAACTAAGAGTTCAGGCTTTGTAAAACATTATACTTGAGACATTTTCCTTCCATAGATCATATTAGTTTCGGGTTCATTGCCTAAATATTAACAATTTTGACGTTTTAAATCGCGACTTTGACGTTTTGAGGAAAACCCAATTTTTTTTTAATTGCCTGTAACTTTTTTGTCCTTTAACCTATAGCGCTAAGTTTTGGTAGATAGCTTACCTATAATGGTATAAACCCGTGTACCAAATTTCGTTGCCCTTACTTTGGTAATTCTGGATATATAATTTTTTTTCGAATGAAAACATAACATTTTCCCGGAAAACCTCGTCCGATTTTCCTGACTAACGAACTTATCCAAGCCATTTACAAAAGGAAGGTACGTGCCAAATTTTATCAAAATCGGCCCATTATTTTTTAATTATCGGTGTGATACACACACACACACACACACACACACACACACACACACACACACACACACACACACACACACACACACACACACACACACACACACACACACACACACACACACACACACACACACACACACACACACACACACACACACACACACACACACACACACACACACACACACACACACACACACACACACACACACACACACACACACACACACACACACACACACACACACACACACACACACACACACACACACACACACACACACACACACACACACACACACACACACACACACACACACACACACACACACACACACACACACACACACACACACACACACACACACACACACACACACACACACACACACACACACACACACACACACACACACACACACACACACACACACACACATATATATATATATATATATATATATATATATATATATATATATATATATATATATATATATATATATATATATATATATATATATATATATATATATATATATATATATATAAACATATAAAAATTGAAACTGAACCCGGATATGGGTTCTAAGGGTCCTAGTTCGCGCTCATTTAAAAAAAAATATTTCAAAATTCAAAAGTCGGGATCTCTCCATTAGTGATTTTTTTCTACGAAAATTCACTAAAATCGGTATTTTTCTTACATAACCAAATACTGAAAACCCATTTAAGGCCTCTGAGCGGTGATTCTAGAACAAAATTAAGATTTTTAACATAAGAATTTTTTGATGGTACATCGCCGCTGTCAGAGAATAAACAAGTTCAGTATAAAATCACCAGAAGGGTGGTACAAGCGTGCGTCATTAATTAGTACAGACGACTTGGGGCACCATTAAATTGGGGTGGGAAATTGACACTAAATTATTTCTCACAAAAACTGCTCAAAATTAAAAAATAATATTTTGCAGACGTGGACTACCACCAAAAAGCTTACATAAGGTCCGAGTTTTGCTCATTCCGGTTTTCTTTAAGCGGATGAATCGCACTATCACTTCCAGTTTTTTTGCAGAACTTTTTTCTTTACTGACATTTTTTTTATTTGAGTGTCTCATCAAAATTGATAGATAGTCTTGTAAAATTCTTCTATTTCCGAGTAAAACAATAAAATTCACGACTTGCAGAAATTTCCATTTTATAGTAATTAAGCATCCAGTATTTGTACAGCACCATGTAGGTTTCTAAGCCATTTCCAAGACCATACCGTTATTTGTTCATTGATTAAGAGGATGCTTAAGCTAAGTGAAAAATTCCCAACGATGTTTTGTCAAAATTAAAAAAGAATTTTCAAATACTCTGAGACTGTTACTTCTCTGAGTATTTTACTGTACGGTTAATTAAATATCATTAGCGTAAACATTCGACTTATCGAGCGCCAACGTCCGAAAATGGGATACCAAAACAAACAGCGCTTGTAAAAAAACAAGGCCTCTGTAAAGTTTTAATAATTGACGCCAATATACTATCTTACAGGTAGTAAAAAAACTGTAGATTTTATTTCAAATAGGTGCAAACATGTGCTTGATCAGTGTGAGGTAATGCGCAAAAAATTTTATTTTTCCTGGGTAATTGAATGAAGATCTTAAAGTACTATGTGGAAAAACATTATCTGAAACTCATAATGAGTCAGCATGACTGATGTTTCTTTTTTCTAGTTGGTAAAACATAAATTATAGGCTAGTTATGTTAGTCATACATGTTTATATTTTAGGTATTTCGGCTGCACTACCAGATGTATCGCCAACACTATTGGAGAGCTAGCTCTGCAATCTGAAATTCTGCAAAACGTAGATAAAGCGAAGTTGGCGTGACTGTGATACCCCCGGAACCACTACTCATGAGGCAGATATGGCGCAGGGCACAGAACGGTTTATAAGGTGAAGATTAAACTGATATGGCAGGAACTTTCGAGTTGCGCTTAACTCAAGACATAGATGATAATCTACCTCTGTTGGTTTAATCGGAACATATCGATGAAAGAAAATTAGTTCAAAACGCCTGCTTCCCTATCTGCAACATACGCTTTTTCATTTGCAATGTTTCTGGTCTACATAAAAAACTCAAAATGGAAAAATGTGATCTTAGATATTCTTTACTGGCAAAGTTAGAGGCACTCTGAACGTAACCATAATTCCGCGCTTACAAAGCAAAGGCAAGGTAGGGGTATTTGGAGATTGTATCCTCCCGGAATTTTTGACCTCCTACTCTAAAAGAGCATGCTGCATATAAGACAAATTATTTCATTATGAAGTTGGTGCTGAATGAATAAAAATATTGCTTGATATTTTAGTACTATCTAGGTATCATAACCCCTAACAAGAAGATGTGAGATTCGAAAATGCTGCGGATATGGCTATTCCGTTAGTGCATAATGCCATGACAGCGAACAAATCTAAAAAAATAATCTAAAATGATCATTTTTAGATTATTAGGAAAAAAACTTTCAGAAGTTAGGAATCGTTAGCCCAGAACTTTATTTGAATTAGATGATGGCGAAGGAAGACGCATGATATCCTTCATAGACTTTTGGGCACGGAAAGTCTAAGTTTGATGTTTGCGTTATACGCTCGGATATTTATACAAATGGTCCTCATATTGCAAGAAAAATTGATAAAATAATTATTCAGTAGTACCCTCAAAAGCTAGAGTAACATATCAAATAACTGACGTAATTGAACAATTCTCACTCC
Organism: Tillus elongatus; assembly: GCA_964006375.1. Lineage (NCBI taxonomy): Eukaryota > Metazoa > Arthropoda > Insecta > Coleoptera > Cleridae > Tillus > Tillus elongatus. The sequence continues at coordinate 147,885,807 of OZ023262.1, forward strand.
ACGAGATATACTCTGATAATTTATCTACAAGTATTATAATTTAGTAATAATGTTGAAAAATAAAAACTAAATGCTGTAGGAACTGTTCAGGAGCCAAGAACAAATAAGTGCTACCTCATGGATTCACAATAAATGGTTAAAAATCAAGAGAGGGTATATTTTGATTATATAATTGACACTCAAAACAAAATTGAGGCATGACCGTGAAGCGTAAAACTGCACTCATCAGAAAACAAAACATGTTGTAGCTGGATAACATTGTTATAAAACATTTCAATCATCTGTTCACAAAAAAACGTTCTTCTATCAAAATCGCCTTCGAGGAGCTCCCGAGTCAATTTATAGGGATGCATTTTATTTTATTTTTATATTCGAATAATCAATGGATGGAACACCCATGTCCAGTTTCACAAAGCTTGGTTAAACATTTAACGACCGGTGAGGTAATCAAGACTTAATACAACCAATCACAGCTTCCAAATATTTGGTTGTCATGGCAAAAACCCAAATCATGGTCTGTGATTGGTCGTCTGAATTAACTAATCGTCCGTTAAATATTTCATCGAGTTTTGTGAAACTGGGCACCAATGTTGTGGCTGCTTGTCGACTCGAAGTATGTGGGTTTTCCACAACCTCAACCATTATATCGAATTTGTTATCGTTACTCAGTGCATTAGAAGTGTTTTTTTTTTGTATCTGACTTACATGTTCAGGCTCGCAAAATTGCTTTTCGGCTAGAGCGGATATGTCTCGGATTCTATATTACGGCAGTTTTAATAACGCGATTTCACGAAAGCAGTGAAAAATGAACAGCAGTCAAGACTGAACTCTGATGAAGACCAAAAGACCCACTGGCCTGAATGATCGGCGACCCTAAGTAGTAGCCATCATAATAATAATAATTGTCTTGTTAGAACATGTAAACAACAACGAAATGATCCAAGCAAAATCAACCCGACGCGAAGCACTACACGAAAATTACTACACACGCTCTGCAAAAAGCGCACTTATGGAATTTTAAAGCGCACAACCAGATTGGTTATTTGGTCGTTTTCGACAAAGATAGTCGATTATTTCGCATTGAAGTATCGCAATTCCTTAGAGCGCCGAAAAATAGACACCGCAACGCGACTGATGTATATATAGATGTATATAACGTGTGCAACTATTAAGACTATACTTCTTCTGATTCTGCATTAATAGCTATCGACTCTGCGATCCTCGATCCTTGATATACTAATTTTGTTTGTGGAATGCAGGAGGTAAATGAATAAATAAAAATTTATTAAAATCTAGCATAGCAAAAATATTATTTTTTCCACGGCAGGCGGCAGTGAGCGCGCACAGGCGCACTTATTGAGGACCCGCCACTGATGAAAGGTTGAATTTTGATATATAGTAATGTCTTAACATGTCTACCAAATTTCATCAAAATAACTTTCTTACTCTTTATTAAAGGGCCCAAATTCGTGCTCATTTGAGGACATTTTTGCAAAGTCTCACTATCGATACCTCTCTAGTAGCTATTTTTTTATATAAAAATTCGCTAAAAACATTTAAATACAGAATATTAATGATATTTTTACTACTGCCCTACATAAATAATCCAGTTGTTGAGGCATCATAGTAAAAGACATTTCTTGCATTTAAAAATCTATTTCCTTTGAATTAAAGGCCGATTATGACGTACACTTGTGTTTACAGAGTATAACTAATACTCTAAATGGAGACATGACAATGAATAAAATAAATGCACACATTTCCGGTGTACGTTTCAGACTTAGTATAACGATGTCCCTGCTTCGCGCTAATGCTAGGTCATTTATCATCTCTTCAAATTAATATAATTAATTCATTAGGAACCTTTTGAGTTGTATAACACTAGGACAGGAGGATATGATAGATGTTTTCTCCTTTATTACTTAACCATTATTATACTACGTTTGTAGGGTGTGACATACATCATTCCTGTGTAGTAAAGTTTATGATGCATTCAAAATGAAAAATGTGATCAACTTTCCTTAATTATACACAAGTTATCACATAATTATCCAGAACTACCTGTAAACAAAAAATACAAGCTAGAATTTCTATAAAGCAGATAAAAACATGGGAAAAATTCAGATGCACCACAGTAAAGTTATTTACTGGGTTTGGTGGGTTTTTTAGTTACTTGAAAAAGTTACTAAAAGTGGATTTTTTAAATATATATATATATATATATATATATATATATATATATATATATATATATATATATATATATATATATATATATATATATATATATATATATATATATATAAACATTTAAACAGGCCTTGGTTCTGGGTTCTAGGGACCCACAATTGCGCTCATTTGAAAACATTTTTCAAAGTCTCACCATCGATACCTCTCTGATAGCGAATTTTTTACTAAATTCGCTGATAATGTAGTACGACTATTCAAACGCAGTCCGTATGACTTTATTAATTTTGTTTGGAAAAGAAATTTGACATCAAAAAGCAAATTTCGGCACGCAAGAAGTGCGTTATGGTAGCGAATTTTCATGAAATCTTTCAAATTTGTAAAACTAAATTTTCTATAAACCTAGAAAGTTGAATTTTGGGATGTAGTAAGATACGGGTGTTGATTGCATTCGTCTTGGCAAATTTAATTTCATTTGGGTACAAGTCTTTGAATACTTGAGCCTGCTCTTAAATTCACTGGTATAAACTTTAGGTAGGTAAAAAACGAATGTATTAACATCAGGTGACCCTGTAGGCCAATTCCTACCTCCCAAATGATCATAAAAAAGCCTATCAAACTCTACGGTAATATCTACTGTATAATTTATATGATCTGACCCCGCCAAGTTGATACCAACAGCTTCGATATTTTCTAAGTTGCAGATTATCAACGAAGTTTGCGACAGTTGTTCCCAAAATTTTGAGGTAGTTTCTGGAAGATAATGCGTTTTCGTGTATCACATACCTTAATTGATCGTCCAATCACATGCATAAAACACTTAAACTCAAACTTTCTTGATGTGAACACAAACACAGAACCAAAACTTTATTTTTTTCTATGGAAGATCCTTTATTTTAAAAACTTTGATTTATCAATCCAAATTATATTACTTAAAACAACCGATGATTTCCCCCATCTGTCATGTTTTTAAACTGCATGATAATAAGGATAATGAAAAAACTGTTCTAAAGTTAATAGACATTGTATTTTTTTATAGTGATACAATACAGGTGAAAAGGCTTTCCCTCTTACTTAATAAGAACTTCTCTTCTGATTTGCAACAAGTTATCACATAATTAACCATAACTACCTGTAAACAAAAAATACAAGCTAGAATTTCTATAAATCAAATAAAACCATGGGAAAAATTCAGATGCACCACAGTAAAGTTATTTACTGGGTTTAGTGGGTTTTTTGGTTACTAGAAAAAGTTACTAAAAGTGGATTTTTTCAAAAGAAACACCTGTATTTTATTATTAGCTTAGAGAGCTGCTAAAATTTTCTATATATTCTTAAATATCATACATATAACCTAACGCTAGTTAAGTTTCTGACTATTGTAGTCCATTGGAAAGGTTGTACCCATTATATTTCTAAGTGTGCAATCAACATCCATTATTTGACAGAAACGTCAATGTCACTCCCGTTATCGTCTTGATACATCAGTGCTTTTACAAGGCGTATATAACTTTCAAAAAATTTTGGAATGCAGCGGTTGCGTTATGGTAGCGAATCCTCATAAAGTGCTTCAAATTTGAATAACTCCATTTTCTATAAACCTATAAAATTGAATTTTGGTGTGTAGTAAGGTCTTTAGCAGAGCAACGTATCTACCACATTTCATCAAACTAGCTTTGTATTTTTTTAGGTACAAACTTTTTTTTCGAAAAAATTAGATTTTTAGTGAATTTTCATTAAGATATATATAATAATAAATACTTAATAACTCACAGAAACTCTTTTTTATTTAAAAGTAGCCTTTTCTCAGACATAGTTCTCAAAGTTGGTAGTTTTGTTACTCTTCAACCTTTGGATGCCAAATTTTCACAGCTTATTTAGAAAACATCATAGTTGTTCCCATGTCAACTAAATCCCAGTTTTGATTAATGGAACGTTTCCAGGTTAACTGGATATCAATATACCCTCGGACCTTTGTCTTTGTTATTTTCCTTCAGGCCCACATTTATAAAGCTTTCATCGCTTCACGTCTTGCCTATTAAAAGTGAAGCTTTTTACACGATACGTTATAACACAGAATGCGTATCACTGGCTAAACCTCTTCCTTGGGTTAAAACACTTAGCAATAAGAAAAGTATTTTATCTATCAAATTCTTGCTTTCCCATCATGATTTTCCTTCTTGCTTTTTTGATATTACCGTGAGCGCTTAATATTCCCAAAATAAGTTAACTGTTGACCTATTAGCTTTATATTCATTTTCAGTTCTCCCCTTCCTTGTCTTCCTGGCCTTTTTGTTTTTTGCTGAACTGGTTACAAAAGTGCAAAACCTATATAGTACAACGCCGGATATATCCGCCATTATATAATATGTATATGGGCTATGGTGTACGCAAACTTTTAACTCGAAGTCGAAACTAATGTGACCATATGAACCATATTATTTTGATACGTAATTTTGTCGTTTCTAGACCTTACACTTTTGTAGGTCTGTAAAGCCATAATTGTAGGATAGGTCATTGTCCAGGTAGTTAATTAGTTTGGTTATTATTCATAATAATCTAGAGATAGATAGTGAGCGCGCTAATGAAAACGTACGGCAAAGAGTAGTTAGTAACTAAGCTCCACAGAGAATTTTTAATGGTTGATAGCGATCACGTATATGCAGGAGAAAAGAGTTGACACAAAATCCGAACCCTTTCGAATGCCTACGTTAGTTTTAAACCTATTTGTATAAACGTCATCGAAAACCATCTGCAAGAAACGGATATTCTAAGAAACTAGGTTTCTAGAAGCAAACTTAGGGTGGCGATCTATACAATGGAATAAAATTCAGTTAGAGGCCAAATCGAACGCTTTAGAAGTATCCAATGAAATTGTAATATTTACGCCAAATCTTGCAGGACCAACACTTTATAACATGTAAGAACAGCTCCTGTATTGACCAAAGCTGTATCGGCGATCGATTAACATATTTTATTTTTGAAGTTAACCAAAACATTTGTAAATTATTATAATTTACATTACGAACATATGGTTATACATGTACTTATCTAAATTTTTAAGGGTTTACCAACAAAACAGTTTTTCGCTTGGCGTTTAGTGGCAATTCCTGATTGTACTTATTAAGGAAAACTTCTTAGTTTTTTAAGGGTTTACCAACAAAATAGTTTTTCTCTCGGCGTTTAGTGGCAATTCCTGATTGTACTTATTAAGGAAAACTTGTTAGTTCACTCATAATTTTGCTTCTCCTACTGCAGTTAAAAAATAAACCATTTGCTCATTTTTATTCTTAATTGTAACTTCTGTTATTTTTTATGGCACCATTATCCTACATATTTATGTATAGAACATTTAGAATCCTCTACCACTAATGTAACCGAACTTAATTGGTTACGTCAGCTAAAAAATACCCGAATTGAAATTGGTGTTGAAAACGTCGACATTTTGAGCAAATTGTGCGAGAATGACAAGATATATATTTGAAATTTATAGCTGGCGAGCATTGGATTTCTTTCTGTTGTATACATGTATTTTTTTTTCTATAACCCCGGTCTATTTCCACGACTATGGGCAATCACCTACGGCAAGGAGCACTTTTACCCCACTAACCTGGAAATGTTGCCGCACCTGTAAGGAAGGTAGGGATCTTTAACGTGTGCAATATCGCATAGTATACGGGGTCGACAGATTTATGCCCCCTACAAAAGGCGAAACGTGCAGACATTCAACTTGCCTCAACACAATGCCACAACGTCGGTTGACATTAATTTCATAGTAGGTACTGAAAAAAAGTCTCTTTGGGTTCAGAGGCACACGTTCTTACCACTGGACCACCGAAACCTTGTTTTCTGTGAACTACCTTCAATATAAATGTCTGTTGGGAGACAGCACCAGGTTGGTATTACTCACTCTATTTGCAAAGGTTTATGCTCCAACTGCGTACAGCTAGCAGCAAGTAGGTGGTTCTGATCTTTAGGACTATCAACTACCGGTTAAACAACCCAGAATAAACATGTACTATTTGTAATTTGAATCAAAATGGAGATTTAAAACATAGTTTTCGATTGTCCCATATACCAGCGTATTATAAAAGAGTTTGAAAGTCCACGCCTTGCTAGAGATTAAAAGAGGATTAAAAGAGCTGGTGATGGAGCAGGTTAAAGTTTTGGATAGCTTTTTTAAAAGAGACAATTAGATTGTATTGAATGAGTAAAATCTTTTCTATTTTTGTTTTCTTTTTGATAGTAGTTTAATTTAGACTTAACGATCCTGTGATTGGGTCGATATTTAGTTTAGTTTATTATTTATATTTTATATTTGAGTTAAAATTATTGTTGGAAAACACCACACTCTTTGCTCATAATTCTATATCGTTTGAGCAATAATTGTATTCTTATTATTATTATTATTATTTATGGTTTCTAATTTTCAATAATGTGCATCTGTACTCTAGAAAATATTAAAGTATTTATGCATATTTTGTGTTACGTGTGTGGACACGTTTTGTAGTAGGTACTGTAGCAGGAGGTATTGGAAATTGCATAGCCTACGAACGAAAAAAAATTATTTATTTAACATAATCTTCCCCAAGACTAACACATTAAGCAGAACGTTCATAAGGCAATTGTAAATCCTTTGATAATTATTTATATTGATCCTCAAACCACACTTCAACAACATATGACTTTGCTGTTTGTCGAAAATGGTTTACCTTTCAAATGTTTTCTGGGCCTTGGGATTAAATAATAGTCAGATGGTCCCATGTATGAAAAATGAGGTGGGTTGTCAAACAATTCTAAACCAATTTATCAATTAGTATTTGCAGTACAATCAACGACTGGTGAGCACGGTTGTTGTCCTGACAAAAAAACACATACTTGGCCGGTCTTGCACGGCGTTTATCTACCACTTTCCCACGTTACTTTGTTCGCAACTCTTAAATATGCTTTTGTGGCAGCTTTAACTTGTTTCAGAAAATCTAGGAGAATTTTTTCATATTTGTCTTAGAAAATTGAAGCAATAACCAGTCGACTTTTCAACATTTTTTGAGTTATGGGGAACCGCAATGCTTCCACTCTTTCGATTACCCTTTAGTCTCTGGATCATAATGGTTGATCCATGTTTTTTCTATAGCGACAAGATAACCCAAAAGGTTTGATAATCTTCTTCAGAATTTCCTTCAAAATTTTTAAACGAGCGCACTTCTAATCAAAGTTCAAGCATTTTGGAATCTGTTTTGCCAAAAGCGTTCTCTTTCCCAAGTCGTCATGAACAATGTGAAACACACGTTCAAAGAAAATGTGTAATGATTCTGCTATCGATACGTTTCAGTCCAATCGTCAATCTTGTAAGATTGTCTCATGAACAGAATCAATGTCTTCTTATGTGGTCAGAGAAATTGGTCTTTTATAGCGCTGCTCATAATTGGAATTTTATTGTCGTCTTTTAAATTCCGCAATCCAGTTTTCAATAGTGGACTGCGACGGACATTGACCACATAAGATTCTACATTACCAGAGGAATTTCTTTGTCAAAAAGACTTCCCAAAAATAATTACTGAATAACTAACCGAAAACCTGTCTTGTCTATAGTATAAGTATAACTTTTCCTTAGATATTTTGTTTCCAAAAATTCACAATTATTTGGCTATCCAACTTTAAGATGCCTTTAACAGCCTATTTACTAGATATAGTTTTTACTACGGAAACGAAATTTAATTTTGCTTACTAAAAGTTTCCAGGTTAACTTGATATCAATACCCCGTGGTATTTTACCAGGAAAGTGCTAGTTTTTATTTTGGTGACTGCAACTGAATGCCAATTTATTGGAAATGAATACTCATTTTTTATTTGATTATCTATTATTTTTTACTACTTTTGAGTGTTGCAGGATCAATATTAGACCACTGACCTGTTAAACTTATTGCCAATAACTTATTACTTTCTACTAATTACTACAAAAAATTAATTATTTGTTTATTCTATTTTCAACGTGTACAGTTCACGGGCGGATTCAGAAGTGTTCGGACGTCTGATCGTAGCGTGAAAATTTTAAGTGCGTTCTTAGTGAAAACAAATAAGTATTATGAGCCTTAATAAAGACATTAAAGTTGATCCACCAGATAAGGCCAAAGAACATGATACATGGATGGACATAGAAGACGATACGGTGACAAAAAAAACAGGAATAGGAGAAGAAAATGAACAGATACACTCAAATACACAATCACAAAATAGAAACCTATTATTAAAAAATCCACAGATTACACATAATACACAGACACAAATTACACTACCACATAATATTAGAAGGGAACAGGTAAGCGAAGAATTATTAATTAATCCAGTAATTTTAAATCAAAATTCTTTCCACAACTCTCAATTAATATCGCAGTCGGGTTTATCAGCTCTTGGCAGCACGGGCTTATCACAAGAAAAAGAGAAGGTCACGGAAGAAACAAACCAAAATATAAATAATCAATTATTCCCAAAACAAAAATATTTATATCGAACAGCTGATACAGGGCCATACATAGTCTACGTACAAAATAAAAACGGAAATGTAGGTCGGTTGCATAGAATAGGAGTAGCAAGGTTAATTAGGAATTGCGAGCCAGATATACAGGACTCTATCAATTGTATAGCTAGTGTAGGCATTAATAAATTAAAAATTGAATTTTCAACCGCATCTAGCGCCAATAAATTAATAAATTCAAAGGAACTATCCAACAAGGATTACGAAGCATACATGCCCCAATATTTAGCAAGAAGGCAAGGTATAATTAAACACGTCGATGTGGATATTTCAGAAACAGAGTTAAAAGAACTTATTAAACCAAGATATGGCAACATTGTAGAAGTGTTAGACGTTCGGCGTATGAATCGTAGAGTGTTTCAAGACGGGAAGTTGAACTTTATTCCTACACAAACAATATTAGTGTCATTCAAAGGTAAAGTACTGCCTACACAGATAGTTATAGAAAAATTAATATTTGATGTAGAGCCTTATGTACAACGAGTTGTACAATGTCTAAAATGCTTAAGATACGGTCACATTAGCGCGCAATGTAAGGGTCGCGAGAGATGCAAGAGATGCGGTGGTGAACATGACAACAAAAATTGCACATCACAGGAACCGCCAAAATGTGTTGTTTGCACAGGAGAACACGAAGCCACAAACCGACAACTTTGCCCAGAATTTAGTAGACAAAAAAATATAAAAATTATTATGGGTAAAGAAAATGTTTCATACAAGGAAGCTATTAGGAAATACGAGTCTAGTTATTCAGGCGTTTTAAAAACGGTGCAAGGATCATCAAATACCAGTGGCGATAGCAAGACCGGACACTATTTTACACAAATAAAAAGAAAACGAGCAACCGTCTCCACACCAGAGGGAAGTATAAGTCCAACGTTAGAAGCGCATAGACAAATTATACATTTCCCACCACTTCCATCTAAACCCATTCAGAATCCTTATTCTCCACAATACTCCAGGAAAAGGTTAGGTAATAGCAGTGATTCTAATTTTAATTCATGCACAGTTTTGTTACATAGTTTAAGAGACTTGGTAAATAATCAAAATAAAACATTTTCATATGAAGAGTTAAGGGAAAAGGTTAAATTTATATTGGGTCAAAATTCACACCCATTATAATGCAATGGAATGCACGGTCAGTGGTTTCAAATAAAGGTGAATTTGAGAAATTTATTTTTGATTATGACGTAACGGTAGCATTGATATGCGAGACGTGGCTAAAAAATAATGTAAATTTTAGAATAAAAGGGTTTAACACAATCCGAAAAGACAGAGACGATGGATGGGGTGGAGTAGCCATCCTGATAAAAAATAGTTTATTTTTTACTGAATTATCAAATTTTCATAATATTAGTGGAGTTATGTGTATAGGTGCAAAAATTAAGTTAAATAAATGCAAAAGCATAAATTTTTATTCATTATATGTTAAGCCCAATTTAAGCATAACAAAAGAGGAGTGGGAAGATTTCTTTTCCAGTTTGGAAAAACCATTCGTTGTAGGGGGGGACTTTAACAGTCATAATTTTGCCTGGGGTTGCAACTGGAATGATAGCAAAGGAAATAATCTTTTGGCTGCGGTAGAGGATAGTCATTTGGTTTTTCTAAATTCAGGTGAAGAGACACTTGTTCGCTGTCCTGGCTCAAGTAATATGTCGGCCGTTGACTTGACCATAGTTTCGGCTGACATAGCCGCGGATTTTGAGTGGAGCGTAAATGAAGACACATTAGGGTCAGATCATTATGCTATTGTGTATAAAATAAATTGTAGTATCTCAAATACCACTTACAATAATAACAAGGAACACATTCCAAATACGCAAAGGCGAAGTCAATTTAATTTGAGAAGGGCAGACTGGCAACTGTTTTCTTTAGTGATATCCGAGGAAACCGAAGATATCGAAAATGTTGAATATAATAATTTTATTTCAAAAATCGAAAGCGCCGCAAATAAATCGATACCACTGAAGAGGGTATTTGCAAGTCAGTTCTTTTCAAAGGTGTGGTGGAATTCAGAATGTAAATTAGCAATATCTAATAAAAAGGCAGCATATAGAAGATATAAAAACAATCCCACGAAAGACAATTATGAACAATATAATAGATCAGTGGCCATCACTAAAAGAACTATACTAAACAGCAAAAGAATTACCTGGAGGGATTTTTGCCAAAAATTGAATAGAAACACCCCAATAAAAGAAGTATGGTCACATATAAGGAAGATAAGTAGTACGTTATCAACACCCCGGAGTACTTTGACTACCGAAGCAATAGCAGAAGAGCTACTAAATAAATTGGCACCATCCTGGGTACCGCAGCTTCAAGAGATTGATCAACACACAATACCAAGCACAGAAGGGCACCCGCTCTCAAAAAAGTTCACCATTGACGAATTACAGAAGGCCGTCCAAGATAAGAAATTATCGACTCCAGGATTTGACAACATTCACTATGCAATGCTAAGCAACTTACCACTAGAACAGAAGCATATCCTTCTTAAGATAATTAATGATATATGGAAGAGTGGTAATATACCACAATCCTGGAAAACGCACATAATGATTACGTTTTTGAAAGCCGGTCGAGACCCACAACTCTTAAATTCGTACCGGACAATATCCTTGGCTTCCTGTGTACTTAAGACACTCGAAAGAATGATTAAACACCGATTAGTGAGGTGGTTAGAATTAAATGACAAGATTCCAAATACGCAACTAGGCTTTAGAAGAGGGTATTCAACGGAAGAAAGTGTCGCCCATTTAGTAACAGACATTAACACTTCCTTTACCAGCAAAAAGTCTGTAACAGCCGCCTTCATAGACATAGAGAGTGCATACGACAACGTGTGCTTAAACATATTGACCCAAAGAATGTGCAGCATTGGTATACCCAGTAGTTTTGCTCATAGGATAGTACGCCTATATGAAAACCGCATCATTTACTTACAAGTAAAGGACAAACTGGTAGGACCAAGATTATTGAATAAAGGCTTACCTCAAGGGTGTATACTGAGTCCAGTACTTTATTTAATTTACACAATCCCCATTGACCAGATCATAGGCAACGAAGTAAACGTATTGCAATATGCAGACGATATATGTCTATATGTCAAAAAATGCGAAGTAAATGAAGGCTTCAGTAAACTTAATGATGCAATGAATAGTTTGAATAACTGGACGGAAGCTAATGGTCTAAGTATATCAGCCTATAAAAGCAAAGTATGTGTATTCAACAAAAAACACGCTAATCCAACATCCAGTGTTGTTTTAGGCGATAAGATTCTACCAGTACATAACACGGTAACATTTTTAGGCATAGTTCTGGATAGAAAACTCCTGTGGAAAGATCACATAAGCACTATTATAGCAAGAACCGAAAAGGGGATAAACATATTAAGAGTACTAGCTGGCAAAGCCTGGGGTGCAGATCCAGATATCGCATTAACGATATATAGATCGTTCATCAGATCAATAATAGATTATGGATCCATTTTGTATAACCAAGCAGCAAAAACTCATCTTAAAAAGCTCGAAGTTGTCCAGAACAAATGCTTGAGAACTTGCATAGGCGCCCTAAACAGCACACCAATTTGTAGCCTGTTAGCCGAGTGTTCCGAATCGCCAATCAACATTCGAAGGTCGATGCTGTCCACCAGGTTTTTATTGAAAATACATGCCAAACAAAGCAGTCTCATTAACAAGATATGCAATCTAAATGTTCTAGACCTTACACACCCATACTGGAAAAATAAGAAAGCTCCAGCATTGGTAGAAGAATATAGAGATATACTAATAAAGCTGCAAGATGACATATGGGTTGACAAATACAACAGCATTTATAGACTACCAGAGAAAATTCCAGACACACCCATTATATTTCTGACAGACTATTCAATATTTCCGATAGAAGTGAGAAACAGACTATTTGATTTTGATTTGGAAAATATGGTACCAGACAATTACATCCTGTTTACAGACGCCTCCAAGTTAGAGAAGAAAGTAGCATTGGCCATATGGGACCCACAAAAAGATCTTAGTAAAAATATGCAAGTAAAAGAACTGTTTCCTATATGCACTGCAGAGTTCATAGCTATAATAGAAGCATTAGATATTGCTAAGACCATTGACCATACCAACTTTGTAATTGTAACAGACAGTAAAAGTACACTTGAAAAGCTAGCCAAGTTAAATGTGACTTCACAGTGTAACTATTTGCATGAGATTTACACACGGAGGATTAATACCTTACATAAACAAAATAAAAAAGTAACTTTGATTTGGGTTAAGGGACACTGTGGAATCGCAGGTAACGAGATTGCCGACAAACAGGCAAAAGAAGCATTGACTAGCGGCGTTATGTTAGATTACAAATATTTTTACAAGGATGTATACTCCTATGTGACATCACTGCACCAAAAAGAATGGCATGATCAATTTATTAGAGATACGAATGGGGCATATTATAGGAGTATACAACCTACAATACCTAAAAAACCATGGTTCATCAAAAGCAACCTTAGCAGGCAAGAAATTAAAATTATATGTAGACTTAGGTTTAATCATGCCCTTGTACCAAAACATCTATTTAAATTAAGGTTAGCTGATAGTCCGCTTTGTGGATGTGGTGAATTGGGTGACCCAGAGCACACCCTGCTGAATTGCAGCTTATCCGCAGCGTATATAACAACATTTGTAGACAAGGTTTGTGGGCTAAAAAGTGTACAAATACCATTTAATTTGCCGCAACTACTAGAATCCAAAAACATTATAATATATAAATTAATCACCAACCATGTCAAATATCTAAAAATAAAGATATAGATATACGTAGTGAATATTTAGTTTTAGGGGTAGGTGTGTGTATGAGGAGTGGGTACAGATGTGTGTACGTGTGGGTGCTTGTGTGAGTTGGAAACAATCTAATCAAATTAATTTAAGATCACTATATGTATAGTTATATAAGTCACCTAATGTCTGTCCTAGTGTAATACCTTTACTTACCGTGGCCCTTCTGTGTTGTGGTAGATAAGTTGCTCTGACAGGCCCCAGGGCATGAAGATGTGTGTTCCCTGTCTGATATCCCTCAATAAAAATGATAAGGAAAAAATACTAATAGTTATGGCAATAATAGATGGTAAAATATGTAGTAGGTAATAAGTTTGTTAAAGTAGGTGTTGGGTAATGTGTAAAGTATAGTGATCTCATACACAGTTTGCTACACCCAATGAGGGTAGATATTAATTAACGGCGACATAGAAAAATCGAACGACAGTAATTGTGCGAATGGTTAACCTAAACCGCAGCCAGAAAAACCGAACAATGAATGAATGAATTTTCAACGTAGTAAATTCCACGTTATATGTTTAAACCTTATCATTTAAGTCGGTAAATAAAAATTAATACCGTTTTATATACGAGTACTCAAGTTTCATTTGTTCTACTATTTATTAAAACAAATTAGTAGTTAAATACTAATTCTTCAATTTATGTCATACTGTGTAAATAATCATTTTCGCATGATGTTTTCATGTTGAAACACTCAGGTCAACAATTCTACACGGGAAATTAAAATACCCAAACACGGAGTCCGTGGTTTTCCCACGATAATTACAACATTGTATGTTTGTGCGTATACATATACATTATTTGTTTATAGATGCTTACAAGCTTAAGCAATGTAATTTTATATTATAAATAAACAAGTTTTTAAGCAGTACAATAAAGTTTCTCTATTTAGTTATACATTACCTACTAATAAGTGTGGGTTAATGTCTGTAAAATGAACCACATAACATTTTCGGCAAAAAGTCGATTATATAAAAGAAACGATTCATCACCACAATTTAAACGACATGCCATCTTGCTGTCGCGGTCAGGAATCTTTTCCTCTAGCAGTTATTTTCATTTTTTGTAGTCTTCACTTATATAAATGGGCCAGATTTTCCAGAAGGTCCCCTCTATGTCTTTCTTCGTGTTCCCTGATTTATAAGTGTGTGTCCCACACATATTCTTCTCTTTACTCTGTCTCAGAAGATTGTCAAAAAATCTTGCTTCCTACCACTCGGTGTCTTTTGTCGGTTGTAGATCGTTTAATAAGTCGTATAAACTATGGGCTTCTCAGCGGTGCGATTCCAATGGGTCTTTTGTGCATTGTTTTTTTTTTTCTCTAATAGTTTCCAAAAAAGTTCAGACTTTTGATGTAGTCATATATCTTTTTTAAAAAGTGTTTACCTATCTCCTGGGGTCTTAAGGTCACTCCTCCAAGGTATTTGAGGTTTTTGAAGAACTGAGCAATGCAGTCACATAGCAAATGTTATGTTATTTCTGCTGCTTTAATGCGGTATCTGCAGTTTTGACTGTTTGCCTGACCCATCATTCTCAGATAATACCTTACTGGTGAGTGTCCTGTGAAAAGTCATGTCAATATTCTCAAGTCGTTCCTGTTCAATTTAAGAAGCAGTTCAGACTTCTCTGTTGATATTGTGATGAGCCGTTTTGCCTGTCTCAAGCCTGGCGTTTTTCTTCAATATGACAGCATTTGGTTTCTTTCCCAAGTATTAACTTCATTTCTCACATGGCTTTTTGTTAATCCACAATAGGGCCCGGGACCATAGAATGTTATTGTTGTTGCCCTTTTTGCAATGCTATCTGCTTCTCTATTTCCTTCAAATCCTTCATGCCTTGGTTCCCACATTAAAGTTTCTTTGTTGGTGGCCAGTTGCTTCAAGGCTTTTTTTGCAGTCCTGGA
This sequence comes from Tillus elongatus, assembly GCA_964006375.1. Lineage (NCBI taxonomy): Eukaryota > Metazoa > Arthropoda > Insecta > Coleoptera > Cleridae > Tillus > Tillus elongatus. Next base: position 147,901,276 of record OZ023262.1, read on the forward strand.
TCAGTTTAGACTCTGCCTGACTGTCTAAGAGAATGTAGATATTTCTATTTCTGAGTCTTCTTTGTATGTACTCCTGCACACAGAAAATTATAGCAAGTATTTCTGCGTGGAAGATGGTGGAAATTTGTCCTAGGGACTTAGCGAGTCTAAAGTTAGGTCCTCTTATTCTTAGTCCTGCTCTCTTCACTTGTTTAAACATGTCTGTTTCCATACAGATGACTTGTTTGTCAGCTTCTACTACAATTGGCGGTCACTTATGGCTGCGTCAAAGGGAACCATGAAGTCCAGTTTAGCTGACACTTGAGCTGTTGGTTTGTGAGTCACTCCAATGGAATAGTTTCCAGGATCTTCTAGTGGCCAACCAAGTCTCCTGGTTTAAATTTGTCTGCCTGAAATAATCTTGAGGCACTTAGTGCTGATTCCCCCCTCACGCATATATGCAGTGAAGTAAGCTCCAGCATTGCCTCTATCGCAGCTGCAGTGCATGATGCCACAGCTTCCATTATTCCAAAACATATCAGCTCTGCAGTTTTTGGAATTTGCTTTGTGTTGATGTTTTCCCGTTTTTGGTCACCATACTATAAATGCATATGTGACCAGGAGTTTAACAACAAATTGGTATATCCAATATGCAATATAACATTCTGGGATTCAGCCCCCCATGTCTTTCCTACAAGTCTACGGCAAGTCCAGATTGCCAATGTGGCTTTCGACAGAGTTTTTTTAAGTGTGTCTTCCAGTTAGTTTTTGGTCTAAGAACATCCCTAAATATTTAACTTCATGAAAGGGTGTAAGCTTTTAAATTTAGTTGGCTTCTGTCAGTGAATAGGACAAGAACTGTCTTATGAGGATTGGCATTAAGCCCCTCTGTCTCGCACCAGTTCCTTACTATATTTATTGCTGTTTGCATTAGGCGGGATATTACAGCACCATGCTTGCCCTTTATTGATGTGACAATATCATATGCGTATCCTTGGACTATAAATCCTGGTCCGCTCAATGTAGTCATAAGTTTATCAACAATGACCAAGGAAGTGATAGCACCCCTCCCATAGGACAACTTTTTGCCGTAGACACTGTTGCACTGTTAGTTAGCAGCTTTCGTATCTTACCTCTTCTAGCACACTTTTATTCGCTTTATATATGCCAACTTTATCTTTCTTAATTGTCTTTATATCTTCCTTTTAAAAGCTTCTATTTCCTTTATCCCCGCTTTAAAATCTCGATGTACGCCACATACATCATGATATCGTATACATGTGATTTTCGTTTAGAAAAATATTTGTTACTTTTGCGTACATTTAAATAAAAATAAGCAGGCATTAACTGAAGGCAATGCTGGTGTAGTAAAAACTTGACCTCGATATGCTTTGTTAGGGAAACTGGAAAACTGAAGATAATAGATAATATTCATTTTAGAGGAGCACAGCCTCCCCTTTGCGGTTTTAAAGAAGCGTTGTTACAATCCATCATTTTGCTACTTTAAGTCTAGATGTGCTGACAATTTGCCCTTCGAAGATACCTTTGGCTGGAAAACTGAACACAATAGATGAAATTAAAAGCACTATTAAATAAAGAGGGAATAAGAATGTTATTTGCCCATTTACTTACTGTTCATTTTCAGATATCTTCCTATACTTGACAACCTATACGTAAATATATCTGCTTGTTCAATTCAAAAAGTTCCTTCGGTTTGCAAGATGTGGATTTTAAAAAGCATAAAGAGCAAAATTTTATTTGTTGAGTAATTAAAAAATGGTAAATTTACTCTCTTGAGTCCAAATAATGTTTTACGATAAGTTCGTATTGGTGGCTTAATTTCTGATCAACTAATTACAGAAATAGTTAATAAAAAAAGTAATTCCGGGGAGATAATGACATTCTGAGTTTTTGAAAATATATAAGGAACGGTTACAATTATCAAATTTCTGAAAAAACGCCGAATGGTCTTAACAACTTTTCCGTAAATTTGCCCAAGTTGATTTATCCCATATTACCAAAGATCTTCATAGTGTGTAAGCTAAAGTGGAACATGGTATATATATATATATATATATATATATATATATATATATATATATATATATATATATATATATATATCAACTTCCGTGACTAACATACGATCTCTGAGATGGCCCATTTGAATTTTCATCGAAATTATGCTACTGAGCCAACTTAAGTTCCTGCGCGTATGGGCCTACATTGACATCGTATATTTAGTGTGAATGTAGCAGTCGCCCAGCTGGCTTCTGTATTGAGTTTTGACCACTTTCGATCTTGTGGACCGATGTTAGGTTGTGTGTTAGTAATTTGCTAAAAATACTTGGTAAGTTAATATTCATGCCACATGATCAAAAAGATGTATAAATTTATATTTTGTATCATGCCAATTTTTTTGACGAAGAAGAAGACTGAATTGAGTTTTTAGTTAGACAGAGAATGCTAAAAACATGGCTGCTTGGAGCTATGAAAAAAAACAATAAGCACTTGAACGCCTCTGGCAAGAAAGCATGGATGACACAGAAGATGAAGTAGCAGATAGCGATAGCAGCTTAGAAGGCGGTGATTTTGTAGTAATGCATCACAAATCTGAGTCTGAGCAAGACATTTCGGAAAATGATGCTGATGAAGCACATTAGCAATCCAAGGGTGAAATTGACTAATCTCAATCAAACTCTCGTTTTCACAAACATGTTACACAAGCAAATATGGAACACTGTGGGGGAACATTTGAGCCAAAAGCACAAAATACACATGCTATAAATATTATTACACAAGTACCAGAAGTAACTAGCACGAAAGAAGAAAGCTCTAGCTGAAATATGGAGCTTGTTCATCACAGACGAAAAGCTGCAAAACATTGTCTTTTATACCAATAGTTATATTCGGCCAATGCATTACAAGAAATAATACAGAGCAGCTAGGGAAACCGACATAATAGAGGTGAAAGACCTACTAAACATTTCTTACATAGTAGGTGGAATAAAACGCAATTATTAGACCCGAAAATATATCTTTAAAATGAATGGAATGAACTAAGAAATTTTGCGCTTGACTATGTCTGAGGAAAGACTCAAGTTTTTGCAGAAGAATATTTGTTTCGATGACAGAACGACAAGAGCCGCCAGGAAATAGTTCGACAAATTAGCTGCCATTAGAGCATTTTTTTATGAATTTATTAACATACTGCCAAAGTAATTTTTCATGTGAAAGTATACTCCATTTGATAGAATGCTATTAGTGTTCAGAGGTCGGTGCGATTTCAAAGTGTACATACCAAGTAATCCTAAACGGTATGGCCTCAAAATATAATAATTAGCAGATGCAAAAATGTTTTATACATCCAAGTTAGAAATTTATGTTGGTCAGCAACAGCCAGGATCATATAGAGTGGATACATATATAATATGGTCCTTGTTCCAACATTATGTCAGCCTATTTGGTGTACAAAAATAAATATCACCATGGATAATCTTTTCACTACTACTGCAGTTGCCGATAATCTTCGAAGGGATCACAAGCTAACTGTGATACGTACTCTCAGAAAAAATAAGCCGCAAATTCCTGAAGATATAATAGTAAAACGACCAGAAAAACGACGGTGTTTGAATTTTGAGAAAACTGCACATTATTTTTTCTTATGTACCAAGAAAAAACAACTGTTTTCCTCTAGAATACACGAACATGACACTATGGATGAGGAAACTGGTAAACCAGAACTAATAAGTCAGCATAATAAAACAAAATGTGGAGTCCGTATGGTGGAGAATTGTGTGAAAGTTATAACTGTGCCCACCTCGCCCGATGTTGGCCTCTAGTAATTTTTGGTGCTACGGACGTTGATGGCATAAACTCTTTTGCGAGATAGAAATGTAATAACATAGAGAAAAACCTACCGTGGAGGCTGTTTTTGGTCAAGCTTGGTTTTTATCTTATTGACAAGCATGTTATACGTCGAATATCAAACAAAAGTCTCCCAAGATCAATTTGCCTGAGAATTTGTGAAATTTATAGCATCATCTAAAGGAATGATCCTAAGAGAATTTATTTTTATTGACGTTGTAATTATTGTTCAGCCAAAAAGAAAATAAAAACTAAGTACAGATGTCATTTCTGCAATAAATTAATGTGCCTGGAACATTTAACCCCAGCGTAATGTATAATGCAGCTTGCTTAAAGCTTATTTTAAACTTATTTTATCAGATTATAGTAAAAGCCTCGGTGGTTCAGGGGCAAGAACGTGTGCCTCTGAACCGAAGAATACTGCGTTCGATCCCAGGGTTTTCCTTTTACTTTTCCAGTACAAACTGTAACATTAATTTTAACCGAGGTTCTGGCATTGTATTTGAGGAAGTTGAATGTCTGCGCGTTCCGCCCTTCGGAGGGGGCGTAAAGCCGTCGGTGCCGTGCCCATGCGATGTTGGGGACGTTAAAGATCCCTACCGTCCTTACAAGGCGGGGGTTCGGCAAGGTTTGCAGGATAGTGAGGTGAAACTGCTCCCTGGCGTCGGTAATTGGCCATAGTCGCGGAAATAGGCGGACGTTAAAGACGTTAGAAAAAACACACTCACATCAGATTATGATATCCTTTATGTACATGGTAATTGATAATGAACTCTTGTTGTATATTTGGGGAGGGATTTACTTGATTTTCATTGATTTTAAAGTTTTTTTCTGTTTAATTTTCTTATGAAATTTTTTCAATTGATTTATGAAGGACACTTTATTTGCTTGTATCTATTATGAGACTTCAGTTATAATAGACCATATCTTACCAAAAATGACCAACTTATGTTTACTTAACGCAAATACAAAATAATAATAAAAATAGGCACATTGTAAATTTGGTTTCAAAGGTCTTCTGAAATTGGTCTGCAAGACCGATGTTAACTATGGTGTTCTAACGCCGCAGGTTAGTTACGGAGGGTTAATCTTAAGGACGGATTAACACCTACCCAAATCAAATAATTAAATTTGTGACGTCGTTGGAGCACACATAAGGTTTGCCTGTTATAACTTAATTTAAGAAACGGTTAAATCCGTTAAAACCATAAATTGTGCTTATTTTAAGTAGTTGCTATTTATATGTATTTTAAAATTTAGACTAAAGTAATATACGTTATAATAAGTCATGGGGGTATTTCTCACGAATAAACGCAATTATAAACATTACAAGACTACCGGAATTTAAAACTCACAAAAAAATAATTCCCTCTATGATACCGTGAGAACTCGACATGTATGAGGGCAGTTTTCCAACAGTCGCAAGACACGCTCTATCCTGCTCCATGGCACACAAGTAGGGGAGAGTAGAGGGTCAGTTACTTCTGTAGGAATGCGGATTATTACTCTTACAACATGAGGGGTGCGTTCCACCCTAACCGCAAAACCACTCTACAGCACACGCTCTTATCAGCTCCCTCACCATGTCTGTGAAAGCAGACAACTAATTAAGAAATGAAAAAATTCAGTGACGACATGTCTGATGGTAAATCCCATTGAACTGGATATATGCTGGTTATTTCAGATGCAGACATTTATTTAAATGATACGAAAATGGATAGATCTGTTAGTGTTGTCTGCTTGAACAGAAAGCGATTAGACAGTGCATAGACCAGTAAAATCATAACAAAAGAGCATACGGAGAAAGATTTGATCACTCTAAGTAAATATTAGATGACCTGTATAGAGTAGACAAAATTTACTTATTAGGTATTTTATGTATTTAGGAATTTCAAGTAAATGATTTCATTCACGCATATAACATTTTTTTGTTTTGTAATTTATTCATATAACACACTAAGTTTTGACGATTGCCAAAACGGACATTATAGATATAGTTTGATAGGTCATTAATAAATAATTCTGACCTGTAGGTAGTTAAAAAATAAACAAATAATGTAAAGTGGTCAACAAAAAAAAAACGGCAAGAGTATGTTTTGTCACAATTTTTAATTAGCTGTTACTCTTTTTAATGTTAACTTTTTAACCGACTTCAAAAATGGAGGAGGTTCTATGTTCGTCTGTATGTATTTTTTTTATGTATGTTAAGCGATATTTTCGTCAATTATGCACCAATTTAAAAAAATATTTTTTTTTTGTTTGAAAGGGTATACTTCTGAGTTGGTTCATTTTCACCACGTCAGGTTCTCATGGTGGGATCTCAGAGAAATCCTCAAAAATATTTTTTTTATGTATGTTCACCGATATTTTTATCATTTGTGGACCAAATTTTAAAAATCGTTTTGTTGGAAAGGATGTACACCTGAGGTGGTCCCATTTTCTCCAAGTCAGGATCTGATGATGGGATTTCAGGGAAATCGGGGGAAGTTCACAAAGAATTTTATATGTATGTTCACCGATAATTTCATCAATTGTGGACCAATTAAAAAAATATTTTTTGGTTGGAAAGGGTATACTCCTGAAGTAGTTACATTTTCACCAAGTCATGATCTGATAATGGGATCTCAGGGAAATCGGGGAAAATCATCAACAAAAAAATGTATATATGTTCCCGGACATTTTCATCAATTGTGGACCAATTTAAAAAATATATTTTTTTCGTTCGAAAACGTATACTTCTTAGGGGGTCTCATGTTCAGCAAGTCAGGATCTGATGATGGAATCTCAGGGAAATTGGGGGAAATCCTCAAAAATGATCTTTTATGTATGTTCACCGATATTTTTGTCAGTTGTGGAGCAATTTAAAATATATATATTTTTTGTTTGTTTAGAAGGGTATACTCCCCAGGTGGTCCCATTTTCACCAAGTCAGGATCTGATGATGGCATCTTAGGGATGTAGAGCAAAATCCTCTTATAATTCATGTAACTTATGGCACTGACTTCAAACAGATAAATAGGTAGCGCATATAATAATATTTCATTTTAATGAATTTTTGTCTTTTGAATTAAATCTGTTATCCAGTTATTTTTTTCTCTTTAGTGTCCATTTCGAAGTCGGTTATATATTTTTTTAAGTTTGTTTATTTTATGTGGTTTGCACTGCAAAAAAGCCCACTTGGTCTAGATTACAGAAGGACACTTTTTTTTGTGGAAAAGTTAAGAATCTCATATTATGCTGCGTGTACAATAAAGTTTCATTGTCCGCCATTTTGTTTAAAAAAAAGTTATCGTCTCCCATTATGAATGATAAGTGAGCTAATATCAATATCTCCAGACGTTTTTGCCAGTTTTTTTATCAAAACCTTTTGGCACTTTATACACGGCGAAACAGAGAAATTGTAAAAATCTTGGTAGTGATATTTTAAAATCACTGCAATTTGGAAACGCGTTGACGGATTTTGATAAGCCTTACCTGGTTTGCTTATTTACTTTAGTTTTTCCTACTAGACGATGTTTTGTCTAAATGAGGTTTTTACATTCTACAGGAAGGCTAAACATTCCACATTCGTTTCAGAATATTTGTTTAAAAATCGTCAATTTTGACGTTTCAACTGGCGACTTCCGATTTTTAAGAAGAAAACTATAAAATGATCAAAGCAATTTTCTGGTTCTTCTAGACCTTTTTTGCGCCAGGAAAACGTACACTTCGTCTGTAAATTTCCATAGCTTTTGTTAGCCACACAGCTTGTGCATTTCTCTGATCGGCAGTGGCATGCAATTATTTTTTGTTTTTTTTTTATAAATGCTTGCAATTTTTTTTACAACTTGAGATCTAGATTTTTGTATGTAGTTTTATAGTAAAAACTTCCTACCAGGCTGCCATAGCATAATTATTTTCGGAGAACTTATCCAAGCCAACTACAAAAGGAAAGCATTTCACAAATTTAATAAAAATCGGCCCCTTCTTTTTACTTTGTCGGTACGATATAAATAAACACATATCTCTTCATGAGCCAATTTTTTTTTAGAAAAATGTGCCAAAACTACGACTGGGTAAACGCATTATGCTATTTTAAAAATCGGTCAAAATGCACCTTGTAGCGTATAACCCGATCAAAGCATTCTAAATGCAGGTAATGAAGAAACGCAGATGATCTTATTAAATTTGTTTTATGCTTCTACGCGAAAATAATATTTGAATTTTGTATTTGAATTAAATATTATAATATCTATTGGGAAATCTCACAATGCCACATTGTGTAGAGTCTGAAAAACTGTGATCGAATTACTATTCTGACTATAAAAAATTAATAAGGCAATGTAAGAATGAACAATGAACGAGCTCTTTCATGTTTCATATAGTTACAAACTCGTGATCGCCAAAGGGGAATAACTGATACAGACGGTCGTCAACGCTTCATGGTCGGGCATGATCACAGAATAACGAGAAATTTAATTACTGTAGTAATATAATGTTACATCTACCTCATAAACTACCTCACATTCAATTTCCTAGATTTTTGTATACTTAATTAATTCTCAGGCAATATAAAGGTGTTAAAATATCTCTATAACTAATAGAAGCTTCAGGTTTATGTCAAGTAATGAAGATTCCAGACTTTTTTTCAATTATGTACGTTGTGGCACTTTGGAGTTAACGTCCTTTCTGGTAACGCTTACTTGAATCAGCATGTTAAATTATGTTTTTGACTCGGGCTGACTGCAAATATTATCAGTACTTTGTATTTATTGTAATATAGGAGGATTGTATTTGTTGAACAGATAACATAATAAATAAAACAGTATTGTCGTGGTCTGTAAGTTTAGCTTTGAGAAAAATATGCACCGGAGCAGAAATTACCAAAATAGTAATCTGCACTTGAATACGTTTATTAATCATTTCAGACAGACAAGTTTTTCCAAGACAAATGTTCTCACACAATTCTTTAGCACACAAGATATTTGTTTAACTGTTTATTCGAGGAACATGCACTTTATACAGGATGTCTCATAATATGTGTGACATACTCTTGGGAGTCTCAAAATAATCAAATGATTACTTATAATCATAGAACCCAATTTTTTTAACGGTTTCTCGAAAATTTCAGCAAAAATTTTGTTATTTTTCATAGTTCAAATTTTATATGTATTATCTACGTACAGTATCTTGGCAAATCTGTTAAAAAATGGTAAACCTCTTCAGCAACGAGTCGCTAATTTGGATGGGTTCGTAATCAAGTCATGTAAAAAAATGTTAATACGACTCTACAAACATATTGTTGCAAATCCTTGAGAAAGAATTAGATTTTCTACACAAAACGTTTCTTGACTTATTTGCCTTTCTCAGAGAAAAATTTTTCGTTAATTTTATGTAGGCTTTTTAAAACACACATATAACGTATTATGATTTATTAGTTGCACCAAAAACGAACAAAAATCAAACATTTATTAAAGTGACTGTTTGGTGTGACTGCCTTTGAACCTGTGTACAAACCTGTAATCGCCTGATCATTGATGCTCTGATTCTTTCAATGATTCGGGGGTATGTCGATTTTTTTTTCACCTGTTTCTTAAGCCTTGATCAAGCTCTTCAATATTTTAAATTATTGGTAGATAAACTATGCTTTTTAGGTATCGAGAGAGGTAAGATTTAAACCTGGTGAACGTACAGACCAAATCCTTGTTACAGTGCGACCAATGTTTAGAAAATAGTTAATGCAAAATATTTTTAGCCATGAAGCTAAATAATGTGGTTTTGCGACGTCGTGTAAACCACATGTCACACTATACATTAGGTGTAATGTCTTCTAAAATCCGAAATAGTTTGTTTTACAAGTTGGCGTAAGATTCTAGTTAATAGTCCTTTAATAGAAAAGCTCAATTAAATGTTCACCGGCCATTTTGGCCCAGACATTGAGTTCAATTTTAGTTGGTAGCGTGACTGGCGAACAACGTGAGCATTTTTTAGGTCCACTAATGCAACTGGTGAAAATAATAATGCCATCCTTTGCGAAACAAGCTTTTTCCGTACCAAATTGATGATATAAAATTAAGATTAAGATTAGTCTACTTCTGGAACCAAGATGAATTATGTGTAACATATGCTAAATATACTGGTATGAAGAAGTGATGCAACAAACATCTACATACTTTAGCAATTTTAATATATAAAAGACCCATTTATCCTACTAAAAGAAAACCATACCCCCACAAGGTAACAACTTATTTTAATAAATGTTTAAAATTTCCACCCTGAACTACCAAAATTTTTGGCGTCTTCGAGGTAGTTCTTCATGGGTGGCAGCTCTAATGTAATTTGGAGATAATCTTTCGAACGCGCCACTTACCCTCGCCATACTCCTCCTTCGTTGTCACTAGTTTAAAATAAACCATGTTTTTTATTTCCAAGTATAAAGTACTCTAACACAGTCAAATCAGGAGAACGAAGAGGCCATAGGAAAGGCCAATTGTTGGCAATCCACTTGTCATCAAATGTTGATTGTAAGAAATTGGTAACTGGAACGGTTCTGTGGGGTGAGTGGCCATCATGCTGATAAAAAATTTGCCTTCGTTCCGCCAGAGATAAATTGCTCAAATACTGATTATCCAAATCTTCCAGAATATTTAAATATCTTTCTGCATAATTTAAAATGGGGAAATAACTTGTGTTGTATTGTAAATGACTTACCATTCAAGGTTTGTTCATAAAAATGGAGTTTTGCTATTGTATTATTTCTCTCAGCACAAAAGACGTTAAATTGACAAGTATTTTGAAAATTCAACGTTTTTACTGCATCAGGATTTGCGTTACTCCAAACATGGGAATTTTATCTGTTAAAAAGTCCATGTTTGGTCAATTTCGCATCATCAGTCTAAATTATGTCGTCCAAAAATCGTTAAAATGAATTTACCAAACTGCACTCCTTTCGGCATATCTATTTCTCTCAGGTGTTGAAGCAAAGATGTTGAATAAGGGCGGAAGTTGTATTTTAACAGAATTCTGTGAATCGAGTTCTTCCTAAATCCTGTATCTAGAGCCAGTTGTCTCAAGGATGTCATAGGATATGCCGCGAAATATCCTAGAACTGCAATTTCCACATTTCCATAATTGAGAATGGGCATTTTTGCCTTTACGGTGTCAAATCTTTTGTAATTTTCTGGTATTCACCGAACTCTCTTCCGCGACGGTTTCTGTTTATCTGGATATCTATCAGCACATATCTGGTATGTTCTTGATAAAACTTTGTTACATCCCCATAGATACCAAACAAATTTAAAAAGTCTTCGTGGGTGTAATTCAGTCGCCGTTGTATGATATTAATTAATAATTGTCAAATGACAACAAATAGTGGCGTTTCTGTAGTGCCCGATAGTTTTCTTTGAACCCGCGTCGCCCTCATGGCCAACTAGCAACAAAGCTGTGTAACATTTTAAAAATATAAAAACGTTAAGTTGCAAATATTTCGAAAACTATAAATTTTTGGCATAGACAACCTTATACAAAATTACCCTCTTTTTTTACCGCTGAATAAGACAAAATTATAAAAATAACGGGTTTTCGTTTTAAAAAAAGACTTTAAAGATTTTTTCAATCCAATTTTCAATGTAAGTTTTGATCACCCTGTATTTATTTATTATCAAAATAACATCACAAGCCACTAAAGTATATCCCCTTTTACAAGGAAACCAATCCCACAAATGATAAAGGCTTTCATATAGCAAAAATTGATAGTAGTAGATAGGGCGACACCTGGGCCCATCCCCTCCACTTTTTACTGCGCATGCGCGTGACGTCATGCGCATGCGCTGACCTGCGCAGACCTGTGACAGTTGACAGCTGACCTGTCAGATTTGACAGGTGTCAAATGTCACTGACCTGACAGCTGTCAGCTGTCAGCTGTCAGCTAACCTGACAGCTGTCAACGTCAGCTGTCACCTGACCTGACATGTGTCAACGTCAAATGTCACCTGACCTGTCAGATGACGTCACAAGCATTCCAAGATGGCTGACCTGTCATAGACAGTTGCAACCCGGGTTCTCTCTATGGAACTAACCTGAGATGACGTCACAAGCATTCCAAGATGGCTGACCTGTCATAGACAGTTGCAACTCCGGGGGTTCTCTCTATGGAACTAACCTGTGATGACGTCACAAGCGTTCCAAGATGTCTGACCTGTGTGTCCATAGATATCTACAAGTCAGGTTAGCTCTCCATGTGTGTTTGTCTGATTGTTTATTAAGGTTATGTATTTGTTTATTAAGGTTATGTTCGCTCACGTGTCATCTGTTTGTTTATTAAGGTTATGTTTGTATTTGTTTATTAAGGTTATGTCATGTGTGTTGATTACCAAGGCATCTGTTTGTTTATTAAGGTTATGTATTTTGTTTATTAAGGTTAGGTGTTCGTAAACACAGCTGTTTGGTTTGTTTATTGTGTTGTTGTTGTTGTTGTTAAGGTGTATTGAAGTTTGTTAGGGTATTTCGTTTTTGGCGGGAAATTTGAATTTGTTTGAAAATTTCTGTCTGTTGTGTCCAGAGATCTTACTCCTCAAGCTAGAGAACATTCTATTTGTAAAGTTGTAGAGTGTAGAGAATATTCTCTAGCTCGAGGGGAGACATCTGTTGGACACAGTCATTCGGTTTAGTCACACACACATACATATATGAGGAAGATATATTGAGCGGGTAATTTGAAATTTTGATTTTAATTTGAAATATGATTTTTGAAAGAAAAGCATTCGCCAGAAATTAGATTTGAACCCCCAACCATACAACTTACTAAGATATGCAAACGCCCCTAAACCGATCATGCTATTCAGACATACGATGAAAGTTTGTTATCAGTGGGGTATATATAAAACAAAAACCTGTTACATAAAACGAGTTTATGAGGCTGCTGAGTTTGTGTGTGTAGGCAGGGGTTGTATCTCTATTACATTCCAATTGAATAATAGGAACTGTAATGTTAAAAACAATTGTTTATTTATAGTAAAAAGAAATTTAAAACACGTACCAATTTACCTATCTAATATCATTTAATAACAAAAAACGTTTGAAGTAAACTATATCAATAAGAAAAACGTATTTACATCTAGATATGTTAATGATTTGTTTTAATAGGGTAATAAAACTCGGGGACTTGGTTTTATTGCCGGCGTGTTTGTTTATGTTAGTGTTTGTATTTTGAATGAATGAATCTAAATTTATATAGGGAGTGATCAAAAACACACAAGTAACAAAACTCAATTTAAAACAACTAAATTAAACTTTGATATACGAGGATTGTTTGATAAGTATTGTTTGTATGTAAACATAAATAATATAATAGTATACTTACATACAGCAAGAGACGTCATACTTGTTTCACGGCTTAGTACACACTAACGTATGTTGAGGTCTTGAATGGGGCCCCGTTATAGAAATAACACAGTTGTTTAATGACATCCACTTGAACCAAACAAAACATATATACGCTGTTGTTGATTGTTAACACACACACAAGCACTCTATGACTAGAGAGTTATAGATGTACAACGGTCGTCGTACACAAGCCAGTCTTGTGTTTGATTCCGCAAAAACAAGAAACATTTTAGTTCCATACTATGGCGTTCTCAATTGTTGGAGAGTCGACTACAAGAAACAGTCGTTTTAATATTATACAGAACATGGTGCGTTTCAAGTTGAATCCACTCAATAGCAGTGGCGTCAATAATCCTGAACAATGGCTTAAGAACGGTATGCAGGAAATTTATAACCGAGTTATTAGAGACTTGAACACCGACACCAAAGTAAGCTTTACATTCTCCGGCTTGGATAGAGACTATCATATGTCGTTTAGGAAGCTGTCGTTGCTGACGTTTGAAGAAGTGTGGTCTGAGCTGTACAAAATGTATCAGAGCAATAAGGGGGCCATTGAAGGTGATGCCTTTACTATAACAGCTACAAGTCTAGGATCATCACAGCACCAGCAAGCAACCACTTCACAAGGTTCTGGTTTGTCGACGCAGCAGCAGCAGCACCAACAGCAGTTTAATGAAATCAATCTACAAGAGAGTGAAGAAGAACACACAGCCGCGAGACCAACAACAACAACACAACCACTAACACAGGATGACAAGCAAGAACTGAATGTTGATGGTCTCCGTTGCTGTGTCATTTGTTTTAAACGCTGTCCACCAACAGAGAGAAGCTGTTGTGACAAATGTTTCATTAAAAATGGTCAAAACTTGGGAAAATGGCTACCATACAACGCACACTCATGGGAAAGTTATGAAAATTTCGTAAAATGGCAATACACGTACGACAGGAGGAAGGTTACATGTTTACACTGTAATAAACAAATGTTGAGAACGTCCATTTATAGACACAAACAAATATGTCTAAAGAGAGCTGACGTTGATCCTAGGCCTGTAAACGAGTAAAAAGTATGTCGCTCTGTACACATGTCCATAACAGAATACATAACACAATAAAACAGAGAACAAACAACATGGTTATGACTCATATCCTGTAGAATGACATCATACCATTATTCGTGTTTGAGCTTGTCTGTGTATCTGTTTAATATACGCAAGAGAGAGGCCCTCTTAGGGGTAAATAACCTGTCTGTTGATGACCTTGGTCTGATAAACCTGTTTGACGTTGTCTTTACAGTTATGATCTAGGGGTTAGTTCTGTTAGGTGGTATCCAACCATCAGTTGTGTTTGAGCTTGTCTAGAAGCTAGTTTTGTTGGTGTACGTTGAACAAGGTGTAACTAAAACTAATATGGTGCAGAATACGCGAAAACGAAAATCTCTCAACACAGAAAATACAGGTAGAGGTGCTGGTGGAGGTAAAAAGCTTAAAGTGTTACAAGATGTCTTGCTGGCTAACGCAGTTGAAAGTATTATAACAAAAGAAGAACCAAAGACGTGGGATAATATCATAGGTGAGCTGTACACAAGCTATCCAACAACAACAAACACAAGTGAACCGAATAATCTCTCTGATATTAGTATGAATGCTGCAGATCCTACAAACATACAAACAGTCGAATATCAGCCTACACACGATGAGCTATTCAATGAGAAGTTGGTGCAGATCAATCAGAAAAGTATGGAGAAAAAACTAAAAACACAAGACTGTGAGCTCGTTGGTCAGACAACGTTTGCGCTGTTGGCAAACGGTGAGAAAATACTTACGATCGGAGCTGACCCCATGCTTAACTTTATGCCTCTGGTTAAGGTTTCACAGAAAAATTGTAATATACCTGTGTTTTTCGACATGTGGACATTTGAAGAATTTTTAAACGTGTTACCCACCATAATTTTCAACCTGGAAAACCAATCACAAGGTACAGACAAAAACACCGATTCGTATACACTTACTAAATACTTGGTTCAAACACAACGAAAATCAGTGTTTTTTAAGTTTAGGTTGTGCAGTGATGAATATGTCACTAATTTCAACCTAAGCTTGGAATCATTGAAAATACTAGAAGATGTTGGCTCTGTGGTCAAAGACTTATTATTGGAATTACGTTTTAGGAGTTTCTTTGACCTAAACATGTTTATGGCTGACATTAGATCGGAACTGTCCAAGTTCAGAGACAGGGCAGTTTTACCTTGTGCCTTCTTCATTGCCCGCTTAAAATACTCTGAGAATCTGTGTATAGTGTGTGAATTTATTACTAAATATCAACTTGTACTGAAAGATATGCTAACATGTAACAGATTTACCTATAACACTAGTTGATAATAAAATATATGTGTAAAAATCTCTGTGTTTTATTAGCTGTATTTTCTGACAATCATTCTGTTGGCGTGAATGCATAAAGGAAGATTTGAAATAAAAAAATACTTTTAACATGTTTCCTTTATTCATAACATAATACAAGTTATTTAATGTCTTTAGTGTTGACCCAGGAATTATGAGTACGATCAAAACCAAGCCATTTCACGTAAGACTTGGGGCCTTTTTTTCTCAACACTCGTTCGATTAAATACAGGTCAGAAGATAAAGTCTTTTGTAGTTCTTGCTCATAAAACCCTCCGCTGATTGGTTTGCCTTGCATGTCTTCTAGTAAATACGTCTCAAGTTTTCTGTTAACTTTCATGGTGTTTGTAACGCCCCGCAACGTTTCAGCAAAACCTGTATCTGTCTTTGTTAATAACAACCCTCACTCTGTGACACCAACATGCATACTGACTGGGTGTCTCACTTGCATTCATATATATATATATATATATATATACACACCCAAAAAATATAGTTTAGTTTAAGTTAAGATGCGTACCAGCAAACACGCTTCTGCCTTACCCATTACAAATATAGACGATGTTGTTACGGACACAGCTCAACAACAACTGAGGCATGGTCCTCTCTTTCCAAACACCGTTCGCTGTATCATATGTGGTCCGAGTGGTTGTGGTAAAACTAATGTCATGCTGAGTTTATTGTTTGAAGCAAACGGTTTAAAATTTGATAACGTGTATGTGTATTCAAAGTCTCTGTATCAACCGAAATACAAGATGTTAAAGGAGGTGATGAATGCAACAAAAGGTGTTGGTTACTATCCTTATAGAGAAAACGATGAAATATTAGATCCGGCAGATGCCAAGGACAACTCTGTGTTTATATTTGATGATGTAGCTTGTGACAAACAAGATAAAATAAGAGCATACTTCAGTATGGGCAGACATAAGAATATTGATTCATTCTATCTCTGTCAAACATATACACGAATACCCAAGCATCTGGTACGTGACAACACCAATGTTATTGTGTTATTCAAGCAAGATGAAACCAATTTAAAACATGTGTACGACGATCATGTAACCACCGATATGGACTTTAAACAATTTAAAACTATCTGCCACCAATGCTGGAAAGATAATAAGTATGGTGTGTTGGTGATTGTGAAGGAAAACGATGTACACAAAGGTCGATATAGAAAAGGATTCGATAGATATATATTATTCTAACAATGATAGACAGGACAGTCAGCTGTCTAACACAGGTGTCTAACACAGCTGTCTAAGACAGCTGTCTAACACAGCTGTCATACAGCTGTCTAACACAGCTGTCTAACACAGCTGTCTAACACAGCTGTCTAAGACAGCTGTCTAACACACAGCTGTCTAAGACAGCTGTCTAACACACAGCTGTCTAACACACAGCTGTCTAACAGACAGCTGTCTAACAGACAGCTGTCTAACACACAGCTGTCTAACACACAGCTGTCTAACAGACAGCTGTCTAACAGACAGCTGTCTAACACACAGCTGTCTAACACACAGCTGTCTAACAGACAGCTGTCTAACAGACAGCTGTCTAACAGACAGCTGTCTAACAGACAGCTGTCTAACACACAGCTGTCTAACAGACAGCTGTCTAACAGACAGCTGTCTAACACACAGCTGTCTAACAGACAGCTGTCTAACACACAGCTGTCTAACAGACAGCTGTCTAACACACAGCTGTCTAACAGACAGCTGTCTAACACACACAGCTGTCTAACACACAGCTGTCTAACACACAGCTGTCTAACAGACAGCTGTCTAACAGACAGCTGTCTAACACACAGCTGTCTAACACACAGCTGTCTAACACACAGCTGTCTAACAGACAGCTGTCTAACAGACAGCTGTCTAACAGACAGCTGTCTAACACACAGCTGTCTAACACACAGCTGTCTAACAGACAGCTGTCTAACAGACAGCTGTCTAACAGACAGCTGTCTAACACACAGCTGTCTAACACACAGCTGTCTAACAGACAGCTGTCTAACACACAGCTGTCTAACAGACAGCTGTCTAACACACAGCTGTCTAACAGACAGCTGTCTAACACACAGCTGTCTAACAGACAGCTGTCTAACACACAGCTGTCTAACAGACAGCTGTCTAACACACAGCTGTCTAACACAGCTGTCATACAGCTGTCATACAGCTGTCATACAGCTGTCATACAGCTGTCTAACAAGACAGCCTGATATCGTGATAAATAAGAAGGCATGTACCATGACTGAGTCAGTATATGTTAAACCACCACACAACCTGTATCGCTCAAACAAACTATTAGACCAGCTGGTAATACCGACAGTTGTAGCACAATGGAAGTGTTGGGTAAGGAAGAGCAAAAAGTTAAGAAAAGGATTTTACAACTTGCTGACAATATTCGAAAAAAACATTTAATGCTTAAACTTAACAGAGCCGAGAATGATGATGCTCTGCAACGTTTATATAAACCACTTGTTGAGCCCCTAAGTGAAATATCTAAAAACACAGCAGCACTGCAGCAGCAGCAGCCCCAGCAACAACCAAAGGCTGAACAAATCAAAGACGAAGTCGATATACCAGAAACGAAACCCCAAGTACAGTTCCTTAAAGATCATGAAGTTTTTGAAGCTGAACCAAGGGAAGAGGCTGAGGCGGCAAGTTCCGATGAGGATATCCCAACATTTGAAGAGCTTGAGGCAGACCTACAAACTGTCACAACCAACCCTGCATATCAAGAATTTTTGGAGCAATATCCTGACCGAGTTCGATATTATGTAGACAAGTATTTTACTGAACCACCAAGGCTCGGTACCATTGATCAAACGTATGGTGCCCGCTACGCTAAAGATACCGGTAGCTGGAGTCTTGGTAACAAACACTTAGACTTTACCGATGCTGAGATTCAACTGGGCCAAAGGAGATACCCGCAAACACAAGGTTTGCTAGAATTGTTATTTATGAAAAGACCCCGGGGGTATACTTATGACGATCTTCAACACTATAGAGATATTCTAGAAGCAACTAGTGTTTATAAAATGAACTATGATCCTAACGCCCGAACCAAGGGTTGTTCCTCTGAAAAGTATCTGACTCTAATAAAACCAGTGATAAATCCACGAGGTCGTAGATCCTCAACACCTCAAGGTTTTGGTTACACCTACGAGGAAGACGATGACGACAGCACCGACAGACATCTTAACAAAAAACAAAAGACTGAACTTAAAACTCAGAGTGATAAGAGCAGCGATAGCAACGGCATGAGCCCAAACAACATCAGCACCAACAACTATATGATACAAAATAACAAACAAATAGCCTATGTGTATTGGAATGACATAAACGAGTTGGTTGACAGACTTAGACTTTTAGTGGCTTCCCAAGTTGCAGGTAATACTGCTCATAACAACGAAATTCAGTCAATCTTGGAAGAACTAAAAGAAGCTAGTGTTATCACCTAGTAAGCCCACAGCCATGAAGAGACACCGACGACAACAACAACAACAGCACCAACGCAACACTGAACCATCTAATGTTAATAATTCTATAAATGTATTCCAACAAAGAGTTTACATACTTGTACTTAGAATCAAATAAAAGTCTTTGTTAAAATTAATGTGTTTTTATTTTGTAATACAATTAAAAAGTATGTCTTAAAGCAATAATATCCTGAACAAACTTATCTTGTGGTACATCTGCTAAAATACATGGATGATGTCATACTTCTAACGACTGTATTCTAGACAAGCTCAAACACGAATAATGTGGGGTTATTGAACAGATATAACACAAGGTCATCAACTGACAGGTTGTTTACCTTTAAGAGGGCCTCTCTCTTGTGTATATTAAACAGAGTGTACAAGCTCAAACAGGATCAAGGTTAACAACTGTAAAACGTTGTTTATCCTTCAAGAGACAGAGACACTTGTTCAGTATGTGTTAAGTCGTGAAACAAGGATGACGTCTCTTGCTGTATGTAAGTACACTCTTATTATTATGTCTGTTTGCATTCAAATAACAAATACAAACATAACCTTACTAAACAATCAGATGATTGGTAATCAACATGTATACAAACACCTAACCTCATATGTCAACAACAACTGGCTTTGTTTTATATATACAACAGCGAACAAACTTTTAACGTGTGTGTCTGTGGAGCTATTGGTTTAGGGACAGTGTATATATGTAAAGCAAACAACGGCTGATTCGAGGTTCGTGGGTTCAAATCTAAGTTCAGGCGAATGCTTTTCTTTCAAATACACATGCATCTGTCAGTTTAAGCAAAGACTTTGAACTGTCATGACGTGTTTGTTAAACAGCATGTATAAGCTTCAACAATGGCAATCAGTTGTCTGTCTGTCTGTATCCTCAACACAGAAGACACCTGTTCAGTAGTGTGTGTATTAAGCTGTGAAAGAAGGCTGACGTCTCTTGTTGTATGTAAGTACAATCTTGTATTATCTCTGTTTGCATTCAAATAACAAATACATAACCTTAACAAACAATCATATGACTGGTAATCAACACGTGTGTGAACATAACCTTAATAAACAAATACAGACAGTAGTGTGTGTGTACGAACATAACCTTAATCAACAAATACAAACATAACCTTAATAAACAATCAAAATGGCTTGGTAATCAGTCTGTATACGAACACCTAACCTTAATAAACACATACATACATAACCTTAATAAACAAATACAAACATAACCTCAATAAACAATCAGATGGTGGGTACTAAGCATGTCATACAACACTTAACCTAAATAAACAATCAGACAGATGGTATTCTTCAAATACACACATGGAGACCTGACTTGTAGATATCTATGGACACACAGGTCAGACGGAACATCTTACGTCATCACAAGACAGTTAATACCTAACCTGACTTGTAGATATCTATGGACACACAGGTCAGACATCTTGGAACGCTTGTGACGTCATCTCAGGTTAGTTCCATAGAGAGAACCCCAGAGTTGCAGATGTCTATTACAGGTCAGCCATCTTGGAATGCTTGTGACGTCATCTCAGGTTAGTTCCATAGAGAGAACCCGGCTTGCGACTGTCTATGACAGGTCAGCCATCTTGGAATGCTTGTGACGTCATCTGACAGGTCAGGTGACATTTGACGTTGACACATGTCAGGTCAGGTGACAGCTGACGTTGACAGCTGTCAGGTTAGCTGACAGCTGACAGCTGACAGCTGTCAGGTCAGTGACATTTGACACCTGTCAAATCTGACAGGTCAGCTGTCAACTGTCACAGGTCAGCGCAGGTCAGCGCATGCGCATGACGTCACGCGCATGCGCAGTAAAAAGTGGAGGGGATGGGCCCAGGTGTCGCCCTATCTACTGATAGTTATGTTTAGGCCTGCAAACGTCATTTTTGACATAAAATTTGAGATATGTCAAAAACAGTTGGAATTAGGTATCTACAGTGCAATAATATATAGAGTGTGCTATTTAAAATAACCTTCACACCCTGTATAAGACTTTACTTAGATATACAGTTCGCTCCAAAGTGTCTTTTTGACGTAAACTTATTTTTTTTTCAATATAATACCCTGTATTTTATGCAATAATTAAATTCCTTATTTCATTCTTAATCAATAATGTGTCAAATATTTTTTTCTTATTTTAATAATTTTCGAGAAAATCCCAAAACAATAGATTTACATGTTCCTTTCAATACTGATTATTTATCAACAATGACAGTATCACAACCAGTATGTCAGTGTCATAACTGTTCATTTTTATGCCTGTGCCAATATTTAAGAGCGAACTTTCTTTCTGTTTACAATACCCTTTCTCTCTACTGCAAGTGAATATGTCAATATGCTACTTATCTACAGTGAGTGTAGGAAGAATGGACGACAGTCCCAACAACTGTACAGAAGATGATTTCCATTTCACCAGCTGCAAGTACTTTTACTAATGTGGAAAAAAAGATGCACACAGGTGCCATTCCAAACTCATAAAATTGCAGAAGAGATCGACCAGTAAGGGATGCGGGCACGACAGAAAATGTTATTTCGCTTCTTGCAATGAATCCTCAAAGCTCAATTCGGAATATCGCGGAAGAAACAGGAACTGGAAAGTCTTCAGTACCACGCACCCTACGTAAACATCGACATAATTCTCATTTTGTTCAAGGGTTGAGACCAGGTGACTATGATACACGTCTTAAATTTATTGCTTTTCAGTGAATTTTCCTAAAAAGGATCACCAATGAGAAGATCTCCACTTTTCAATTTTGAAAAATTCAAATGAGCGTAAGCTAGGCCCCCTAGAACCAACATCCAGGGTCAGTTTGTCAGTTTGAATTTATATATATATATATATATATATATATATATATATATATATATATATATATATATATATATATATATATATATATATAATATATATATATATATATATATATATATATATATATATATATATATATATATATATATATATATTGTTACAAAGCACTTCAATAGACGTAGGTGCGGTGTTGCCACATCTCCAGAATTTCCCCAACATCTGGGAATTTTTGCACAGTCTGGCAACACCGCCTCCCCACCCCCCTGGGGGTGCCTGGGGTGACCCCCCTCAGGCGAAGTCTCAACCCTCTAGGACCAGAAATAACGAAGTTACCAACTTGTACCCCGTCGGAACGGATAACTGAGGTCTGCACATTCCGAACACCCTGTATATACACCCTGTATACGCAGAGAACCCTTACACCCTGTATACGCAGAGAGATCTTATAGTTCGAGAAACACCTCTTGTGTAACATAGGAGTGGTGACCACATTTGGATCATCCTGTATATACATCCCCCTGTATACACACGGGACCGATCTGTATTCACAGAACCTTCTAGTGAAAGAAGGTCCTGGAACGTTCTGGAATGGAATGCTCTAGAAAGGAGGGGAAGGTACGGCGAGTATATAAAAGCGAAAGCAAGCCAGCACAGTTCAGTTCAGTAAGATAATGTGGTAGTGACTTGAAGAAGCAGTGTAAAGTGTTAAGAGAGTAGTGACTGTAGTACCAGATTAGTGACTTTTGTTGAGAGTAGTAATTGTAAGGCCAGTAAATGAAGTGTTTTGTGAGAGAGACATTCTAGAAATTTTATTGTATCCATATTTAGAGTGTAAATAAAGTTGTTTTGTTAAAATTAAAAGTCTCACTTATCCAGAACCCGGAGAAAACGCAACAATATATTATATATATATAATATATATATATATATATATATATATATATATATATATATATATATATATATATATATATATATATATATATATGTGTGTGTGTGTGTGGAAATTAATTTTATCTCAACAACTGTGTGCATAAACGTTTTGCCGCTAACGATATGCATAGATGTCCGTGCGCTACAGAGTGACGCGGCGCGTGTGTCAAGGGACAAGGGAGTTAATAGTGTGTCAGTGTCATTACAATGACGGACGTTGTTAAAAACACTCATGACAGATAGAAAGGTGTCAGCACAAAAGTGTCATTCAACACGGTGTTACAGATGACTAGTTCGTACGCGACGGTCGGAGTGTGAAGAGAGCTTGAGTGAACATAGTGCGCGAGAAGTACGACGAGAGAGTACCTAGAGACGCCGAGGTACTTAACGACGGTGTGCAAGGCCATCCATCCACGACGACGACGACGATAACAGATGGATCCCGTAGCTAAAGACGATAGTCTATTACTTGTCATTTAATTACTTCATTGTTATGTTTATATAGTTCTACAATATAGTTATAGTTAATACCGGCATAGTTTCAGTCTTAAAAGCACGCACGACCTAAAACCTTACATATCTCTAGAAACGGGGACTCATTCCGGGATATACGTGAGTGTTCAAGGGATAAGACACCCTATAAATGGGGGCTCCAGCCGCGATATAAACAGTGTGGTAGCTGAAAGACAGTTTTTTGCCGGAATATAAGTGTGTACAGTGTATCATGGAAATCTACAGTAGCCAGGACTCGACCTAAGACGCAAGGCCGCAGCACCAGCAGCTACACGTACGCGACGTTTCACATACCTGAAGTTACGGTAGACGTTCTAAGAATTGAGGTAACAATATGAAGACGTTAGGAGATATAGACATTATTTTGAACAATATAAAGTCGGCTCATACTAGTGCTATAAAGAACTTGCATAAACTTATTTTTCAGAGCGAAGGTGATAGAAAAAATAGACAAAGACTGCGTGAGTTTAACGGTTTTGATTTCGGGGTGTTTTCTGAGGAATATAAAGACAAAATCACCTATGTCAGTGCTAATTTTTCGGACAATGACCTAACGTCGGTTGCAAATATTTTGTGTTTAGACTATAATTGTGATAAAGACGCGTTAATAAAAAACATTTGCGATAATCTAGTAGACATTACAAAACTGTCTATGCGTGACGACGACGAGACTGAAGAAGACAAAGAAGCCGAGAAGGAAGATCATCTTTCAGTTTATTCAAACTCTTCATCGAATGGAAAAACGTTCTTTGCTATGAATTTTAGGGACGTAAGAGATTCAATTCAACGCTTTGATGGAAGCAGTGGCTACCCAATAAAAAATGGATTCAAGATATGGAAGACATGGCTGATCTATGTTTATGGAATCAGTTGCATATGTTTATTTTTGCAAAAAAATCATTGACAGGTCTCGCAAAGCTGTTCATACAAGGAGAAAAGAATATAAAATGTTGGAAATCTTTGAAAGAAGTTTTAATCGACGAATGCTCTTCAAGATTAAATAGTGCCCAACTGCATAAAGCACTATCTGAAAGAAAGTTGATGAAAAACGAAAGCATTCATGAGTATTTCTTAATAATGAAGGAGATTGCTAATCGAGGCAGAGTTGAAGATGAAGCATTAATGCATTATGTCATAGATGGTATAACAGATGAACCATCGAATAAAATATTTTTGTATGGGGCCAAGTCATTTAAAGAATTCAAGGAAAAATTGCGAATATACGCAGAAATGAAAACTAAACAGGAATCTTACAAGCCGAACACAGGTAAAAATAAAGCAACAGCTTCCAGTTTAACAGAAATGTCAAATGCCAAGTCGACGCAGATGACAAAAATTCGTTGTTTTAACTGTGGTAACCAAGGCCATAAGTCGAATGAGTGCAGATCTAAAAACTTAGGCACCAAGTGTTTCAGATGTAATACGTTTGGACATAAATCTTTTGAATGTCAAACTCAAAACAAAAAGAGTGGCGCTTCTCCAACCAACCCCACCACGTCGAATGTGCAAAACGTTGAAGTAATCACGATGAGCAAAATGCACAGAATTATAAGGATCAATAATGAAAATATTATTTGTCTGGTAGATACCGGAAGCCAAGTTAATCTTATAGGGTCAGAAGTATACAGACGTATTGGAGCACCAACTATGCATGATTCTAAAATAGTTTTAAATGGTTTCGGTAAGTCAAAAGTGAAACCTTTGGGCTATTTTAACTGTCAGATCGATTTAGATGACGTACTGGTTGATACCAAGATGCATGTTGTCAACGGTGAATATATGTCTAGTAATCCTGCTATACTAGGTCATGAATTTCTCCAACATGTTGAACTTACGATTAATCCGAGTGGGATGATCATCAAGAAGATCGACGACGGCGACGGCATTAAAGAAATAATGCAAGTAGATGTACTTGATGAAGTTGATATTGGAAATGAAGTACCGACGCGTATAAGAAAAGAAGTTAAACATATTGTGAAGACGTATAAACCAAGAAAATGCAAAACTGCAAACGTTGTGATGAAAATATTAGTCAAAGACGAAGAACCGATCTACAATAGTC
Source organism: Tillus elongatus (assembly GCA_964006375.1). NCBI lineage: Eukaryota > Metazoa > Arthropoda > Insecta > Coleoptera > Cleridae > Tillus > Tillus elongatus. The sequence continues at coordinate 147,926,712 of OZ023262.1, forward strand.
CTAGAAGACTACCGTTTTTTGAAAGAGAGATTGTTGATCACCAAGTTGAGCAATGGGTTCGAGATGGCGTAGTAGAACCCTGTACTTCCGAATATGCTAGCCAAGTGGTAGTAACAAAGATAAAAGATGGGACACCAAGAGTATGTATTGATTAGAGAAGAATTAACCAAAAGATAATAAAAGACCGATTTCCGCTGCCGCTTATAGAAGATCAGCTAGACAAGCTGCAAAAAGATCGTGTTTTTAGCACAATTGATCTTAAGAATGGTTTCTTTCACGTTCCCGTAGAAGAACAGAGCCGAAAGTATACAGCATTTGTGACGCACCAAGGTCAATATCGATTCCTGAAAGTTCCCTTTGGTCTTTGTATAAGTCCATCCGTATTTATGAGATACATCGACGTAGTTTTTAGAGATCTAGTAAACAAACGAATTGTATGCCCTACATGGACGATTTAATTATTCCAGCCAAGGATGACGAAGACGCATTGGAAAGATTAAAAATCGTTTTCAAGACCGCTGAAGAATATGGATTGGGGATTAATAAGAAAAAATGTCAGTTTATTAAAAATACTGTCGAATTCTTAGGTCACAGGATAGAGGAAGCAAAGCTCTACCCTTCAGAACTAAAGACCAACGCTGTAACCAAGTTTCCAGAACCAAGGACGACAAAGCAAGTACAAAGCTTTTTGGGACTTGCCAGCTATTTTAGAAAATTCATTTCAGGATTTTCAGTGATAGCATCGCCGCTAACCGATCTTTTGAAAAAGGATCGTACCTTTAAATTTGGGTTCAAAGAAAAAGATGCATTTATGAGGCTCAAGCAGATATTAGCTAAGAATCCAGTGCTACATATTTACTGCCAAGATGCCGAGATAGAATTGCATACAGACGCGTCAATGGAAGGATACGGAGCCGTTATTCTCCAACGTTCCTATGAAGATAACCAGATGCATCCAATTTACTACATGAGTAAGAAGACATCGGACGCCGAAAAGAAGTATTGCAGCTATGAGTTAGAAGTTTTAGCAATAGTCGAAGCACTCAAGAAGTTTAGAGTATACTTACTTGGAACACGCTTCAACATTGTGACAGATTGCTCTGCCTTTGAGAAGACTATGAGTAAGAGAGATTTATCAACAAGGATTGCAAGATGGGCCCTACTACTTCAAGATTTCGATTGTACCGTAGTTCATCGATCAGGCACCAGAATGAGGCATGTAGACGCTCTAAGTAGAAACCCTGTTATGTTGGTTTGTACTAGCATTCCCCAAGCTATACGAAATAGTCAAGAAGAAGATGGCGAAATCAAGGCAATCAAGGAAATTTTAAAACAAAAGTCGTATAAAGATTATATCTTGAAAAACGACTTACTTTACAAAATGGAAGATGAAAGGGAAGTAGTTGTAATTCCCAAGCAGATGCAACAAGAGATAATTAAAGAAGCACACGAAGAAGGACACTTTGCAGTCAGAAAAACTGAAGACTTAATAAAAATAGAATACTACATACCGAATGTAAAGAAGAAGATCGAGAGGTATATTAGAAATTGCATTCCTTGCATCTTATCTAACAGAAAGCATGGAAAGCAGGAAGGATTTTTACATCCACTTAAGAAAGATTACATTCCTTTACAGACATACCATATTGATCACCTCGGTCCTCTTGAGTCTACGAACAAGAATTACAAATATAATCTTGCCATAATTGACTCATTTACGAATTTTGTTTGGTTATATCCGACGAAGAGCACCTCCTCGAAAGAAGTTATTGCCAAACTCGAGATCCAAAGAAAGATTTTCGGAAATCCTGTTAACATTATTTCCGACAGAGGCACAGCCTTTACCTCTATAGAATTCGTATCTTACTGTAACGAGAATGACGTAAAGCATCATAAGATTACTACTGGTCTACCAAGAGCTAATGGTCAGATAGAACGAATTAACTCTATTATTATTTCTGTTCTAACCAAGATATCCTTAGAAGACCCAGCAAAATGGTACCTTTACGTAGATCGTGTCCAGAGAGTTATAAACTCCACCTACCAAAGAAGCATTGGAACCACGCCATTTGAATTGCTGATGGGTGTCAAGATGAAAGATAAAGTTCAAATCAAGATAGGAAAAATCATCGAAGAAGAAGCGAAAAACCAATTTCAAGAAGATAGGGAAGAATTGAGAAGATTAGGAAAGGAGCAACTGCTCAAAGTCCAGGAAGAAAATAAGAGAACGTATAACCTGAGAAGAAGAAAACCTGCCGCTTATGGGTTAAATGATCTAGTCGTCATTCGAAGAACCGAGTTCTGCCCAGGGTCGAAGTTGAAGTCGAAGTTCATAGGTCCATACAGAGTCGTGAAGGTCAAGATCAACGATACCTACGATGTCAAGAAAGAAGGTCTCCACGAGGCTCCAACCTACACTTCTACATGTTCCGAATATATGAAGTCATGGCGTAAAATGTGTTCAGATGACAATGGTTCATCATCCGAGGCGGATGATGGTCAGGAGAGCCGAGTTGTGGGAATTAATTTTATCTCAACAACTGTGTGCATACACGTTTTTCCGCTAACGATATGCATAGATGTCCGTGCGCTACAGAGTGAGGCGGCGCGTGTGTCAAGGGACAAGGGAGTTAATAGTGTGTCAGTGTCATTACAATGACGGACGTTGTTAAAAACACTCATGACAGATAGAAAGGTGTCACAAAAGTGTCATTCAACACGGTGTTACACATGACTAGTTCGTACGAGACGGTCGGAGTGTGAAGAGGGCTTGAGTGAACATAGTGCGTGAGAAGTACGACGAGAGAGTACCTAGAGACGCCGAGGTACTCAACGACGGTGTGCAAGGCCATCCATCCACGACGACGACGACGATAACAGATGGATCCCGTAGCTAATGACGATAGTCTATTACTTGTCATTTAATTACTTCATTGTTATGTTTATATAGTTCTACAATATAGTTATAGTTAATACCGGCATAGTTTCAGTCTTAAAAGCACGCACTACCTAAAACCTTACATATCTCTAGAAACGGGGACTCATTCCGGGATATACGTGAGTGTTCCAGGTATAAGACACCCTATATATATATATATATATATATATATATATATATATATATATATATATATATATATATATATATATATATATATATATATATATATATATATCACACAGTTAACTCAAAAAATAATAGGCCGAGTTCGATCAGTGAGTACCTTCGTTTTGCAAATGGCTTGGACAAGTTCGTTAGCCAGAAAAATCGGACCAGGTTTTCCCGGAAAATGTTGTATTTTCTTTCGAAACAAATTTATAACTCCGGAATTTACAAAGTAAGGCCAACCATATTTGGTACGCGGGTTTATATCGTTATAGGTCAGTTACCTACCAAACTTTGGCTCTCTAGGTTAAAAGACAAAAAAGCTATAGGCATTTAAATAAAAATAAATTGGGGTTCCTCAAAACGTCAAAGTTGCGATTTAAAACGTCAAAATTGGCAACATTTAGGCAAAGAACTTGAATCTAATACGGGCTATGGAAAGTAAATGTCTCAAGAAGAATGTTTTTCAAACCCTGAAGTCTTAGTTTCCACCGTCATTGTCCTTCATTTTACTAAAATGTTTCCAGAAAATTCATTTCAAATAGACCCTTTCTCTGATGCTTGGCAGTAGCCTTAGCTATAGAGTTTATCGTTTAATGGTATATAATTTTTGTCGAATTTCCTTCCTTTTGCAAATGGCTTGGACAAGTTCGTTAACCAGGAAAATCAGGCTAGCTTTTTCCGTAAAATATTGTTTCCTTACGGAAATTATTCGGAATTTCCGGAAATAACAAAGATAGAGATAGAGCGACCAACTTTGGTACAAGGGTTTACGTCACAAAAAGTAAATTATGTACCAAAATTTAGATTTATAGCGTGAAAGGAAAAAAGCTATAGGCATTTAAAGAAAATATTTTTTCTGGCACTGATGAACAGATAAGCGCACAAAAGCAAAATATTTTGTGTAGATAACAAAATCTATTGCATGATTGCATGTTACAGACAAAAACAGACAAAGTTTTTTGGCACAAAAGGTCAAGAAATGCCAGAAAAATTAGTTTGAAAATTTGATAACTTTACCTCTTGAAACGTCAAAATCTGGATTTGAAATGTCAAATTTGGCAACTTTTAGGCAAAGAACCTAAAGCTAATACGGGCTATGTAGAGAAAATATTGCAAGAAATGTGTTTTAGAAGTCCTTAAGTTTCAGCTTCAACAGTCATTAACCTGAATTTTACTAAAATGTGTCCAGAAAATTCACTTCAAATAGACCCTTTCTCTGGTGCTTTAGCAGTAGTTTTAGTTATAGACTTCATGGTTTAATTATCCCTAATTTTTAACAAATTTCGTAAAAGAAATTCGCTAACGAGGACATCGCTACTTTTGTATTTTAAAAAGATTTTTTCAAGTGAGCGTGAATCGGTACTCTAACACCCTTATCCGGGGTTAGTTTCAGTTTTTATCTGTTTACATCTATACAGGGTAACGCATTTCTACGGTAAAGGTGAATATTACTGTTATTATACAAGATACGTGAAACAATTGCGTACATTAATTATGGGGTATTTTGAGCTGAATCTTATAAACATGATTTCGACCATCACAAGTGGCCCATAAGTCGTTGGCGATACAAATTTTCTTTTTTAAATCGAACATTCCTTAAATTAATGCATTTTGCACTCTCCTTAGAATTGTAATGCATGTTTGTTTTCGAGTAATATCAATTGTTTTGAAACTTTTCACATTTTTGGCATATATCAAAATTTGTGATACGGCGTTTTTACCAATAAAAATCAGACGCCAATGCAAATGACGGATTCAGAGAGGTACATGAGGATTCATAATTTTTTGATAAAATGTTGTGAAGTGACGAGTCCCGATTTCACAACAATGGAATAGTAAACCGCCACAATATATATAAATTGAAACGAAAGAAAGTTCTTCAAAAAGCACGATCTTCTCTGTAGAGAATTTTTTCTACGAAAATTAGCTAATTAAGGCGGGTGTGGAGGATCAGTTAGTTCACATGTTAAATATTCTGACTTCAACGGCAAAATCAATAATAGGGTCCCATGCAAAGCACATCGTGGTTGATGTAAATAAATAGCGTTCTCTTTAATAAATATTGAAGAATGTAATAATGGTTAATGTTCTAAAATTTTAAAGGCAATTTCTCCTAAAAGTTGTAGAATATCATTACAACTTAAATCTATCGCTCACTGTTTTATTTGTAAATACTATCGAGTGACGTTACAAATATAGTTACAATAACATGACAGAGACGTTCGTTTTAAAAACTTCAAAAGCATTTTTGTTTGAAAGCCCTTGCCTGGCATTTATTTCATCCTCCTATTCATAGAAGTAAATTGAAACTTGAAATGAAAAGATACCAGAATAATTGCCGTCACTTTCCCGCTGTCTCATAAAAAGTTTCAATTTCCGACACCCAGACTTTCTGCTCGTTCTCATATTTCTCCCGTTTATTATTGGGAAACGAAAACACGCAGCCTGAAGTAAGAAGAGTATTAACACACCAGGTAATGTGACTTGTTCCTTTCGATAAGTCACTGTTTTCATAGTTTATGTTTGCACATACTTACTAAATCTATTGAGGGAAATTTTGTGAGGGGAGCCGTAATGCTTATAGAGTTTATATCGCGTCATAATGAACCACCTAGTGCATTCTATGGGGCAATATTTTGTCACATGTTTTAGGATATCACAAACCTTCCAGCATCTGTTTTATAATCAAAAAGTCGGAACGCAGCAAATGCGTTTTGTAATACTTAACGCAACTTAATTTATAAGCTAAGCATAAGTGGACCTTTTTCAAAGTTATTTATGTTGACTTCAACTAGCTTGTTTTTACAAACAATTTACTTCAAGGCATCTGAATTTTTTCTATCGATTCAATCCAAAAATAGCTTTTATTTTGTGACATCCTATTGGTTAGAAACAATAATGACAACGACTTTATTTTATATATCCACCCTTCTTTTTCCATTTATTTTTATACCACATTTGCCAAAACCTGTGAAATTTAATTCACTTCAACTTCAATTACAATTATTCAACAAAACTGAATTTTGGAGCATTGCATCTGTAGATGCATATATACATACGAGTAAAATTTTGTAAAAATAAATTGACGCGTCTCAAAAATATGGTATTTTTTTCTATAGAAAAACGTGACTCTCAAAACTTAATTTTACAGTGAAGTTAAACAAACCAGAAGTCTCTAGGTGGCATAGAAGCTTCGAAAGCTTCATTGTATATACAGGGTGATTCACTCACAATGTGAAATCCGAGAGCTGGAGATACTACACCTCAAATTGTGTCCATTGGCGCAAACATACCTCATCCGAGAGTTGATAGTTTCGGAAATACAGAGTGTTGAAAGTTAAAGTTTTAATTGTTTTTTTTTTGTGATGTCTTTTTTGGGCGACGAATAAGATACGTGTTAAATAAATAAAGCGTTGCTCATAGAGGCTTCCGCTTTCGACCAATTTCACCGACATTTACACATAATAACTCTTCACCCTGTATGTCTAATATAAACTTTAATTACAAAACCTGAAATAGCAATAATTATTCAGTTAATTAGGTATTCCTGCTTCATTTTGGTATCTCAATGATTTTTCAAGAAAAAGCGATATAACGAACATTATGTTTTCCTAATACGAGAAATTTAAAGCGAAACCAACCAAGTTGCATTTGGCAGGCTATGTCACGTTAAATAAAATATCATCTTCTCCACCATAGAAACCTGTAGATAATGACGAATTATGTCAATTTATTAATTATTTTGTGTAGTTTTACTTGGAGTAATAATTATTTGTGATAAAATTGTAAAAATGCCGCGTCACAACGAATTTTCGACAGATGAAATGAGAGCTATGATCTGTGCTTTTGCGCAAGAAATTTACGATGGCCTTGCTTCAGCTCGAAGATATTTCGAATTATATATCTACGGAAGACAACTGAATCTAAAACTATTTAGAAGTATGTACAAACACCTAGGCAAAACAGGACCTCTTAGTCCGAAATGGAATAACAGCGCTCCAAAAAATATTTCGGGTGGGCAAGAAGAGCAAGTTTTGGTTAAGGTGATCGAAAATCCAACTGCTGCTACAGGCAGAACTCAGCCTACAATTGGGAGAATTCTGAATAAGGAGAAACTCTACCCATTTCATTTTACTCCTGTACAAAATTTGTTGCTTCAAGATCCTCCTGCTCGTCTACGTTTTGCCCATTTTCTATAAGAATAGGAAACCAACGATCCTACTTTTTTGGAGAAAACCTTATTTACCGATAAGGCGACATTTAGTCGCCGTGGTGTCTTTATCTGGTAAAATAATCATTTGTGGGACTCTGAAAAACCACATATTGCAGAAGTAAGACACCTCCAATACGAATTAATTTTGTGTTGTGGGACCTTTTAAACTTTCTCCAAATTTAATAGCCAACTGTATAAAAATTGTCTTCAAGAAAATTTAGCAGAATTGCTTAGGGGGTTCTTTTCCAACTTTTTGTTCACATATTAAAGGAAAGAAACGCGAATCATTTGTCAAACTTATTGATATAAGATGCATATTTTTAAATAGAGCACCCTGTATATTTTTAGATATTCAAATGCAGCATTATATGCTTAGTTCAACAATGTAGCACACCTGATATTTAAAATCAGGCGTTGTTTACTTATTGAGTGAATTTCTGTAGAACCTAAAAGCATTTTAGTGAATTTTCTTAGAAAAAATTCACTAATGAGGAGATCTCGACTTTTGAATTTTGAAAAAATTTCTTCAAATGAGCGCGATCTAGGACCCCTAGAACCCATATCCGGGGTCAGTTTCAATTTTTATATGTTTATATATATATATATATATATATATATATATATATATATATATATATATATATATATATATATATATATATATATTTATATTTATATATATATATATATATATATATATATATATATATATATATATATATATATATATATATATATATATATATATTTATATATATATATATATATATATATATATATATATATATATATATATATATATATATATATATATATATATGTATGTATGTATCACACCGATAACTCAAAAAATAATGGGCCGATTATGATAAAATTTGGCATGTACCTTTCTTTTGTAAATGGCTTGGATAAGTTCGTTAGCCAGGAAAATCGGACGAGGTTTTCCGGGAAAATTTTGAGTTTTCATTCGAAAAAAATTCTTATCTCAAAAAGTAATAAGCCGATTTTAATAAAATTTGGCATGTACCTTTCTTTTGTAAATGGCTTTGACAAGTTTGTTAGTCAAGAAAATCGGACGAGGTTTTCCGGGAAAATTTTTAGTTTTCATTCGAAAAAAATTCTTATCTCAAAAAGTAATAAGCCGATTTTAATAAAATTTGGCATGTACCTTTCTTTTGTAAATGGCTTTGACAAGTTGGTTGGTCAAGAAAATCGGACGAGGTTTTCCGGGAAAATTTTGAGTTTTCATTCGAAAAAATTTTTTATCTCAAAGAATAATAAGCCGATTTTGATAAAATTTGGCATGTACCTTCCTTTTGTAAATGACTTTGACAAGTTTGTTAATCAAAAAAATCGGACGAGGTTTTCCGGGAAAATTTTGAGTTTTAATTTGAAAAAAATTTTTATCTTAAAAAATAAGAAATCTATGATAACCAAATTTGGTAGGTAGGTTTACGATATAAAAAGTAAACTATACACCAAAATTTAGATTTCTATGTTACAAGAAAAAAAAGTTATAATAAAATATTTTGTGCCAGATCATTTCTATGAAAATTCACTACCATAACGCACTTGCTGCGTCCAGGCTTTTATTGAATTGCAAAGGTGGCTGGGAAAACACAACATTGCTTTTTTGACAACTATCAGATTTGTAATTAGCTGATGTCAAAACAGTAACAGTAGGCTTGTGTTGTTGAACTCTCATTATAACGTGATAACCGAATATTGCTCCGAAGAAAGTATATTTATCTTAACTTGTTTATTTAAAATGGTTTTTGAGAAGTTAAAGTAAAAAAAAAGATGATATGGGGAAAACATATCTAGCAAACAATCGGAGTATAACTGCCGCTCGTAGAGATTATATAAGATTCCCCGGACGTAAAGCTCATTCAAAGTTGACCTGCAAAAGGTTGGCTACAAAATTTTCAAATGCTGGAGGTGTCTCCAATGTTAAAAAATGTTATAATAATTTATCTGTCCTTACTGAAAAAAAATCAAATAAAGGTGTTAGGTTATTTTGAAGCGAATCCCACAAATTCAATCACTGATGCTTTATTCGATTTAGGCATTTCTTTTCTTCTATAAATAAAAGTAAAAGCTTAGTGATATAAACTCCTGTAGAACACTTCAGTTCTGTGTCAAATTTCTACGGCTCTATAACGAAGATAATGACATCCTCAAAGAAATATTGTGGACCTATGAGAGACCTTTTCTACCAGGGAAAGAAGTAATGGTCAATTAGACGAATTTGGTCATAAAATATGTGAAGTCCAACATTAATGTTATCAGTCCATTGCCGAGTGGTGCGGTGTAGTCAATACTCCTATATTAGGTCCAATATTTATTGACGGAAGGCTTACTAGTGACAAGTATTTCAATATGTTGCAATCTTTTGTCAAGGAAACTATAGACGAACTATCTATGAATGTAGTTGTGCATTAAATATGGCAAGCTCCACCCCACAATATCCCTTCTGTGAAAAACTATACAACCTATAGAAATGAATGTAGTGGCCATAATGAAATCATCGACTGGCCACCCAATAGTCCTGATTTACCCATTACAGATTTTTTTGTTTGAAAACATATTAAAAATGTAGTAGATCATACACCTTGTTACACTGTCCAAGAACTGAAGGATAAAATTATTTCTGCAATTCAACATATACGATGAACTTCCGAAGCTCTTATAAATGCTAGAAATCATTATACTAATAGTATACAATAAATGTATACAACAAAACGGAAGACTTGTCCAGCAGTTCTTGTGATTACTGTATCGCTACTAAAAACTAAACTAAAGTCTGTTTTTTGAAATAGTTTCACTTCTTTTATGGTTGAAACACAGCAGCGATCTCAAAACATGTTTTTATAATTATAATTGTGCACAAAACTAAGCAACGCCTGATTTATAGTATAAAGCGTGCTGCATCTATGAACTCAGAATAAAATGCTGCATTCCAATATCTAAAAATATACAGGCTGTTCTATTTAAAAACATGGAAGTTATAACGATAAGTTTGACAGATAATTCGCTTTTGTTTTTCTAAACGTGTATATGAATAAAAAATTGGAAAACAACACTGGAAGTCAGTTTTTGTCCCATCTCTCTTTCTTCAAAACTTCCAGTTATGCTTATTTGAATTGTGGTTAAGTTCCTTGAGATTACTGTAAACTGTTTCTGTAAAAATACATATAATACTTTTTGTTTGTTATCCTGTAGGTCTGTCGACTTTTTTATGATACAGTCAGCAAATTAGCAAATGCGAATTATCTACATGGTGGATTTCTATCTAAAAGAAAAAGACTAAATCGACTGGTGACCTCGCCATAAGTGAATTTTTGCAACGGAATATAAATTTCAAAATTATGTTTCCTTAATTTTTCTTGCGAGCCAAAATGTTTTGGGAACCTCATAATTTAACTGTTATGCTGACGTCATGCATATGTATGCATTCAAATTTATATGCAGTGTATCATAAAAGAAGTCAGTGATCCAAGTAAGCTTTTATTACACCATAATGAACATCATAACGTCATTCTAACGTCGCTGTATTTTTTCGCCAACTAAAAACGCATCGGTTCTGAAAGCGTTAAGGCGCCCTGTTTTTTATATTCCGCAACACTGATGTGGGGTTACATTTTATGACAGAAAGGCACATAAACTAAATGAATGAGCATAAATAATTCTATGACGGGAAAATGTTATGCTTGCAAGTCAAAGAAGTATGAGGGGAAATGAAAAGTAGTGGTGAAAATAATTAGTGGCTGCTCAGATCTTCTGTTATATTTGCATTGTAATATCTGGTTTGCTCATAAACTCATGCAGACGTAAAACATAAACATAAATCTGATTAAAAGGGTTATAAAGTTTATACGCAAGAAGAAATCTGGCGTTCATTACGAGATAATATTAAATATAACGGATGCAAGATATTAAAAGGGGATAAGAAATTGATTCTTAATTGAATATTAAGTAGACACCCTCTTCTAGCACTAACACAGGCTATTGGATTAAATCCTTAAATATACTGACTCCCTAAGAAATTCACCAAGTAAGAGTCGACCTATCGCAATGCAAATTTCTATACTACTACATTTTTGTCTCCGACAAGAAGTTATATGGAGCCACAGTTTTTAAAAATCTATAGTTTTTTTGTTTTCTTTTATCAAAAAAATCTCTTTGAATTTGCGTTTCTTTCAATTTAAAGCAATATTTCCTATCGATTTATGCTCAGTTTATTAAGTCATTAGTTTATTATGCCCAGGCGTCGTTTACGGAACAATTACAACCATTTGAGTGAATTCGTAAGGGACGTTGTTGGTATGCGGGAAGACGGTTTTTCAATCAGACAAATTTCGGACCCCATAGGGCACAGAATGTCAACAGTGTTACAGTTTTGGTTCAGGTATGGAAAAGGAATTCACAAACGTCTTCATGTATCCAGACGACCTCACGCAAATTCAGCATGGGAAGAAGTCATTGAGGATTGCGGCTTTACAAGACAGTTTCCACGACACGTCGATTGAAAATGCTTGGTTGGGAGTTTTACAAGAAAGCTCTCCATGACAACAATATATAGCAGAAGACGCCTTTCTGGGTTTCCTTCGTATAAATCATTTTTATATCTCCCTCGACACCGTGCTTCTCGGCTTGAGTGGTGTAAGGGCAGATCAAATGGGGAGGGTGAATGGAATCGTGTTGTGTTCTCTGACGATTCCGGTTATGTCTTTGGGTCCACTATAGTCGCAGAATAGTAAGACGATTACGTGGAGAACGCGGAAATTTAGAATTTTCTGCGGAACGAAATACGGCCGTTACACGGAGGGTGATGGTATGGGGTGCGATAATATACCGTATAAGGTCACCTCTAGTTTTTATTAACCGAAATTTCATGGGAATAATTAGATACGAAACGTACTTCAGCTTTTTGTAGTGCCATACTTACGACAACCCCTTTTTTAAGAAGAGACGCACGTCAGCATGCAGCAAGGTTCTTACAAGAAAATAACGTGACCCTACCTCCACGGCCTTTTTGTTTCCCAGACTTGTCACCGATCGAACATGTTTGGATATGATTGGCAAGCAACTGGCAATTTACCCCAACCAACAAATAACCTAGTTGACCTTCGGTTACCGAGTTCAAGAAGCCTGGAATGCCGTTCCTCAGGATACCATAAAGCATTTAATTTCAAGCATGCCTCGAAGAATTATAAAATACGTAAGAAACCCACTCATTAATAAATAACTTTGTTACTTTCTAATATTTCAGTTTGAAAATGTTACCATTTTTAAAGCTTTATTACACACACATTATGTAGAAATATAATTAAATTTCATCGGATTTTTTAAAAGTCAGCGTATACAATTACGTTGATCAATCCAAGTCCAACGGCTCGACATTCTTAAAACAAGCTAGAGGTATTTATTCATATGAGTAGTTCGTAGTGTCTCTTGTATAGAAAATAATTTGATGTCCCTGCGGAGTATTGGAAAATTATGTTGAAATCATTGCAAGACATTTCAAAACATTTAATTTCCTTAAAAAGCATAAGTGTTATAATAAGCCCTAAAGTTTCCACTCGGCTCTTTAACCAAGCCTTGTTGTAACAGTTATCCTCTCCGTGTTCTCTTGGTATCAAAAACCACGTTATTCTAAGCATTTCTAATTTGAGATTCCAGAATGACTTACATTCGTACACTTAATAAGAAGCTTCCCGACCTTTCCTTCAGTGGAAACCAGTGGGAATTTTAAACGTATAACCCCTGCTCCTTTTACCCGACTTTTGACCAGCAGATAGGCACTTTTTCCTATCACGAAGGATTTGCCAATTTATGCCAATTATTTGGCAGATCACGTCAGCCTCCCGAAATATTTGTCTCTTTTCCCTTGATGCTGTATGAGCTGGCTTAATCCAGTTAATGTTAATAAAGAGAACAAACTTTATTTAAAAAAAATATGAACGTAGTAAGTGCGTTATGGTACGAATTTTCAGGAAAAGCAGTCAAATAACGAAAAATCAAAAAAATTTATAAAAATTGCATCTCCCAACATAATCACTTGGTACACAAGTTTCCTTATAATGGTTTTATGGCATAATAAAATTTAATTTTTTAGGTTGAAAAAAATAATTTGTTCTGAGATTTTGGAAAAATATATAGGGACGTGCGCTACCATAACGGATTGGCTGCGTCCGAGCTTTTACTACTGGTTATATATAATTTTTACGTTTCTCGATTTATTGACTAAAGATAATCTTCTAAAAGTTATTTTCTTAAATAAAAAAGTTCGGGTCACAGGAAGTGCGTTATGATGGCGAATTTTTATTAAATGGGATAAACTTGAATAATTGAATCTATAAACCTAGAAAGTTTAATTTTAGTTCAGAATAAGGCCTGGGGCACAACACATTTAAAAAAACCTGACAATGGTTTTACTAACCGACTTAGCGTCATCAGAGGATGAAAAATTCGGAGAAATTTGTAAGGTTACTTGATCTGTCCGTTTTTGATTACTTCTGACCCTTATTTAAATTTGCGAACCTATATTATATCTTTGCCTTTCAGTACAAAGTAATTCTTTTTTTTTTTGATTTTGGTAATTTTTCAAATGACTTCTTCGTCTCGTATTCCATGACAGAAAATAAAAGAGGCTCAGAAAATACCTTTAAAAGGTGTTCTGTGTAAACACCTTTTAAAGGAACAGGAAATGGTTTTCGAAGTTAATAAAAAAATCTGGACGCAGCATGTGCGTTATGAAAGTGAATTTTCATAAAAATGTTTTTAATAGCAAATATGTCTTTTAAATGCAAGCAGGCATCAAATTTGGTTACCGGTATAACCTACATGGTAGAAAAAGTGTACCACATTTTTTCAAAACAACTTTGTTGTTTGAAAATGTAGACATATTTTCCGAAAACAAACCTAAAATGTTTCGGAGAAAACTGGTTTCCTAGCAAACGGACCTTAGATTAATAGCAAATTGAGTTATTAAAATGTCAAGCATTTAATGAAAATTCGCTACCAAAACGCACTTACTGCGTCTGGAGTTTTTGTCTTACAAACAAGTATTGTATTCCGATTTTAAAAAATGCAACAATGCAATAATATAAGGGATGTTCGAAAAAAAATTGTATCACCAGCGACTTATGGGTCACCTGTGATTGTCACAATAATTTTATAAGATGCAGCTCAAGACATCCTATATTTAACGTATACAATTTTTTCTTGTATCTTGTATAATAACGAATATATTGAACTTTAATGTAGAAATGCGTCACCTGTATATAGAGGTGGCCCAACAGTGCGTTCAAGTTTAATATCTCCTTTATTATTCAATAATAAAAAAATGGAAAAAAAGTTGCAGGTACTAACATTAGCTACAAACTAAAATTATTTTTTCATATACAGGGTGCTGCATAAGTTAGATACAACCCAAGCTTTACTTTTTTAAATGGTACAGCCTGTATATTGTTTTATTTTTGAATTCCTCTGGTTTTGCCGATTCATCCAGTGTCAATACAAAGGCGTTCAAATGTTATGACCACTTTTCTAAAACGTCAGAGGCACATTTGACTGTATCTTCATTAATATGTCAGCATGCAACACCATCATTACAAAAATCTGAAAAACTGTTCTTCTTTCAACCTCAATCAATACAGAAAGAATTCCTTGAAAACAGTATACTGAGTGAGTAAAAACACTGATGTCAAGTTGTCTCGAGAAACTCAAATGAAACACCCTGTATGTTATAATCAATTTAGATACATCAACAAATGTTCTTTCAGTTCCATAAAGTATTTCCTATAACTAAAACCAGTATTTACTGAGATATTGGGTGTTTTTTTTTAAGAAAAAAGGTACATTTATACACAGGAACAAATTAGGGTATTATCTTGTAACTCTGCAAAATAAACAATGTATTGACTTACTTGTCAAACATTTACTTAAACTATCGAGTAGTTATTTTTTCGTATTTGAATTTGAATAAGACGCTAAAATGAATTTCTCTCGACAAGAAATGATTGATATGATTTATGTGTTAGGAGCAAGTAACAAAAACTTTATTCGCGACAAGAATCTATCATGAAAGATATCCTAATAGAATACAATCACATAGAAGCGCTTTTGAAACACTGATGCGACGTTTTGACGAAACGGGGAACACAGGATCCAACAATACTGAGAGAACCAAGCCTGTTTAGAATGAAGAGAAAGAGTTGATAGTAAATTTGAAAGTGATAGAAGACCCTTATATCAGCTCAAGAAAAATAGCAAGGAAAATTGGTATCGGTAAGACCCCTGTTTTACGAATTTTACGCAAAAACAAATTTCTCCCATACCATATTTAACTCCCCCAAAAACTGTACAATCATGATCATCAAAGGCGACTATCGTTTTGTCACTGGCCATAGCAACAAATTCAAAGAGATACTAGATTCTTCAACTTTTTGTTCACTGATGAAACAACATTTCATAAGAACGGACATCTCAACAGACATAACTTTCACTACTATTCTACTGAAAACCTTCACTTTACTCACATGACTAGTCAAAACAGGTGGTCTCTTAAGGTCTGGAGTGGAATTATTGAAAATTTTGTCATCGGTCCGCAGTTGTTTGAAGAACGGCTCACTGCACACCGATATCTAAGAGAAGACCTTGGACCATTATTAGACCAACTGCCTGTTATCATACGTGATATGTGGTTTATGCATGACGGTGCCCCAGTTCATCATACAGCTAACATTCGTGCTTTTCTTAACCAACATTTTCCAGAACGCTGGATTGGGAGAGGAGGGCCGAATGTATGGCCGCCTAGATCACCTGATATAACAAAAATTGAGCTATTTTTATAGGGTTATGTAAAGAAATTAGTTTGTCAGACACTATCGTCAACAGAAACGATATGAACGCAAAAATCCGTGGTGTATTTGATAATATTAATTTAAGGGTATTACGAGACGCTAACTATTCTTTTGAAACTCGCTTAAACTTATGTGCTGAGCAAAATGGTGGTAATTTCGAACCCTTAATTCACTAGTTTTCACAGCTTCTATGTAGTTGTTATATCATTGTTATCATCACAATTTTCCGGGATTTGATACTAATTTCAGCTTTAAGTTTTATTTCAATATTACAAAATTTAATAGTCTTTAATTTATACCTGTTAAAATTTTCCATTTAAATTGTCTTTTCTAGTTATTATTTTTATTTGAGAAATATTTTTTCTCCATCCTTTTGTATATTGGTAACAATACATTCTTTAAGGAATATGTCACAGTTGAAACAAACCAACATGTGTTTCAAAAATACGACAATAATTCGTTCCTGTCTATAAATGTACCTTTTTTTTTAAACACCCAATATATCAGTAAATAATGGTTTTAGGTATAGCGAGTACTTCATGAAACTCAAAAAACATTTGTTGATGTATCGAAATTGATTATAACATACAGGGTGTTCCATTTGAGTTTCTCAAGAACTTGACTCTAGTGTTTTTATTCACCCAGTATACTGTTTTCAAGGAATTCTTTCTGTATGGATTGAAGTTGAAAGTAGAACATTTTTCCAGATTTTTGGCATGATAGAATGTTGCATGTTGACATATTAATGAAGATACAGACCGTCAAATGTGCCCCTGATGTTTTAGAAAAGTGGCCATTACTTTTGAACGACTCTGTATAGGCCCCAACAACTACTAAAGGAATCAGAAAAACAAGAGGAATTCATAAATCTAGAGGGTGTACTTTATAAAAAAGTGAAGTTTGAGCTGTATATAACTTATGCAACCCTCTGTGTATGCAAAAATAATTTTAATTTGTAGCTAGGGTTAGTACCTGCAACTTTTGTTCCAAATTTTTTATTAATGAATAATAAAGGAAATACTTAACTTGAACGCACTGTTGGACCACCCTGTATGGACACAGAAACTAATCCCGGGTATCGATTCTAGTGGGCCTAGTTTCTACACTCATTTGAAAAAATATTTTCTAAATTCAAAATTCGCGGTATCCCCAATAACGAATTTTTTGCACGAAAATTAGCTAAAAATTATAGACCATTAAATCATAAACTTAACTAAAACCACTGCCAAAGCATCGGAGAAACGGTCTATTTGAAATTAATTTTCTTGAAATATTTAAACACTATCTTTGCGATATCTTCTTTAGATAAGCTGTATTCCATTCAGGTTCTTTGCCTAAAAGTTGCCAATTTTCACGTTTTAAATCGCGAATTTGACGTTTTGAGGAAAATACTTTTTTTAAATGCCTATAATTTGTTTGCCTTTTAACTTACAAACCTAAATTTTGGTACATGGTTGACTTTTTATAATACCCACACGCGTACCAAATTTATGCCATTACTATGTTATTTCCGGGGATATAAAATTTTCCCAAAGAAAACACAAAATTTTCCGTCAAAACCTGAACCGATTTTCCTGGATAACGAACTTATCTAAGCCACTTGCAAAAGGAAGGCACTTACCAAATTTGATCAAAATCGGCCTATTATTTTTTGAGTTATCGGTAATATATATATATATATATATATATATATATATATATATATATATATATATATATATATATATATATATATATATATATATATATATATAATCGAAACTGACCCCGGATATGTATTCTAGGTGGCCTAGTTCGAAATCATTTGAAAAAAATATTTCAATATTCAAAAGTCGCGATCTCCTCAATTAATGAACTTTTGTTTAAGAAAATTCACTAAAAAAGTGAATTTTCAAAAAAAATAATTTAATAGCAAATATGTCTCTCTAATGCGAGTAGACATCAATCTGGTTACCCGTATAGCCTATATAGTAAAAACAATGTACCATATCCTATCAAAATTACTTATTGTTTGAAAATATACAAAAATTTTCCGAAAATAAACTTAAAATGTTGGTTTCCTAGTCAACAGACCTTAGGTTAATAGCAAACTGAGTTATTGAAATTTGGAGGATTCAATGAAAATTCACTACCAAAATGCACTTGCTGCGTTTGAATTTTTTTTCTTACAAACATCATCATATTTCGATAAAAAAATACAAAAATGCAATAATATAAGGGTGTTCGAAAAAACAATTGTAGAGATCACCAAGTACTTATGGACCAGCCTGTGATTGTCAAAATACTTGTATAAGATGCCTAAGACACCCTTTAATTAACGTATACAATTTTTTCTCGTATCTTGTATAATAACAGTTATGTTGAGCGTTACCGTGGAAAAACTGAAAGTAAACCTGGATATGGATTCTAGGGGGCCCAGTTTGCGCTCATTTGAAGAAATCTTTTTGAAATTCAAAAGTCGCGGTCTCCTCATTAACGAATTTTTTCTACGAAAATTAGCTAAAAATTATAGACTGTTAAACTATAAACTTAACCAAACCTACAGCCAAAGCATCAACTTAACTAAACCTACAGCCAAAGCATCAGAGAAAGGGGCTATTTGAAATGAATTTTCTGTAAATAATTTAATAAAATGAAGGACAACGACTGTTGAAGCTGAAACTTTAAAGGGTTTTCAGAACACTCCTGCGGCACTTTTTTTTACATCATCCGTGTTTGTTTCAGGTTTTTTGCCTAAATGTTGCCAATTTTGACGTTTCAAATCGAGACTTTGACGTTTTGACGAAAACTCCAAATTTCTTCTCTTTAACTGCCCATAACGTTCTTTAAACCTACGGACCTAAATTTTGGTACGTGGTTCACTCTTTATAATGCAAACACACGTACAGAATTTGCTTGCCCTTACTTTGTCAATTCCGGAGATATGATTTTTTTTCCGAAAGAAGACAGAAAATTTTCCAGGGAAACCTGGGCTGATTTTTCTGATCAAAATAGGCCCATTGTTTTTATCGGGGTGACATACACACTCACACACACGCACACACGCACACGCGCACCCACACGCATGCACGCACAAATTCAAAGTAGGTAAATGCAAGCAGGAAGGCGCCTGCAGCTACGGCCACTAGCTAGGAGTGGATGTATATCTAAAGAGGCCAAAGTGGCTTCCATCCGGAAAGCTGGGTGTGTCAGGCAAAGCATGTTAGAAAATTGAATCTTGTTAGAATGAGCTACTTGAAACGAGTGACGGGTAATTCAAGGAGAGATAGAGTTAGAATTGAATGGGATCTTTGCGAATGTAATGCAGAAAATTTTATTGAAAGTAAGTATGAGGGCAGCGTGCTTAGATGGTTTGGAGACATGTAACGAATGGATGGTGATAAAGTGACAAGTATAGTTTAAAGATAGCATGTAGATGGTAAGCGAGCCCTTGGAAGACACAGGAGGGCTTGGTCGAATTTGTGGGCTATATATTAATATATTACAGAAGAAAGAGGTCGGAAGTTTACGTAATAAGAAAGCGTGTATGCGAAAATATAAGAATGTAGAAGAAGCTCGTCAGAACAGAAGTGCATGGAGAAACATTGTTAATAGATAGCATAGGCTTTGTGGTGCGCCTACCCCTTTATGATAATGGCATGATTGGTAGTAGCTGTAGTATTAGTGACAGTGCTTTAACTTTATAGGATTATGCAAACCAAAATAAGAATGTTCTCTTTGCAATGAACCCATTTTTCTTTGTTTTTTTAAATTGATTTATATTTTTATTATCTCAGTTGCATAATAGTTTTAAAAAATATACAGAGAACCTTAGAAGTATGGTACGAATTTACTCAAGCGTAGAGTAATCAAACAGATGAATGATATACCAAACTATATCAGCCTGAGAATTATTTATTAAAGCGGACTCACGACCTAATATTTCTTTATCTAGTGGCTCCTCTACCTTGCCGACAAGGCCATTGAATGAGATCTCAGGTAGGTGATAGAAACGAAATCCCATTAAGAGCTTAAAATTCCTCCAACCGCTTTCGATATAGTTAATACAACAATGGGAGTGGAATGTGGATACCATCACGTCTAATCTCTTTTGCTTCCATTATATGTTTAGAGCAAAACAGCAATTTCTAGGTATTCTAGTCGCATAATAGAACACGGTTACATTTCACTCGTGCTCAACTGGTAAATATGTGACTGGTGAATGACTATATTTTGTTGCTGCACCTGCTTTTGTAAAATTTGTGAAAACAATTGTAAAAATTGTTTGGCATGCTAAAATGCAATATGTAAGGAGGCTTGAGCAGGGCCAGTTTCTCAATACATTTAACTAATACTAAAAACGGTTAATTATTACTAATTGAAAACTCAAAATTAATTAACACTTTGATTTGCTAGTTAATAAAATTTGTTTAACACTTTAACTGCGTTATATGTGTATAGTTATTAGGCATGTGTTACATGTCTATAGCCATTAAGATTATCATTGTTAATATTATCAACCGTCAATGAACCGTAGATTCATCAGCATGGATCACTGGTTGTCCCAATGTCATCGGTCAGAGAGCATTGCATGCTGGGGCATGGGGATGGGCATGGCGGTAGTTTATGTAAAGGCGCGGTTATTTCTGAGTTGTTATAATAAACGTAACTAAATAATAAGTAGTGTGTTATTATCAACTAGGTATCTAATATATTGTCACATTTGTCTATGAGAATTAAGTTTATGGACTTACTTCTATGGTCAGATGTCGGTTATAAAGTGTGTTGGTAAGAGCGAACACTCTGGAATTATATTTCTTGAAGGGACCAGAAGTGACAGGTGTAGAAAAGTGTAGAAGATCTAGAATCTCTATGGAGAGTATAAATAGACGAACGGTACATAGAGTTAGTTAGTTCAGTATTGAATTAGTGTGGTGCAGAGTAAGTAATCACAGAGTATTAAGCAAGTCAGTAGTAAGTGTTGTAGATAGTGGAGTATAGTTCTATGAACATTTAGTAATAGAGAGAAACATTTTAGTTGACACTGGTGTTGGAACATAGTTGGTTATAATAAACAGTAGTTTGAAAAGCTGTGTTTTGTTAGTCGACCAATCCAGAACCCCGTAGAACGTGTATATATATATATATATATATATATATATATATATATATATATATATATATATATATATATATATATATATGGTGTCAGGTCAGGTCAGATCACTAATAATCGCACAAGATAAAAGTCTTGTTTAAACCACCCCAACCTCTTGTTCTTGACGGCGACATCGCTGCTAACGAAAAGATTTGTTAAAAATTTGATGTATTTATGCCTGCCACGGAATTGTCTTAAACAACGGAGGCCAAGAAGGTTGCAGTATTCCTAAATATTATAGGTGATGATGGGCTCGAACTTTTTGTAAGTTTCGGGTGGGAAACAAAAAAACTTTTTGTTCCCTGAAGAAAAATATAATATTTGTGCGATATAAGTAAGTATAATAGTTGGTGTCAGAAAGAAACGCAAATGTTTGACAATTTCTTGACAGAACTTCGCAAAGCTGGAAAAACTACTCCGTATAAAGATCAGGATGACATGATAAGGGATCGTATAGTCATGGGTATTCTAGATAAGCATTGTGACTTAACGCTTGATAAAGCGGTCCAATGTTGTAGAGCCACAGAAGCTAGCAAAGCGCAATCAAGAATCCTGCAAAGTGACAGTCAAGTGCATACAGTGCAGAAGTCTTCCTATGAATTACAGAAAAGTAAAATAACATCCGAACATCAACGAGTATTTAGTAAAAATAATTGCAGATTATGTGGATATAGACATGACAAATCAGAAAGGTGTCCTTCCACTGGTAAAACATGTGCAAAATGACAGGGAAAAAACCATTTCGCCAAAGTTTGTTTGAAAGCTGGAGTAGCTGATTTTCGAAGCCGCCGTCAAGGGAATGCGTCTTATACCTTTATTGTAGTCTTACAATAAAGGTATAAGACGCAAAAATAAGAGAGTTCATGATGTTGATATGGAATATAGTGATTCAAGTGAAGAATAAGTGTAAGTGAAGTTTTTGGGTCTATTGATAACGCCAAAATATGTGGGTGCAAACGGTGAAAATTGGTAAGCATTTTGTGAAACTCAAGCTGGACACAGGAGTAGAGGTCAGTGTGTTGCTCCTGTATATTATTCAACAATATAGCCTTAAGAGTAGAATCAAGAATACGAAAGTAACAAATGTTTCATATGGAAGCGCTAAAGTTAGAATTACACCTGTAGGTGAAATATCCTTGTTGTGTGAAGAGCCCCGGAAATAAACAGCTACATTTTGACATCTTGCAATGATTGTAACTTCCATTGTTACGATTTTTATCTACGATTTATTCAAATAGTATATTAGTACAGGTAATGTCATCTGTCTTTGTACAATATTGTAGATATTGCATTACAGAATTTGAAATGATGTCGAGGATTATTTTAATATTAATTTCGAATAACATTATTTGAAAGCCGGAAAAAATGTGCGAATAGTCTGACGACCGCAGCCATGAAAGAAGACAACACACACACACACACACACACACACACAATAACATTATTTCTCTTTGATCATAAGACTTGAAAATTGGTACACGACCACGTCAATTAATTTTCCTTTCATTTGTAAATTGTCGTTTTAATCACTTAAACAGTTTTAAAGATATTGTCTTTTAAAAAATATTTTTTAATTTTTTGTTAAGAAAAATTGGGCGTTAAGGTCTGATAAACGAACTCATCCAAGCCATTAACAAAATGTAAATCCCAAATTTGGTCCACACCAGTGAAGTATTTAAGTAATCGGTTGGATACATATATATATATATATATATATATATATATATATATATATATATATATATATATATATATATATATATATATAATATGTATCCAACCGATTATATATATCTTAATGAAAATTCACTTTAAAAAATTAATAACACCTCAGAACAGTGACTGAGCTGACAAAGTACTATAGTGGCACATAATTATAATTTAATATTCTGTGAAAGTAATTATCTATCTATGGGAATAAAGTGGTCTAGCTATATGCTTTTTGTAAACGCTTAAAAAAATGATGCCTAAACATGTTGTCAATAGTGAGCTCTAAGTCAACTAACTTCCCCACAAGTCGTATTTTTTTTTTCATTGGCTTACATCCTCAATCCTCATAACACTTATGGCCCTGTCACAGCTAGGTTGGCAACAAAATAAAAGAGCACAAGATTTGGAAGGATTAGGATTGAGTGCATGCTGCCTAGCTACAATAAATATGAGATTCGATTCCTTGTTAGGTTTACTAAATGCAGAGTTAAGGTTCTGTGGACCGAAAGAGATATAAATATGCATGTCCCCTGCATATATATGAAATTTACAATGCTTAAGTAAAATGCTTCGTGATATGATGCTGTTGAGAGGCAAACTTCCAGACACACATGTTACAGAGAGCCTTACAAGATGGAATCTGGCACCTACAAAGTCATTCTTTTCTTTAAAAGAAAATTAACCAAAAAAATTTTCAAGAAGCTATTTTGCTTTAGCTCAAATAAGAGCCACTTTTACCACCATAGGAGAAGAAAAATAGAGTGACGTGGAAAAAAGAGCATAAAAACTGGACATGTCAGCCAGTCGCAAGCAACACCAAATGAAGCGATGAGACCCGATTAGAAAAGTGTGTTGTGCACAGCCAAAGTCACGTTATTTGCAGAAAAAAAGGTGGTCCATCCTAATTATCTCGAAAAAAAATTAAAATTTGCTGCATGGCTCATGGTCTGGGGGGGCATGTTATCCAAAGAGATAGAAAAATTTTATTTTATTGAAGGATATATGGGTGCAGATAAATATTTGACATTTTAGAAAAATCTCCTTTACCAGTAATGGGCTAGTGTAGATTGGAATCTGTGATGAGTACTGGTGATTTGGGTTGTCCAAGTGTACTGATCAGTAATGGAAAAATGTTTTATATCAAAACAATATTTTGTGTTTCAGCACGACGACGCATCATGCAACACCTCAAAAAGAGCCTTATAATGGATATACCACTTTTACATGGTATTTTAGTAGTCTTGATATATCACCAATCGTAGGAAGGAACCGGTGTGAGACAGATGCGCTTAATGTCAATCCTCATAAAACAGTTCTTGTCCCATCCACGAACAGAATAAAACTAAATTGAAAAGCTCCCACTCTGAATGGAACACAGACACAATTTTACAATGAAGTTGAATACTTAGGGTTCTTCTTAGACAAAAAACTGAACTGGAACATACAATTGAAAAAAACTTTTTCGAGCGCCACAATGGTAATCTGGACTTGCCGTAGACTCGTAAGAAAGACATTGGGCTGAATGCCAGAAACATGGATATATATATATATATATATATATATATATATATATATATATATATATATATATATATATATATATATATATATATATATATATATATATATATATATAGTATGCTGGTCAAAAACGGAACAAGCCTCAACACAAATCAAATAGCGGAAATGGCAGGAAATGTCTTGGAATAACGGGATCTATGACATCATTCTTTATAGCTGCAATAGAATCAATGCTGAATCCTACTCCACTGCAGATATACGTGAAGAGAGAAGCAGCACTAAGTGCGTCAAGACTATTTCAAGCAGACAAATTTAAACGAGGAGACTTGGTTGGCCACTTGCAGATCCTGAAAATTATTCCATTGGAGTCACTCGTCAAACCAACAGATCAAATTCCAGGTAAACTGAACTTCATGGTTCTATTTGACGTGGTCACAAGTGACCGCCAGACATCGGACAGAGACCATGAAAATTTGATAAACAACTCGTCCAGATTGTATACAAGCAGGACTAAACAAACGAAGGGAGCGAGACAGAGAATAAAAGTACCTAGCTTCAGACTTGCTTAGTCCCCAGGAAAAACTTACACCATCTTCCAAGGAGAAATCCTTCTATAAATACCTGTGTACAGGAGTGCAAACAAATAAGGTTCAGAAATAGTGAGATTTACGTCCACCCAGATAGCAGGCAGTACTAATGACTCTGAAATCTTTTAAAACCTAGTCTAGACTGACCTAGAATTGCAAAAAATCTTGGAAGCAACTAGCTACGAACAACAAAGTAACTTTGATGTGGGTACCAGGACATCAAGGCATTGAATAACATGTGGTAGCAGATAGCATTGGAAAAAGGACATCAATTCTATCTTCCAGAGCCCTACTGTTGGTTACCAAAGAGCCATGTAAGAAACCAAATGCTGCCCTGCTGGAGGGGGCCTTAGGCACGCAAAACGGTACATTACCATATCAACAGAGAAGTCTGAACGGTCTCTTGAAATGAACAGGAACAACCTGAGAATAATCAGAGGACACTCCCCAGTAAAGTATAATCTTATGAAGATGAGTAAGGCGGACAGTGAAAACTGCAGATAACTGCACTAAATCAGTAGAAAGAACAACATTTCATATGTAACTGCATGGTTTGGTTCTGCAAAAGATTCAAATACCTTGGATGGGTGATCTTAGCACCCCAGAAAATAGACAAAACTGCTCCAAAAAAATAGTAGACTCCATAAAAAGTCAACCATTTGGGCAACTACTAGAAAAATGGCTCATTTAAATAAACTACAAATTACCGATTGAAACTTTATGGCACGAGTTAAAAAATGATTACCAAAACATCCTGCTAGAACAATATCTAAACTGAAACAAAAGCTTCACAAAATATTAGATTCGTTTGAACCGTAATAATGACAAGATTTATTTAACAATATGCCCGAAAAATATCCATTGTAATAAAAAACCAAGGCGATCTTACCCAGCGGTTAACTTAGAAATTATTGTTTTTATAATTTTAAATGTTTGTTCACATTTTTCCTTTTGTTCTCATTTAGTGTTACTTATCGGGTTTAGTCACTTCATATATCTTCCTTGTGGTAAAAGATGCTAATGATGCTGTTGAAGGAACAAATTTATTTGAAGTTAATATGGAGCTTCTATTTTTGCTTTCTCAAGACGATTTTCTTAAAAGTTCTAAGGTGGGCTATCTGAAGTGAAATGGGTCGCGTATAGGCGTTGCAGGTTAGCTGTAATAAATGTATTCTTAGATAATAGAATCTTTAATTTCAAATGCTGTTTGCTTCTATAGTAGGACAAAAACCTCTTAATACGTCTATATTCGAAATAAGTAATGTCGCACCGAGGCCTAGGTATGCTGAACTAAAATTTTATGAAAATGTGCCTGTATTCTCAAACTACAAACAATAAAGGATTTTCATGAAGATGTTGATGTATCCACTTCAAGAATACTACCCGTGCAAACCATAAGGAACACAGATACTTAATGCTTCGGTTGCTACCAATCATCTCCGTGATTCTGTAGATTTTTGATAATATAAAGTAATCTACCCAGACATTATAACCTCATTTTCACAATGCCAACATCGTCAACGCTGTAGATGTTGATGTAAATTAGTTCCATATCATCTGCATGAGAGGCGACATCGTAGCCGAAATTGAAATTTAATAGGTCATTAAGTATATCGCAAGCCATATATCTCCAATTACAGAGTGTTACTAACTATAGCACCTAATGCTAGTTGCCTTAATGAAACTGCTCCGTATTTTATCAGAAACGGAATGCGTATTATAGTGGAGTAAATGAAGCTTGCTAGAATTTTGTGATTATTTTATTTAGTTGTAGTACAAATTAAATTCTAAATTAATTTGAAAACGTTAGTCTTCCTATTAGCATCACAAAAGTAATAAGTGTATGAAATATGATAAGAAACATAAGTGAGCAGTTTAATATAACTTCAAAAAACAACGTATGTCTATACACGAATTATAATTAAGAGACTTATATTTTATTAGTGAATTTTCGTTATCAGTAATAAGGATATCCAGATTTTGCACACCGATAACTCAAAAATAATAGGCCGATTTAAATCAGATTATTTGTTTATCTTTATCTTGTAAGTGGCTTGCAAAAGTTTGTTGTTCGTTATCCAGAAAAATCGGCTGGTTTTTCCGGGAAAATTTTGGGTTTTCTTTACAAAATTTATTGTATTTCCAAAAAATAAAGCTAAAGCGAGCACATTTGGTATGCAGGTTTAGATTATAAAAAGTATGCTAGGTATATACCAAAATTTGAATCTCTATGATAAAAGAAAAAAGTTATAAGCATTTAAAAATAAACGTTTTGTGTGCCACTGATGACCAGAGAAACACACAAAACCAAAATATTTTGTATGGATAACAAAATCTATTGTACATTAGATACAGAGATTAGGTTTTTTGGCGCAGAAACTCAAAAATAAGCAGCAAAATTACTTTAAACATTTTTTAGTTTTTCCTTTTAAAGCGTCAAAGTCGCGACGTGAAAGGTAAAAAGGCAATAAACCTGGAACGAATACGGGTTTTGTAGAGAAAATGTCGCAAGAAGTGTACTTTACAAAGCTTTAAGTCTCGGCGTAAACCGTCATTGTCCTTCATTTTATTAAAATATTTGCAGAAGATTCATTTTAAATAGACCTCCTCTGATGTTTTGGCAGTAGCCTTAGATATAGAGTTTATAATTTAATAGTTTACAATTTTAGCGAATTTAGTAGAAAAAA
This sequence comes from Tillus elongatus, assembly GCA_964006375.1. Taxonomy (NCBI): domain Eukaryota; kingdom Metazoa; phylum Arthropoda; class Insecta; order Coleoptera; family Cleridae; genus Tillus; species Tillus elongatus. The sequence continues at coordinate 147,954,543 of OZ023262.1, forward strand.
TTCGCACACGACGAGAGAGTGGCGTTTGAATTTTACAAAGATTTCTTCAAATGAGCGCGAACTAAGTTCCCTACAACCCATACCCGGGGTTAGTTTCAGTTTTTATCTGTTTGCATATATACACAGTAACGAATTTTTACGTTAAAGCTTAATATATCCGTCACTATACAAGATTCGAAAAAATGTTATACGTTAATTATAGGGTGTCTTGAGCTGCATCTTATAAAATTATTTTGACAAACACAGGCCCATAACTCTTCAGTGATACATTTTTTTTTAAATGGAACATCCCTCACGTTATTCATTTTTGCATTTTCGATCGAATACAATGCATGTTTGTAATGGAATAAAATTTGATAGCGTTTATCATTTCCAGGTTACTTCAATTGTTTTGCAACTTTTCACATTTTTGTCACATTAAAATTGAAACTGCTCTAACTCATTTTTTTTAAATGGAACAGTCTGTGTTTTATGTTTCAGAAGTATAGAGCATGTACATGCCTCAGCAATTGTGTAACACTCCCTATACATACAGAATACATACTCTAGTCTTAGAAATATTTACATTTATAATCGCATAATATGATTCCCATAGGGATGAGTTTTACATTTTCTCAGTTTTTTTCTTTCAATTCTAATAACCAATTAGATTATGTGATTATGTAGTGAATTTTGGAAGAAAAATATTAAAATATTTAAATTAACTTCGGTACAATAACTTCAGAAATAATTAGTTATGTTTACATTTTCATAAGATATAAGTAGTTGATAAATTGGTTTCACATACGTCAAATGAAACTTTAAAGAGACTGACTAAAACACTGTTGTTATCCCTGGCAGGTTGTGATATAAACATTTGAATATTTTTCCGCTTATATTAGTGAATTTTTATTTTAAAAAAAATCACCAATAGAGAGGTATCCATGGTGACACTTTGCAACAATTTTTTCAAACGAGAGCTAACTAAGACGCCTAGAACCCATATCCGGGGTCAGTTTCAATTATATATATATATATATATATATATATATATATATATATATATATATATATATATATATATATATATATATATATATATATATATATCTGTGTGTGTGTGTGCGTGTGTGTTTCCAACCGATAACTCAAAAAATAATTAACCGATTTCGATGAAACTCGACAAGGGCCTTTCTTTTTTTTAATGGCTTGGATGAGTTCCTTAGCCAGGAAAATCAGGGAAAATTTTAAGTCTTCTTTTGGAATTTTGTTCCCTAAAATTATAAAGCTATTTTAATAAATTTGACGGATATGTTTCCTTTGGAACTCGTCGATGCACATTATCTCCAGGTAGAAGGCAATGAACATTCTGTCATGATATGGATGTAAGGCTTCTCGATGTAAAGTTCTCCAAACAAAGCTTTGAGCATAAACTGCGTGTCAATCCTCCGAGTACTTGTAGAAGGTTGATCTATCACTGCATCCACCACTCTCTCTTCGTCTTCAAGTTGATGTTGTCTTCTACCATTAGCTCTAGCGTCAGGACGTTGTCCAATACCGCACTGCCGAAGTCTTGAAAACGTTCGAGAAAAAACCCTTGGTGTAGGTTGACGGCGAGTGGGAAACCTACGTTGATATTCCCGACAAGCAGCTAGAGCATTTCCATCAGCATATTCGTAGATAAAAATTATTGCTATTTTCTACCAAACAACAACTGGTTAAAAATCATGAGCTGTGCTCTTAAACACTTACCTGATTCATTGCTTACTCGTAAAATAAGCGTCGCACAGAAAATTATTAAGATAGTCATTTTGTTCACGAATGAAAGTAAGATACAAAAAATGAAAATAAAGAAAAATATTATTGGCTTACTCGTTTTTTTCTTGAGGGATAACCAATGACATGTGGGTACGCGCGCCACTGCTAGATTAGCCGATTCAATTGTTATGGTAGAATACGCGCCTTCCATAACAGCCTACACATGCGAAGTTTCAGCAAAATATATGTACTACTTTTTAAAAAATTGGGAAATTTTATTTTTTGAAATTCCAATTCAACACCCTGTATCTTTTTAATGAAGCATTATAGGAAAAAAATTATAGGACATACCCTCTCTAAAATTGTTCAAAGAAAATGGGGTTTCATTTTTGGTCACCACTTATGAATCGCCCTGTATATAGGTTATACTGGTAACCAAATTTGATTCCTGCTTTCATTAAAAGGAGACGTATTTGCTATTAAATCATTTTTATGAAAATTTACTACCATAACGCACTTGCTGCTTCCAGGCTTTGTAAACATTTAGAGAGTGCAAAAGTAAAGCAGGTATGTCATTTCGAGTCAATCTTATAAAAATATTACACCTTATAGACTGATCTTGTCAGAAAATCATATTTTATAGCAGGTTTTGTCATTTTTGCAACCTACCTCCGAAGAGTCATTTTAATGCAGCCTACCCCCAAACAAGCTACTCAGAGCTTATGATAGGAGGGTGTCTTTTATGTGGTGTCTTTTATTTATTACTAATTGTTATTTAAACATCTGGTGGAATGTTCTTATTTCAACAATTATTATTTGTCCCCTCACCCGCTAGCTTATATGTTTATTGGTTAACATTGTGTGGTTAAACAACCTACTCATATTTATCAGATAATCTGTTACCAACGATCGCTTGACCACCGCTGCCTTGAGTAAATAGACAAGCCAAAGTACCACATGGAAAATAATAATGACAATTTAACTAGATAAAATGAGAAAACAATGTTTACCTAACGTAAATTCAACCCCATTAACAACTGATCACGGATATAGATCCACGTTATGATTACTCATAAATTTCTAATTGCAGTATAAATACAACCAAACAGGAAACTCTAATTAGTGATCACAGATAATAACTACTATAATACATGCAATTAAATATATTCAGTGATAATGTAGTGTACTACATTTTTTCTGCAATTAAACAAAGTACTGGTCTATTTTGGTCATCACAGTTAGTGAATTTTCGTAGAAAAAACTAACTGTTGTGGAGATTCCATAACTTTTGGTTTTTGAATATTTTTTTAAACAATGTCAAATTTATAGTCTACTACCACTTTTGGCTAAACTTAGAGATTCAATATGGCGGCTGTTTAATTTATTTATTCTGTTATCTATTTATTTATTTATACATCATCCAACAACTTAAAAGCCAAGTTAAGGATGGACTGATACACAAAACGAAATAAGAACAAACTACACAAAAGGGAGATGCACAAGTTACATGGCTTTGAAAAACATTTTTATCTCTGATATATTACATAAGAAGATATCTAGAAGATTTTGTGAATGTAAAGCAATTTTGTAAACATTATTTAAGATAACCTTGAGCTAACTACTTAATTTTGGGTACACTTATTTTACATACCTGTGAAAAAAAGTGGTTAAGAGCCAACCAGATTGAATTATTTGTGCACGCTTATTTACTTTTTTCAAAATTAAAGAAACTTTACCTTCGCTAAATTGTTATCTCATAGATGATAATCTTGTTAAACACAACTCCTTATAGGCAACTTTAAGCCACTCTTAAATTCTCAACAAAATTTATTAGATTCTGTAGAACAGCAAAACATTATTTTATGATCAGGTTTAAAAGCGTTTAGAACATATTTTTATTGAAAATTAAAAGAGGGTTAACTTTTGAGCTAAATAGACCAGATATATTATTTGGGTGGTCGTCCTGGTTGCTTGTTACTTTACTGAGAAATATCAGAAGACGTTAAATCTGGTGGCCTGACCTTCTACTTATTTTGTTTTATCTTCCTTTTCTTTTAAATCTTTTTGCTACGTTACGCTCCTGTCATGTGTTTTACTGGATAGGTTTCTTCTTTCTTGAGATTTGGATGTCGCACTCTTCCTCATTCTCTTTGGTGGTCTGCGGGCCAGTCTATCGCTTGGCGGTTTCTCATATCTTGCTGCACCAACTATTTTTTGGTAGTCAAATTTGGAAGCTTGAAACATTTCTTGGTTGACGTTCCTAATTATATCTGAAACGTGACATTCTTATTTAAGGTATTCTTTGCATATGCGGTAACTTTTCGTGTTTCCTTAGGATTGATGTAATTTCTGGTATCTTTTAAAAATTAAAATATGACTATGATGTCCTTATTTCATTTGTTTATTTGTTGGGTATATAATTGGTTACATATTTTTTCAAATTCAAATAAATGAATTGTTTTATGTTATGTGAGTCAACTGTGTATAAATTCGCCACCTTAACACACTCACTACGTTAAGATAGTTGTATGGAGTAATTATTAGTTAATCACAGTTGTCGTAAAGCATGCAAAATACAGCTACTATAAAATATAATAGAAACTAGCTACTATGATTTATTATCAAAATAATAATTACAGTAAACAAAAAGATTTGAGCCGAAAGTAATATAATGAGCAAAAACCAAATTTACGGGTGATTTGTCGTTTTTCGTGAATTTCCAGCAAGAAATTTCAGTAATAGAGATGTAGCGATTGTTAGACTGTGACGGTTTACACGTTTCTGTTTTTCTTTCTATTATTATATTGGAAACATAGACATAATTGTCGCCTATGACGGCATTATCTCTGTCCATCGAGTAACTGCCTATTCTCTGGGTCGATACAGAAAACTATAACACCTGAAAATCAACGTATATTCTGTGGGTAAGAAATTTCACTTGTTTTAGAAGGCTATGAACACGAAAGGACTTGCTGAAGGTTCTTCCTTTAATTCATTTGAACATCTAATGGGTACATCGAATAAAATGATGATTCAGCCCAAACGTATTAGTTTCATTCATGTATGAAATGCTTTAATTTCACGATGTATAAAATCTGCTTAATCTAAAATATATTTTCTCCTTATTTTAGCATTCTAGATGTGCGCTTGATCTGCTTCCTTATTTTTTTCGTGTTTAACTGCATTGTTGATACCTAATTACCGTTTTTAAATATCCTTGACGTAATTGCTTAATAGCTTATTATAAATAACGTGATACTTTGTGGCAAATGTTTGTAAATTTTGCATGCTAGGGTTTAAAGAATCATTTAACTTGCAATAATTAAATTGCACATTAAACTATATTTTGCTGACTTGGATAAACGTTTGCCAGGAAATGTCACGCTCTAATGATGAAACACCGCATCTTGAAACATTTTATTTTTATTTTACAGCTGTCCCGTTCATAAGGAAGCTAACACGTTCAAGAGGGAGCTAACCGTTCAAAAGGGAGCTAACACCAAGGGAAACAACATGCTCAACCAAGGGGGCAGGTCTAATGGCAAGTACCCTGTATTGTAAGAAGTCTTGCCAGTTCTGTATGGTCAGCATTAAGATACGAGCATCATAGTAGAAGTTTTGCCAGCTCTATGAACCCCTCCTGCGTTACATCCATATCAGAAACGAACGTTAAATAAAACTGGCTTAATTTGATGGATTTTCTCCAATTTATATTTCAATTTATATTTCAATCTATACTTCAATTTATGCTTCAATTTATATTTCAATTGTTAAAATAATAATTCTGAACTCTTAAAATTTTTCGTCAAGTATCATTGTATTTCTAATTAATTAACACTGTTAACATTCTCTATTTTATTTTGTGATAAATAATATAAACCGATTCCTTCTTATTGCCAGTGCCAATACACATACAAATAAGAGCCTCGGTGGTTCAGCGGTAAAAACGTGTGCCCCTGAACCGAAGGGTACTGGGTTTCATCCCAGGGTTCTCCTTTCACTTTTTCAGTACATACTGTAAAATTAACATTAACAGAGGTTGTGGCATTGTATTTGAGCAAGTTGAATGTCTGCACTTCCACCCTTCGAAGGGTGGGGGCATAACGCCGTCGGTCCCGTGTGCATGCGGTGTTGGGCACGTTAAAGATCCCTACCCTCCTTACAAAAAGGCAGGGGTTCGGCAAAACTTTCAGGATAGTGAAGTGAAACTGCTCCCTGGCGTCGGTGCTTGGCCATAGTCGCGGAAATAGGCCGATGTTAAAGAAACAAAACACACACACATACAAATACCCCCAGCGAAAACTCACGCCCTAGTTTTTTAGACCTCATGCTTTAGTATTAATCTTGTTTAATTAATATTAGTGAGTTTTCTTAAAAAATGAGGAGATGGCGACTTTTGAATTTTGAAAAAGTTGCTGTTAATGAGCACGAACTAGAACACATATCCAGGGTCAGTATATATATATATATATATATATATATATATATATATATATATATATATATATATATATATATATCCCACCGATAACTCAAAAAATAATGGGTCGGTTTTTATCAAATTTGGTAAGTGCCTCCCTCTTTCAAGTGGCTTGGATAGGTTCCTTAACCAGGAAAATCGGCCCTAGTTTTTCCGAATTTTTTTTATATCTCCGGAAATAAGAAAGTAATGGCAACCAAACTGTATTATAAAAAGTGAACTATGTACCAAAATTTAGGGCTGTAAGTTAAGACAAAAAATTATAGGTATCTAAAGAAAAAAAATGTAGTTTTCCTCAAAACGTCAAAGTTGCGATTTGAAACGTCAAAATTGGCAACATTTAGGCAAAGAACCTGAAACGAATACGGGTTATGTAAAGAAAATGTGGCAAGAAGAGTGTTCTACAAATCATTGAGTTTCAGCTTCAACCGTCATTGTCCTTCATTTTACTAAAATGTTTCCAGAAAATTCATTTAAAATAGACCCTTTCTGTGATGCTTTGGCAGTAGTTTTAGTTAAGTTTATGGTTTAACGGTCTATAATTTTTAGCTAATTTTCGTAGAAAAAATTCGTTAATGAGTAGATCGCGACTTTTAAATTTAAAATGATTTCTTCAAATGAGTGAAAGCTAGGCCCTGCAGAATGCATATCCGGGTTTAGTGTCAGTTTTTATCTGTTTACGTATATGCAGGGTGACACATTTCTAAGATAAAGCTCAATATAATTGTTATTATACAAGATACCAGAAAAAATTGTATATGTTAATTATAGGGTATTGAGCTGCATGTTATATATTTTTTTGATAATCGCAGGAAGGCCCATAAGTCGGTGGTAATACCTATATATTTTTCGGACATCCCTTCTGTTATTGAATTTTGGCATTTTCATCGAAATAGGACGCATGTCTGTAAGAAAAAATCGAGACGCAGTAAGTGCGTTTTGGAGCTAATTTTCATTAAATGCTTCAAATTTAAATAACTCAACTTGCTACTAACCTAAGATTCGTTGGCTAGGAAACCAGTGTTCTCTGAAACATTTTATGTTTATTTTTGAAATTTTTTTTGTGGATTTTCAAACAATTAGTTATTTTGATAAAATGTGGTGCATTGTTTCTACTATATAGGTTATCCCGGTAATCAAATTGATGCCCGCTTGCATTAAAGACGTATTGGCTATCACCTCCATAACGCACTTGCTGCGTCCAGACTTTTTATGTATTAAACTCGTTACAAAACTTTCGGATTTTTCCTTTAAATCATGTTAATTCAGTTTATATTAAAAGGCACATATTCCACATTCATAAACAGCAGCACAAACGAGCCTATGAATTTAATTCAAAGGTCTAGGTAATAAAATATCCACTAAATTACGAGGGTAGATTAGAATGGGTTGCGATTTTGTTACCTGAATTACTAAAGAGGGATACTACGTCTTTTAATCAATACTGTGGCCACTAGCATTACAATATTTGTTTGCGCTCTACGTTTAGCTCAAACTGCCTAGTATATTATTATTTTTGGTTTGGTTTGATTGGCCTCGAGAATATACCCATTTGGCCACGGACATAATACAACATAATAGCTTCGTATATCCGGTGCAACCAGTATATAGATTTTTTTTAATTTCAACAACACACCACGAGGGCTTGCAGCCTAAATACTATCGTATTCAATAATTTAATAATTTCTGTTTCAGGGGATGAAATTGTTTATACCGCCCTGAGCAAGGCAAAACTTTTTGCCTCATTGTTCCACTCTCAACCCACCTCCAAATGTTCAACCACCAACAGTCCCTAATGTAGCGCATAAAATGACGGATATCATTTTACAAAACTGAAAAGGTACGAAAGATGCTCTCTTCTCTTAATACCAGGAAAGTCTCTGGCCTTGACGAGATCCCAGCAATTGTTCTCAAAAATGCGCACCAGAACTTGCTCCTGTCCTGACTCGTCTGTTTCAGACATCTTACAATAGAGGCATATTCCCTAGTAACTGGAAAACTGCTCGAGTACAACGCGTCCCCAAGAATGGATCCAAAGCGCTTCCTAGCAAATACAGGCCTATTTCTCTCTTTTCAGTCGTCTCTAAAGTGATGGAAAAGTATATAAACACCGAATTACTAAAAATTTTTTAAAAACACAGTCTAATCCACGACAGGCAGTATAGATTCCGTTAGCGCAGATCAACTGCCGACCTCCTTTCCTTTGTCACCTATTCTTGGAACAAGTCTATGGAACTACACGGTGAATCCCAGATTGTCGCTCTAGACATATCCAAAGCATTCGACCAGGTCTGGCATGCAGCGCTGCTTAATAAACTTCCGGCCTATGGCCTACCACCAAAACTCTGTACTTGGACAGCAAATTTCCTCTCCAACCAGAGCATTTCTGTTGTCGTGGATGGCCATTCCTCTAAACTGTATCCAATTAATGCAGGAATTTCTCAAAGTTCAGCCTTAGCCCCCTTTGTTTCTTCTCCACATCAATGAGCTCCTCTCTAGCACATCCAGCCCAGTTCACAGTTACGCGAACGACAGCACCCTCCACTCAAATCTACAGTATTTTAAGCCTGTCTCTTTAGCGCAATTAGATGAGGATCGCAAACTCATGGAGGGTTCTGTCTCCGTGGATCTCCAAAAAATATTAGACTGGGGAGGTAGAAATCTTGTACAATTCAATCCCACCAAATCTCAGTCTTGCTTTCTTTCTCATAAGAGATACACCAGCCCTAGACCCATCACAATGAACAACAAAGTTATTCAAAGTAATGAGTCCTTTTCAGTTGTTGGATTTTCTGTGGATCGAAATCTCAATTGGCGCCAACATGTCACATCAGTTGCAGAAGCGGCTGCTAAGAAATTAGGTTTTCTCTTCCGGGCTCACAAATACTTTTCACCAGCTAATCTCTATACCTCATATACTTCACAAATAAGGCCAAACCTTGAATACTGCTCCCACATATGGGGTGCCGCTGCCGCTGCCGCTTCTACACTCGCTATCCTGGACTCCATTCAGAAAAGAGCTATAAGTCTCATCGGTGACCCTAATCTCACCCAAAGTCTGCCATCCCTTGCCCACCGACGTGCCGTTGGTGATCGATCTCTCTCTCTCTCTCTCTCTCTCTCTTATAGATATCTGCACTGGCACTGCTCAGATGAGCTTTCTTCCATAGTTCCTCCACCTGCTGCCCCCAACAGATCTACGAGGGGAACAGAGCGAATGCACCCTTTTGCTATCCAGGTCACTAAAAATAGAAAATCTTGTTATGCCCACTCTGTTGTCCCGAGGACTTCCAAGTTGTGGAATTTCTTGCCGGCACATGTTTTTCCTTCTCCTCCGAACCTCCAAACCTTCAAGTCCAGAATTAACAAGTTGCCACTTACCTCCTTGTCGACAACCACGGTATGATAGCATTTAGGCTCTATGCCCCCGTGTGTGTTGTTGAAATATAAATCCGGGATGGACGAAGCTGGTTCTTCTTGGTCGTGGCGACGCCGTATGATGGTTACCGGCGAGAATGTTCGTAGCCTTTGGGAATCTTCTGATAAAAGCTTTTAGGGTTGGCTATTCTGACATTTCTTTTGCTTGAACGACAGTTTTACCGACTAGTAGAGCTTTCTTAAAAATATCATTGTCTTTGGTTCTATAATGCCTACCACTTGTCCCGAAATATCTCCAACTATCTTCACTGGGACAATACTTTCACTCTGGGCTCTCAGAATGACATCTTCTTTGGCCGTGACTTTTCGAACTGCAAGGTTATTGACAGTCGACATAACTACTTCCTCATCACCGATATTCGAAACATTTTTCTCGAGATCTAACTTGACACCGTGACTTTGCAAAATATCTAGACCAAGTATAATGGGGTCTGATATGGCGGCAACAATAACTCGCTGTTTGGTCTTCCAAAGTCCAATTTATAGCTTGACGTCTGTCTCACCAAATACACGAATCTGTTCGCCATCAGATACAGTCACTTTGTGGACTTTTTCTAGCTTTCTTACCCGCCAACTTGGTACCATATGGCGACGGATAATCGTTCTGGGTGCGCCAGTGTCTACAACCATTTGAGCCTTCTTGTCGGTGATGTATCCGTCGTGTTGCCAGAATGATTGACCAGGGAAATAGTTGTCGACTTTGGAGCATTATGGTGGGCAGACAGCTCCCACCCCATAAGGCTAGCTGTATTTAGTTTTCCGGTACGTTGGTTGATGATTGTCTTGGAGCCCGGCATTTATAAGCCCCACCTTGCCACAGTGCTAACAGCGCATGGCACTTGCACGTCGAGCTTACTTTGGCTCCTTATGAGGCGTGTGCTTCGTCTGTTCTACTATCTCCTCTAGTGGCTGCATGACCTTGGATTAATCAGTTTTATTTTCTTCTCCTGGGACTTGGAGACTGCGAATACTCACATTGCCTTCATAAAATTTCTTGGTAGCTTCAAATTCTAGCGAATGTGCCAAAGCTTCGTTTAAATTTTTGTCTCGTCATCCTTAGCGCCTGTTGAGTGTCGGTATCCCTGATGCCGTCAATGAATGTTTGCAGTGACAGCCGATTCAAAAATTCCACCGGCGCTGTGGGGTAAGTTTGTGTAAAGCCTCGGTGGTTCAGTAGTAAGAAAGTGTGCCTATTAACCGAAGGGTACCGGGTTCGATCCCAGGGTTCTCCTTTCACTTTTTTAGTATAAACTGTAACATTGACATCAACCGAGGTTGTGGCATTATATTTCAGCAAGTTGAATGTCTGCACGTTCCGTCCTTCGGAGGGGGCGTAAAACCATCGATCACGTGGCCATGCAATGTTGGGCACGTTAAAGATTCCTACCCTTCTTACAGAAAGGCAGGGGTTCGGCAAAATTTTCAGAATAGTGAGGTGAAACTGCTACCCGGCGTCGGTGATTGGACGTAGTCGCGGAAATAGACCGAAGTTAAAGAAACAAAGAAAAACAATTGGATTTGTAGTGTCCTGAAGAAAATGTGTAACACATCGGAAATAAATAGAGTACACTAAATAACCCAGAATATTTTGTGCCTTATACCCATTAAATAACACTGTGTATAAGAAGTCAAGAAGTTACTTTCCTTGACCTTAATTTACAGCATGGGGTTCTATGCAAAGATTAAACAGCAATATGGTAACGAGACCTGCAAAAAGTTGAGAATATGGGCAAAGAATAACATCAGACTGGCGAGCCTGTGGAACACAAAAACCAGCAACATAAAGTGCCTGTATGGAGGAGTCACCAATCCAAGGGCAGCATGAGTAAACAGTGAAAAAATCTTTAGGATGATACAGTCTATCTTAACACTAGGAATACATAATATATACACGGTCAAGAATTGGAGAACTGATCTTCCAGGTTTTGAAAATACCCTGAGGATCGCTTGCCAATCATGTTTTGACTAAGCTAATAAAGAAATTTTGCATCCAAAGTAAAAATACGTAGATATCATACAAAAGTTCATTATCATAAAATAAATTTCCACTTTTTAATTTTATAATAAAATTGGTATATAATTCAATCTCTGTGTCTTAGGGACATTCATCACCAGTTATTTTTATTTGTAACACTTGATCAATTGGGCTATTCTTGGGCTGGTTATTCCCTTTTTCAAATTGGCCCAGTTTTGCAGAAGCTTATTCTTTGTCTGGTTATTCCTTTTTTCAAATTATGTGTTCTAGAATTATATATTTTAACTCATGTTTTTTTCTTTACACAGCCTGTTTATTGGATCCTTTAGAAATACAATTATAATACATATAGAGACAGTGGCGCATGCGTGTACACCTTTTTAGCTAATTTTCATTAGTTTTATTTCAGCTTGGATGTTAACTTTTATTGAATCACTACAAGAATCGCTGTCATTTTTAAAAGTTAAGGGGATGCCTATATTTGAAAAATTATATTTTCTATTGTCATCAGTGATTTCTTCTTAGATCAGTGTAAATTCCAAACAGTTCTTAGGTTATTCAAATAATACCGAATTTCGAGATCTTTTATATTTCCTTATAACTTTCTCATTTGTTTTATTTGTACATAAAAAACTGTTTGTCACATTAAAAGGTATGAAGCAGTGGGTTTTATTTGTTTGGCAAAATATTTGGACATTTTGGGTAGGCAATGATCAACTCTTTTTCTTATGGACGCTGTAGCAAATTTAAATATATTTTGATTGGGTACTTTTTGGAAAATACACTGAGGTCCTACGTGCTACATGTTGTATTTTATAATTTGAAACTGTAGATTTTTTTTCTAAATTCAAAAGTCTAATTCTTTTTATCGGCTAATTTTTGCACAAATTGGCTAACAGCTCAAATTACACTTTAAGATGATATTAGTTTTATAAAATCACAGGGAATTAAATTACAACTCCATAGAACAGGCTTCACAAAATGACAAAACAGTTGTATCGGCTTTTAAAATGTGCTAGTGGTAATTATGCCGCAGTCAATAAGATGTGGCGACACAGAGGCACATTTTTACTAAATCAAACGTCTAAATAAAGAACATATATAAGTTAATAAATAAAATACCTTCTGAATGTTCGTTTTTCAAACACAGTCCGACTCTGTCCATTACTTTAATCAATAACATGAATTATTTTAAACGGCGGGGTCCGGATGATTAAAGGTCAGTGGATATTAATAATAAGACAACTCACGTTGAAAGCCGAAAGTAATTGTTTCAAATTACTTCAAACAAATTACGGGCGCGACAGACTCACAGAAAGGGTGTGTTGCCTTTCCAAAACCGGAAAGAAATTTATCATTCCCTTTCAGTAACGGGGATGTGTTTGCCTTTTCTCTCATTGCATTGTATTTGTGTGTATGAAATAATGTAAATAATAATTACATTTCATTCGTCATACATTGCGCTATTTACCAGTTCTACATACAAACGAATTCAATAAATATAACTCTAAATTAAAACGTACTAAAACAGTAAGGCGTCAGTGCGTCACGGTAGCATTGTTTCATAAAAAGTTAGTTTTCAAAAAACATCAACTCATTAATTCATTAATTGTTGTAGCTAATAAGTACACTTGGAAAACCCAAATCACCACAACACTGTTTACAGGAAGGTAATAACTACCACTCTAAATTACATTCCAAATGACTCACCTCATTCGTTTTCACAAACAGCAGCCGGATTAAATTTCTTAGTATATTAATAAATTCTCCCTTAAGTAAAAGTAGATATACTAGAGAATTAGAGTACATTAATAACGTGGCTAAATATAAGAGATATTGGGATTTCTTAGTGAAAAAATTTGTTAATAGACACCAACCAAATAAAATGTTAGCAGATTCCACGACATTCAGCAAAGATAAAATAGAGAAAAAAATTGTCTGCCTACCTTTTGGACCGCGTATCACAAGGGGTCTCGAAAGCATTTTTAAGAAAGCCGTTTTGCAGGTAACTTTTTAGACAAAAACTAATTTAAAAAATGTGTTAGGTAATACAAAATCTAAAGATAAAGCCACAGAAATGTCAGGCATGTATGACCTAAGCTGTAAAAATTGTAGTCTTAAATACGTTGGGCAGACTAAAAGAACCATTGAGACCAGATTCAGGGAACATATGGCACAGCTGAGATACGGTAGTGTAGACAAATCATGCGTGGCACAACATATGTGAGATAATAACCACCACATAGATAAAGAAAATCTGAAACTTATCAAAAATGTTAGACAACTATCGAAGCTATGTACGTACGAGAGTATTTCTATTTCTAAGGCAACCAAAAACAAAAGTGCCTTAAACCGAGTGCCGTTGCTGATTTGTAGTTTTTGTTTGCATTAGGTCTTGGATATAGTAAATATTCCCAAACTTGGCAGGTAAAGTTCTAACGTGAGTTCTAAAACCTCGTCCAGCAATTGAAGTACAGTGTATTTACCTAAGACTCAGTATAAAAGGTGATGTTTGGTTGTAAGTAGTTTAAACTGTTTCATCTGATCGCTAACTTTGTTAGTGAAACAATCGTCAAATCTTTAAAAATATGTGTTGTGGTGATTTGGATTCTATAAGTGTACTTATCAGTCCTAATAACAGGTTCCAATCTTCACTTAGTGAATTGTTGTAGCCCTTACTTGGTGAAACCGTTTCATACCAAATACAGATGTAGATACTTCTTCTCTGGCTTCAAATTTTTTTGTTATTTTCTCTGAGTAGAAAACAATCAATTGTGAAGCCAGGGCAGAAGTATCTACATCTGTATTTAGTATGAAGTTATTAGGTAAATAAAACACATGAAACAAAATTGTTGAAAAATTATCGTTACCGATACGACTAAAGAGGCTGTTAAAAAAAGAAGCATAGCGTAGGTATTTTCATCTGCATTTTGACAATTGTACAAAGTTTTTCGAGGTTATATCTAGTTGTTTTAAATATAAGTTATTTTTAACGATTTTTTGTGGGAAAACATTTGCCAGTTAAAAGATTACGACAGGAATTTTAGAAATTTTCCCTTGATGAGCGTGAGCTACGACTCTTGGAACCCATATCCTCGTATAAGTTTCCATTTGTATATGTTCAATATATATATATATATATATATATATATATATATATATATATATATATATATATATATATATATACATATACAGCATGCGGACGTCGGTGGCGGGGTGCTGATGAGGCGGGCCCCTGTCATGCAAGAAATTACAGGCCAAAATCAGGGGAGCCTAGTAAAACCAAGAGCTCCACCCACTGAGGATGCTGCGCAGGAAAATCATACAGCGCTCACCTAGATAGGATTACCAAGACGGTGCATGAAAGGGAAACTTCACACCGAATTTCTCTGAATGTACCCACACATACACGTGACTCAACACATAGTAGCGGATCAGTATCGTGTCATACTTAGGAATAACATTATTCCACAAACAAGATTGAATATCATCAGACAGGAAGGTGAAGATGAAATTACTAACATAGCGGTTACGGAAAATAACGAGATCCTGGTTGATCGTAGTAATCTGCAACCTGTACATACTGAGCAAGAAGAACACATCAAGTCTACGCAACAAAATGTGGAATTCATTGACAAATTGTCCGCAGAAGTTAGTCGTGCAGTCGCGGAGTATGAAGGGACAAATACTCACTAGGCCACCATTACCTAGGCTAAGATCATCTAGAAAGCTGGTGATTATATTGGAACTTTTAAACAGAATAATTTTGCCATGGCACCTTCTAGATATCAACACATTAGAGCACATGCATACACTGATTTACTGTACAGCAACTAAAACCGTAGGCATTAAGGTTTCTGATCGAAGGTCCGATCACAGAGACTCGCGTCAAAGAGTGCCCCCTTCGTAAAAAAGGTTCATAAGTAGAGTGGAAAAACTTCTAAAAGAAATTGGAAACTGACGCAATACATTGGGGAAGTACAGACCAGTAAACTGCAGAAACGAGTAAATGAAATAAGAGGCTGAGTTCGACAACACTCAGCACAAGGCCCAGCCAACCACACTGCACAAGAATGTTTGGACACCTTAAAACAGAAGCTTTCTGTATGTGCAGAATGGTTGAGGAGATATAAAGGGAGCAACAATAGGAAGTGACAATACCATGTTTAACGCTATGAAAGGACTTCCTACCATCAGCTTAATTCAGCTAGGAATGCAGCCACCGATACTTTTCTAAATAAGGAACAAATGGAAGAGTTCTGGCAAATTCAACTATTCACAACAGCCTCCTGTAATATTGGCGCCAGCTGGGTTAACGAAGAACACCGAGCTTGTCAGAGTTATGAACAAATGCATCATGAGCCGTTTACTACAGATGAAGTCTCCAAGGTTATTAAAGAGCTTCATAATTGGCAAGCACCCGGGCCTGATGGCGTCCAAAGCTTTTGGCTGAAGAAATTTGGCTATAGACATCATCTATTGGCGATGTTAATAAATGATGTTATACTCAACCCAACGAAGATGCCATTGTTTTTCACACAAAGAGACACGTATCTTTTACTAAACGACCAGCATTGTTCTGCAGACCCCAGACACTGACCAATAACTTGTCTTCCTACCCTATATAAGTTGATCCTGCCTTGAGAAACGCACCTATGCGCATTGCGAACGAAAGAACATAATTGCGAGCCAGCAAAAAGGATGTGCCAAATGATCTATGGGATGCAAAGAACAGGTAATAATTGATTCGGTTAAGTGCAATCAAGCTTACAATGGACGAAGAAATCTCTTTGCTGTCTACGTGGATTATAAAAAGGCATTTGATTCAATTCCACACAAATGCCTCGTAAGTGTGCTGAAGATCTATAAGATCGATACTTATACCGTGAGGTTCCTTGAACACACAATGTCCACCTGGAGAACAAATATTCCGTTACGGGTACAAACGGGTTACCAGCACGATACCAATTAGAAGAGGCATATTTCAATGCGACTCGCTAAGCCCATTGTAGTTTTGCCTCGCATTGAATCCACTATCAAACCGCCTGAACTCCATTAGATATGGCTTCAGTATAAAAAGCAATTGCAGAGGGAAAACGAGGCTACATCATCTGCTGTATATGGATGATCTAGAAGAACTCCTTAAAATCGTGGAAGGGTTTTCCAGAGATATCGACATGCAGTTTGGGCTCGACAAATGTCGCACCTTATGTGTAGTCGGAGGGAAAATACAACCAGGTGTATATGAAATACAGAACGGCCAGCAAATTGCCCCAATGGATGTAAAAGAGTGTTACTGGGAATACAGCAAGCGAGGAAAATAAACCACTTGGTAATGAAGAACGATCTGACAAATGAGTTTACGAAACGAGTAAAGCAGGTGGTGCGATCACATCTTAACAGCAAGAACCTGACTAAAGCTCTGAATACATATGCATGCTCTGCATTTAGCTACTCATTTGGGATTGTGAACTGGAGTTAAACGGACATCGAAAATCTACAACGCAAGGTGCGAACACTACTAACAAAATCCAAAAAGCATCACCCCCGTAGTGCTATGTAGTGGTATCGAGCGAGTAACTTTACCTAGACACCAAGATGGAAGAGGATTGTTGGATATTTGTAAACAGTTGTACCAGCAGATAGTGAACCTGCGTACATATTTCCATCAGCAGGCACTTACTTCTGAACTACACCGTGCCATATGCAAGGCAGGTGATTCAACACCGCTACAATTCAAAGTGAAATACAAAGTCACCATCGTACTGATCACGACAAGCTGCAATATTGGATACAGAAGCTCTCCATAGGCGATATCTGAATGATACTTCCCAGGCACATGTCGACAAATTGGCGTCGAACTACTGGTTGGTGCCCGGACAAATGTTTCCAGAGACGAAGGGGGTTTAATCTAGAGATAAAGTACAACGAGAAGATATTTGAGTACAGGGACCTCGAGATATAAGTAAAGAGACAATGGAGGGCAGATAGTACCCGAGTGATTCCAATAGTCATGTCGTCAACTGGTGTGGTTCCTAAGAAACTTCGAGAGAACATTAAGAGACTGGGCCTTGGAGACCATTTTTATAAGGTTATGCAGAAGGTGGTAGTACTTTCAACCGCCCACACCGTGCGGAGATTCCTGGGAGATGAGGATGTGTCGCGTGTCGCGTTGTCATTCAGGGCCCGATAACTTGGAAAGGGCTCCATCTGAGCTCAGTCCCTTTGGTATCTGAGATACCTCGGATGAGTAAATGTTCCCCTTTAAGGGTATGTAAAAGCCATTCAGGCTCAGGTCGATAATGATAATAATAAAATATGCAAAAGAAAGACAATGGAGGGTAGATAGCGTCCGAGTGATCCCAACAAGAATGTTGTCCACTGGTGGTTGTTCACGATCTTCTATAGAATATTAAGAAACTGGGCCTTTAAAAGTTATCGTGTCTTCGGAAATATGTCTGCCGGAAGGGCATTCCGAATCTTAGATGCAAGTAGGGAATGAGACAATAGAATCGTGCACTTTTCAACTAAAACAGGTTTGGCGATTGAAGGTTACTGAGAAAGCAGTTTCCAGGGAGCTATGTCGATGACAATATCGATAGAAATGCATATATATATTTAACCTTGCTCCTGTGGTCTCAAAAAGTGAGACTGACTGATGAATATCTTATTAGGCGAACAGCTTGTTTCTAAATAGAATCTAGGAAGGGCAGTGTTTTCTTTGAAGGAGCACTCCAGACATGATATCAATATCCCAACTGTGGACGTATCTGTTCTTTCTACAGCCTAATAAGCGGTTGTAACGGAAATAACTTTTAACCCGAAGCAGAAACCCAAGCTTCTATGCTGCTGCTTTTGAAATATTGAAAACTTGTAAATGCCAACAAAGATCTTGTGGAACGGTTATACCCAATACAGAGCGTGTGTATTTTTGGGCAGTATTTTGTTAGCCATCTGAAAACATGTGTGTCCCGTAAGTTTATTTTCATAGAAAAGAGGCAATTCTGCATTTTTGAGGCATTAAGCATACACAGATTTCTACAGCCCCAGCTGACAATCTTAGGCTGGTCATCATTTAAAGAGTTGGTTACTTCGACTCTCATTGGATAGGAGTTAGAAACAGGTATTGGGCAAGTTGAGAACGTGATGTAAAAAGCACAATCATTAGCGAAGCTCTGGATCTAATTATTGGTTGTTAGCAGAGCATCAATTATATGCAAAAAATGTGGGAGTCAGAAGAGAACCACGTAAACGGATACTGGTTTTCATCGCCTATTTGGATATTATATCTTACTCACAAACTACAGCAGCCAAGTTTTGTTTACAAATTTCTCTCTTACACAACTTTTATTCAGCAGCGAGAATTCTCGGAATCTAACGCGCTGACAAAATATTCATCCCAAAATCTTTATGTAAAATTGTAAACACGGATGCTTTGCAGATTTCTATTGCATGGATTATAATAGAACCATTAATTCAGCGATCCTGTAACATCATGTCTTACATTTTTTCTTGTATGGTGTCTTCAGTCCACAGTAGGTCGTCAACTTTTATAGTAATCTGGAATAGATTGTCTGCTCCATTTGAAATCCTTTGACTATTACTTTAATTGAAAATATGATGGACAATTTGCACTTACTATGTAAAAAGGTCATACGTTCGTATTACAAATTTTTGCGCGTTAACAGTTCTACAGTAATGAATTCATTTGCGTCAAACTCGACAAATAATTGTAAAAAATTTGCAGCAACTTGGCAATAAAAAACCATCTCGCTGAGTTTGTTTCATGGCTTCGTAGATTTTATTTTAATCCTTCCTCATAACATTTTCCCTAAGTAGGCGACTTACAAAAAGAAAAAGAAGCCGCTAAAAAAATTGTGTTTCATTAAACATTTTTAAATAAAAATTTCACCCTTTAGAATAATCGCCTGCTTATTTTTGTCTTATGCAATACCCTCGCTTGAACAAATGTTTATTATTATATGGTTTACATAGCAAAGAAAATAGTTGTCTTATTTACTTATCTGTTTAGGTCAAGTGTGTCGTCACATTTGCATCTAATTTTCAGTTTACAAATAGAACAAAAAATTGTCGTTTTTAATTGGTTTTTTGTTTAAAACAATGAGCAATCCAATTTACGCTGTGAACTCATAATTACTGCTCCGGTTTAAATATTTAATAAGTACTTGATAACTGCTAAGTCAATATTTATTGGATTATCCGTGCAATTACACCATAAAAAAATATAAAATAGTGCAGTTAAAGTTAAATTGCTTTATGTCTTTTATCTAGAACATTACGGTTAGGAAATTTCCTCAAGATAAGTCATTTATTGTTAGAATATCGTAAAACCAACAATGAATATAAATCCTGGGATTATTGTCCTCATATACGATACCAAGTATTTGATCAGGGAAAACTAGGGCACAACACTATAAAATACAAAAAAGGGGAAGAATATAATAATACAGTTTTACGAAGTCGTAAATGATTTACAATCCTCATTTTAAGATTAGTACTCATCATTTTATATAATGCAATTTTGTTCGCATTTTCAATGTTATCAATTCGTCTCACAAATACAATAACACCTAACATAACTGCGACATTTGCAAACATTCTGGACGCAGCAAGTGCGTTATGGTAGTAAATTTTCATAGAATTTTTTAAAATTAAATGCTCTTAAGTTTTTTCTTGTAACATAGATATCTAAATTTGGGCATATAGTTTAGTTTTTATAACGTAAACCTTACGTACTAAATTCGGCTATCATAGCTTTGATATTTTCGGAGATAAACATTTTTTAACTAATATTTTCCCGGAAAACCTGGTCCGTTCTACTTGGCTAACGAACTTATCCAAGCCACGTACAAAGGGAACGCATCTTCCAAATTTCATCAAAATCGCCCATTATTTTTTGAGTTATCTGCGTGATACATTATATATATATATATATATATATATATATATATATATATATATATATATATATATATATAAATAATTAAATCTGACCCCGAATATGGGTTCTAGGGGTCCTAGTTTGCGCTTATTTGAAGAAATTGAAAAGTCGAGGTCTCCCCATTAGTGAATTTTTCTACGAAAATTTACTAAAACGACGACTACAAATGATTATGAAATGTCACTTTGGAAATTTCGGCGATAATAACTTGGGAAACAATCTCTTAGGCTTGCATTGAATAGACAAGCACAAGTTTGTAACTTATTTGTCACATAATGCAATGTATATATATATATATATATATATATATATATATATATATATATATATATATATATATATATATATATATATATATATATATATATATATATAAATATTACTATTATAATCATTATAAAGTCTGCAATTAGATGTTACACAAACGATACTTTTTTAGCTGACAACATGTAAAAGTCGGATTTGTCCACGTTAGGGAATTTTGCTCATTTGAAAAGACTAATGCATAAACAGAGCAACGGCAAGAAGGAAACAGTTAAAAACGGTTTGAGAGACAAAAACGCTTGAAAGAAGAATATATCCAATTTACAGAAGAATATATTAACTATCAATGAAAAACATGAAAAATACTATATTCCGCATCACGCAGTAGTACGTGAGGATAGCACCACAACAAAATTAAGGGTGGTGTTTAATGCCTCAATGTAAAAGTAATATGGCGTTAGCTTAAATGAAATAATGCACGTCGGTCCAAGACTACAACCAGAACTGTTCGACATTATATTAAGATGGAGAAGGCATCCAGTAGTAATAAAGGCGGACAACGAAAAAATGTATCGCCAGATAGTAATGGCAAGAGAAGACTAAGACTATCAAAGAATATTATGGAGAAGTGCAAGAAGACAACTATTTGAAGAATACAGACTTACGGCAGTAACATATGGTACAGCAGCAGCACCATACCTAGCAGTCAGAACAATTCAACAACTTGCAGAAGCTGAGCAAGAAAAAATTCCATTAGCAGCGAAAGTAGCAAAGGAAGATTTTTATATGGATGCTCTTCTATCTGAAGCTGAAACAGAGCAAGCATTGTTACAGACAGAACTCATTGAAATGTCCAGATCAGGTGGGTTCAAATGAATCAAATGGTCCAGCAACAGATCACAAATTATTGCAAAGTTGCCAAAAGAATTACAGAATAAAAAAGCAATCCAGTTGCCAGATGGTATAGACAAACTTTTTGGTATTTATTGGGCACCAAAGGAATACATTCAAATTAAAATAAGATTTGAAATGTGCAGAAAAAGTAATAAAAGGGGCAATATTATCTGCGATAGTCAAAATTTTTGATCCATTGGGGTGGCTATCTCCAGTTGTAACCAAAGTCAAGCTGATAATTCAAGAACTATGGCTGAATCAGTCAGGGTGGGACGAAATAGTACCCACTTACATTGAGAAAAGATGAAATCAGTTTATTCATGAAATCAGTGAAGTAAAAGAATTATCAATACCAAGGTGTGTAAAAACAACAAAGAAATCAAAAATAGGATGCATGGTTTCGCCGAATCATAGTCGCATATGTTGCAGTAATTTACGTCAAAACGACCAACGAGGAAGGTAACAGATACATATCATTACTAATAGCCAAATCGAAAGTAGCTCCATTAAAAACCAAAACTACACTTCCAAGGTTAGAACTACGTGCCGCTCACCTAAATTATTGAAAAAAGCAATAACAGTACTCGAGTTGGAAATCCTTAATATCTACGCCTGGACGAATTCAATGATTGTAGTGGGCTGGTTAAATGGAGATAGGAAGATGAAAAACCTTTGTTGCAAACAGGGTATCAGAAATTCAGCAATTAATTACCGAAGACAAATGGTATCACGTAAGGTCAGAAGAGAATCCAGCAGATGTTATATCCAGAGTCACAGGCCCGGGGAAATTAAAAAAAAATTAACTATGGTGGCAAGAGCCAATATGGTTGCAAGGTCCAGTAGAATAGAGAGATCACGCGAAGGATTAGAACAAAGAAAGAAGTCGATGGTTTGTCTTAATACACAGATAATTACAACGGATCTGACAAAGATTTTCATCAACCTCAAAAATGATTCGGATGGTAGCATATTGCCAGAGATTCTATTCTATTTATAATGCAAGAGAAGAAAGTAAAATAAGTGGATATCTCAGTACGAAAGAACTTTGTGAATCTGAGCAAAATATAGTAAGAATAGATCAAGAGCATGAGCTCACAGAAGAAATCAATGCACTATAGAGAAAGAAACTAATAGACAAGAAAAGCAAAATAGCAAATTTGCATCCACTTGTAGACTAGAAGGGAATAGTGATAGTAGGAGGAAGATTGAAGAAGCATAGATACAAATGAAAATTCAACGAGAAGATAGTACACGCAGGAGACATGCTATTAATAAAAGATTACAATAACATTGCAGAAAAATGGCCATTGGGTCGGATAGTAAAAACGTACCCAGACAAGCAAGAAATATCAAGGGTAGCAGAAATTAGAAAAGCAGGGTATGTCACAATGGAGAGGCCAATATATAAGCTAATCCTATTATCCAGTAATGAAGAGACAACAGCAACAGAGCAAGATGAAGAACAGGCAGAGCCGCAGAAATGTAAAAAGAAGTCACCCAAGCAAAAATGGAAGATAGTTATAATAGCAACATTGTTCATGAGGACCATGGGAAGAACATCAGCCACAACGTTGTATTACATTCAGTATCTACAGACAGGGTTTTACACTGAATATATTGCACATGCAAAAATTGAGAGAGGGGCGTTTAGAATTGAAAAGGTTAGAAGAAGAGAAACTCGCGAACCACACAGAGTCAGCGAGGTTTTTGTTCTTGAGTTGGAAAAGGTTTGCAAACAAGGCAAAGACATTTCTTTAGATGCTATTGGTTGCGCACCATTAATGACGCAAATTAAAGTTAAACAGGTTGAACTGTCATGGATAAAAGCAGGATTGAATAACGCATTAAGAAAGGGAGAGATTTTGGGACGACTCCTTACCTCAGAAATTGGTGTTAATGAGGACATCTACAAAGATATTGATCAATTATATATAAATTAACAGCAAGAGATGATTGCAGCGTCGTATTATGTAACCAGGCTGATGCTTCAATCGCTATCAAGCTTCAACGAATCATATTGGTCTATGGAAGTACCTAATCAAATTCTAGAAGTGAATTACAATACGCAACAATAGTTTCAAATAACCGACAATGAATTAAAACACAGCATTTCCTTATCCGAAAACCTATATGTGTATTCAACAGCCACAGCAAGAAGTATAGAAAGCAACTCCAGCTGTATTATAGTTGAAATATACCAGCCAGAAGACCAACCACATGTCCAATCAATCACCAGGCAGTCAAGTCAACAATCTGGAAGCAACTTTACACAAGAAACTCATGGATGTTTATAAACCCAAAAGAATCTATAATTGCAATCATATGTAACGGCCAAAGAAAAGAAGTTAAGATAAAGCAGTCTGGAATAATATCCATATCCCAAGACTGTATCATTAAGACAAAAACTATGGTGCTAACTGCCAGACAGATAGAGGGTGTGCCTCTCATAGGTGAAGTCGTGAAACCAGTACCAGCGAGTTTAATGCTATCAAGGGTACTAACAGCTTCAGTGGCAATTCCCTAAGAAGCAGTGGTCAGACCATATGACGATTTGAAGGATTTTGTTCAGGAAGAACGACAAGAAGATGACCATCTCCAAGAAAACCGATGACACACGGGCACGCATCATTTAGTAGTAAAGAGCCTGACCACCACAGTAGTAACAGCCATTTTAATCATAGCCGATATCTATATAGTTCGCAGCATTCGGAGGAAACTTAAGAAAAAGATAGCACAGCCAAAGAAAACAAGAATCACTAGCCACAAGACCGATCAAGATCTCGAACCAATAGAGCTGTCACAGTTAAGCAAGCTAGAAGGCCGAGCTGATGATCAAGTGGACTTGCAGCTAGTAGGGGGGAAGTCATTCTTTCGACTCGGCAGTATGTTCGGGAACAATATCTTACCAAAAAGGTAATCCTAAGATTACATATATTATAATATTATTTAGAATAAATAGCAGTTAATTTAAATTGATATAGGTGACCCAGGTAGGATATTAGTTATGTGTTGCAATGTATGATAACTACAAGCTGGCAGTTTCCAATTACACAATTATATTCAGGCGTATTAGATTGCAAATTTCTCTGGAGCTATTAAACTTTTGTTTATCTTGATGTTTTGGAAATCTGAGCAATACTGTAAACACTGTATTTTAATGTGGGTGATTATTGACCTACATAGATCCTATATATATTGTATAGTTGTAAATATTACAGAGTTATTTTCATTAAAATAAGTTTTGTAGTAAACATGTCTTCTACTAAGTAATATACAGTGTGTTTACCATATCCAAACCAGATTTACCCCATTCATATCTCCTTATTTCTTAAACAATTATTGTTAGTTTCCAAAATTTAAAGTCTCAATAAGGGCTATCGACCTCTAAATTCTATTGGCATCAAAAAATAAAGTTCTTTATTAAAATATGCTCTATATTTAGCACCCTCTTTTTATCAGGAGCCTACAACGAGTTTCAGCTATGATATACAATCCAAAGATAACTTACAGTTACCTACCGAAAGCTGAACAAGGTATCAGAAGCAGCCAGCAAGGGGACACAGCAAAGGGAGTGAGACATCTAACTAGTTTTTTGATACTTCACACACAACAAATACACAGGACATACAGGCCACACAGCACAACAGTATGAAACCTCGGTTACATGATCGCATTAATAAAACACGGTTAAAATCTAAAACTTTCAGTGAAAGATCTCATGGAACATGTGCCTCATGAAAATCGGTTGATTGACAGCTGACTTTACTGTCATAGATATGAGCCAGGAGTGACCATTGTGAGATGAGAGATTGAAAACCTTCTGTCAGAAGGGCATAGAAGGAAACCAAAGAAGGTAAACCATTGACTTGTGAAACTCTTGGCACCATTGACTGAAAACCCGATTGCTTCAAATCATGTTTTACCTGTGGAAATTATACTTGGCAGGTTAACTGTTATATCTGACTACCTGTCAATAGACAGATGCAATTAAAAAACAGTGTGAGAACACTATCTCATGCTGAACATAAGGGATAGCCAGACAGCCTGAAGGGACAGGGGCTAAATTGTTCTGCTGATATGAAGCTAAGAACGATAAAACCACAACATGAAGACGCTGGGATCACGCTGAGGTATATTGTCACGTAGGTGTCTATCTTAACATTGAGAAGCCAAGACCCAGCGAAAAGTAGAGCGAAACTCGAACGAAAAGAAAAGACCGATTGAAGTTGGGCAGATTTATTGTTATATCTGACCAGTATGCGTTTAAAAAAAAAGTGAGAAAATTATTTCATGCTGAACATAAAGGGGGGCCAGAAAGCCTGAAAGGACAAGGGGCAGAATTGCTCTGCTAATATGAAACGCAAAGGCGGGAAACCGAAAACTGAGAGTACTGGGGTCACCCTGAGGCGCATTATCGCAGAGGGGCAGATTTCTTGTTGTATCCTCTCAACCTGCCAATGGGTAGATGCCTTGAATGGCAACGAAGTGTTACCGGTTGTCGTCATATAGGGGAAGGTCTGGCAAAAAGAACCATATGGAAAAAGGTAATCACGTATACTCCGAACAAAATGTGATTAATTGCAACCTGGCAACAGTGTCAGACTATGCACCGTGTTCTGTTGAACGGATGGCGGCGTTAGATCTAGTGACTTCCACAGGTTTCCTAGTTTCTTAGTGAAATTTGGTTCAAGGTAAGTTTGAATACTTAGTTTTACAAAACTTACATAAGTGTTAATGTAGTCTGGCAACCAGTATGTGCTTATAATTTTAATAGGACACAATACGGCATTCACTGCGTAGTCCCAACCTATAAATTGCATGCGTTGTGTACAGTGTTTTGTGTGGCATTCGTTGCACTAAGTACATGTGCGTTAGGGCAAAAGGAACCATGCAAAAGGAATCAGTGGCTCATCTTTCCCGAGCTGTGGTTCTTTTTGTAAATGTGTAGCACGTAGCTAAAAAGGCTTCTGAATATATATTTTTTATTTCCAGGTGGTTTTCAAATATAACAGAAAAAGTGATGGGGGCTTGGGCTGATCCGAGGCTACAATGGCATTAGCTATAAATCAAGTAACTGAATCAATTTTTTCAATAAGGAAAGCAGCTTTAATGCATGTAATTCCATATCCTACCCTACGCAAGCATGTAAAATCGGGTGTGTCAACAAAATCTTTGGGTCGTTTTAAACCAGTGTTCACTAGAGGAAAAACAGTTTGTCGTTTTCATCAAAGACGTAGAGGGACGATTTTACGGCATTACCAAAAAATATTTATGTGAACTAGTTTTCCAATTTGCTGAAAAAAATAAAATAAATCATCCTTTTCAAAACGAAATGGCGGGACAACAATGATACAACAACTTTATGTCTCGGCATCCTGAACTGAGCTTACGGGTTCCCGAACCAACAAGTATAGCAAGACCTAGGGGTTTCAATCGACCTCAGGTACAATTGTTTTTTTGACAATCTCTCAGCTCTAAGAGAAAAATATAATTTTTTGCTAGATTATATATATATATATATATATATATATATATATATATATATATATATATATATATATATATATATATATATATATATAGATATATAATGCAGATGACACAGGGATCCAAAAATCAGCAATGAGGCCTCCTAAAGCCATAAGTCTAAGAGACGAGAAGCAAGTACACAGTGTTTCATCGACTGAAAGGGGTCAGTTGGTAACTGCTATGTTTTGTTGTTCTGATTCTGGTAGATTTATACCGCCTTGTTTCATTTTCCCAAGAAAAAAGCGATATCCAATATTCCTGGCTGGTACTCTTCCTGGCTGTATAGATATTGTGACAGACGGTGACTGGATGACAGCTGAAGCTTTTTTGGAATGGTTAGAATTCTTTGTTAGGTGTGTCCCGCCAACATATCAACACCAATTTTGTTTTAATCTTAGATAACCATTCTTCGCATAAGTCTATAGAAGCTCTAGGCTATGCATCATCAAACAATGTTGTTATTTTAACAGTCCCTCCACACACTACACATAAATTGCAACCTCTAAACGTCAGTGTCTACACTCCATTCAGTGGGTACTTTCAGCGCGAGGTTGATAAATGGCAAAAGAATCACCATCCACAAAGACTTACATTTTTCGACATTGGTGCAGTTTTTGGTGCAGCGTACCTTCAATCAGCAACACCTCAGAATGCTATCAACGGGTTTAAGAAAACTGGCATCGCAGATTGTGACATAGACGTCTTTAGAATTTGGACTTCCTACCTGCCGACGTTACAGATAAAACACAGCCCAACGATACTGATTATAAACAAAATGGCCGTATACTTGACAAAAATGACCAAGCTGAAAACGAAGATTTGAAAAATGGATACACATCAAACACAATTGGAGAAAAGGGGAACCAAACAACTAATGTGATTTCAGAAATTATATCAGAAATCGAATCTTCTGATGGATGTACACCTTTATCAAAAATTCGGGAAGAATTAAAAGATTTGAGAGACATTTTTGAAGCAGGTCCTTCCAACAAATCTGATAGTCCCAATATCAGTTTATTGGACATAAGGACATTGCCTAAGCATACTGCTGTTTCAACAATTAAGAAACGCAAGACCCAAAAATCAGACATTCTGCCATATACTCCAGTAAAACAAGAAATTCGTTCGAAAGTAAAGAATCCGTCAGAGAAAGGAAAAATAATGTTGAATGCCGAACCAGACAAAGAGTTACTTATTTGCCTACCAAAAAAAACCTAAAGAAAAAGAGGTTCCTGAGGAGTCCATTCCCTGTCTTGTCTGTGGTGATTGTTACGGAAATTCAATTCCAGGGGAGAAATAGATTGAGTGCAACATATGCAAGGGTTGGTGTCACCAGATATGCAGTTACTATAACAATATAGGATTTTATATTTATGACAAATGTAGAGATACAATAATCCAGTCAAGAAAATAAATTATTATTGATATTACGTTTTTTCATATTCCAACTAGATTTGTTCTTATTACAACGGAATGTTGAATTTTTAGTTTTTTCCAAGTTTTCTGAGGATTTAACTTGTTTTTTGATATGGTTCTTTTTTCCCTTGCCAATGAATCCTTTTGCCCGTATAGTATGGGCAAAAGGAGCCGAAGGCAATTGTTCAAAAATCTGATGATAAATAATATAATATTTGTACAGTATCGCTTAGTATTTTTTTTCAGTAAATATAAACTATACAACATAGGAGGGTACAAAATTATTTGACGTATCTTATGAATTTTCACACTTACAGAATTAAAAATTTAAGTGGTTCCGGATGACAGATCTTCCCCTAATTTAGAATGGCCCTGAAGGGCCAGGTAAGCAATCTGGGGTTTCTGTTTGAGAAACCGGGGGTATAGAGTGCAGAAAGAATCACCGAGCACCGCACACATTACTAGGTTACGTTTTTTATCTAAAGATAGTAAAAAACTATAGATATGACTAAGATTATGAGTGTCAGTTCTCGAATTTACTGTCTCAACTTCTTAAATCAAACACATCCCTAGGAAAGTTCTTTTATCGTATCTTCTTTCTCTATGTAATATTTTAATGTTCTCGAAGTCCATCTTGTGGCCGGTATCCTTTACGTGTTGGACTAACGCGCAACTGTCACTGTGGCACTTGCAGTCGCTTTTGTGAAGAGAAATTCTCTTTGCTAGAGTTTGTGAGGTTTGCTAGAGGGCAGTTGTCACATTAGATGCAGTAAACCACGTCTATATACTTGCATATGGGCACCAGGTATTTTCTGTTCTTGAAGATAGACTTATTAGTGAGTACACTGTGTCTAGCCACTTTGATGTTCGTAAGCTTCTTCAAAACGCGCAACAAACGAGCCGTCATTCCTTGAAGGTACGCCAGGATGGCATATGAATGGTTGATTCTCTCATCCGACTGATTTCGACCTATATCTGTAGGGGGCGGCCTATATTGTGTACGTTCACGTTCGAGTGGTGTAGAAGTGTTGAATAGCAATATTGAAAGGTACTGACTTGGATATCCATTTTTAATCATAATGTCTCTGTATCTATGCATAGTATCTTGTCTAAAAACAGTGTGTGTTATCTCGACTATCCTCTTTTTCATACCCAGAATTACATTTTTCTTGACTATGGAGTCATGGTAGGACATATAGTTGTTATACCTACCTGAGCTTGATGGTTTTTGGTA
This sequence comes from Tillus elongatus, assembly GCA_964006375.1. Classification (NCBI taxonomy): domain Eukaryota; kingdom Metazoa; phylum Arthropoda; class Insecta; order Coleoptera; family Cleridae; genus Tillus; species Tillus elongatus. The sequence goes on from OZ023262.1 coordinate 147,984,475, forward strand.
CCAATCCAATGACATGGTTTTGTCGAACTATTTATATAGTCTCGTGTAGAGGAAGGATACTGACCTGTTATTCTAATTCTCAACTGTAAACTTATTGAGGCCATCGAAGTTGTTGAACACCAACAGGGTGGGATCCAAGGCATTCTCTGGGATGGCCAGTATGAAGACTTCCGTATATTAGTATATAAACGGCAGCTGGAACGGCAAAAGAGGTATGCAGGTTTTCAGTAACGTAGGCATCACTATGTTGGACAGAACTGGGCTGAGCTTGCTGCTCATAGGGCATCCGAAGGATTGTTTGAAATATTCGCCGTTGAACAGGAAGTACTAGGCGTTAAAAAGAACTCAATTATGCCTATGAATTCAACTTTAGGGATATTGGCTTCTAGAAGTTCCCAGTGTTAGTCTATAATATCAACTGCAAGTTCTAATGATATATTAGTGAAGGACACAATTAAATATCCATCAGATAGTTGTAAATCATTGATCTCGTCAGCAAACGCCCTGGAGTTAACAACAACATATTCATTGTATCGTTGAAATGAAGTTTTTAAAACGATGGCTGTGAATTTGCTAGTGCGGGATGTTGGAGAGTCGATTGTAGAAATTATAGGTGTGACCGGACATCCTTCCTTGTGTACCTTGACCAGGTCATAAAATCTTGGTGCTATGGAGTCGTATTTAGTGAACCTTCACGCCAAGTCCTTGGAAATATATTTTCACAGCTTCCTTCTTGCTATACTGTGTTTATGTGGAAGCTGCCCTGGAAGTTTAGAACCAACACAACACCGAAAATGGCGCTGTGTGCCATTCTCTATTGCATATTATGGCAATGCCTGTCTTAAGGCCGACTTATTGGAGCACAAGTATGGCATATTGAAGAGTCCTAAGAAGAACGAAACCGTTCTGTGTCTCCTGCTATACACACACACGCGCGCGCGCGCGCGCATATATATATATATATATATATATATATATATATATATATATATATATATATATATATATATATATATATATATATATATATATATATATATATATATATATATATATATATATATATATATATATATATATATATATATATATATATATATATATATATATATATATATATATATATATATATATATATATATATGGAAATAATAAAGCTATGGGAACTAAATTTGGTAGCCAAGTTTCCATTATTTAAAAGTTTACTATATACCAAAATGTGGTTGTCTAAGTTATATACATATATATATATATATATATATATATATATATATATATATATATATATATATATATATATAACTTAGACAACCACATTTTGGTATATAGTAAACTTTTAAATAATGGAAACTTGGCTACCAAATTTAGTTCCCATAGCTTTATTATTTCCAGGGAAACAAGTATTTTCCTGGAAAAATTGATCCCATTTTCCTTGCTAAAGAACTTATCCAAGCCATTTATAAATGGAAGGTGCCTCCCAAATTTCATTAAAATCTATATATATATATATATATATATATATATATATATATATATTAGTTTCCGGTCTGTTATATATGTATATCTCCTAGTTCGTGTTCATTTTAAGAAATTTTACCAAAATTCAAGAGCCGCGATCTTCTCAATAGCCAACTTTTTCTACGAATATTTGCTGAAAACTGTTATTCAAAGCCTTTAAAAGCTATCGTATCTGCATTATTTTTAATTTTAAATACACACATATAAACAGCCACACTCATACCCATACATACAATCTTGATTTTTAGTCTTGCTATTTGTGTGTTAGAACATTCTGAAAAGGATTTTTGTAAAAAAAAAAACATTGCTTTAAGACCACTTCTCATTACAACATATTGTTTTTGACTAGATAGTAATAATATAATATTGAATAAAGAAGGTATAGGGTTTTTTTTTTTAATCGGCAAAATGTTATTTATAAAGATTTCTTTCAAACGCCTATATCTTTACATCAAAATTAACTGGTTAATAAAAGTTGCCGTTTGTAAGGACTTCTTAACCCAGGGAACGTTTTCACTAATTATCATAAATAATGTATTAAACGTAAATTTATTTCCCAGAAAGAAGCAACCGTACATTGTTTGTCAATAAAAGAAACTGTGCTAATTTAAAAACAAAATTCCTTATATTATATAGCTGTAAATTATTTTCTGTTGATGCATGTTTTGTTGCATATCATTATTATTTCATGCTAAAGCATAATAACTTGTACCTATAGAAAAAACCTGTTTGGTATATGAAATGGTTAAGATGAAGAAAGAAGCGAAGATTTTCTGCGTGCATTCCTGTGGTCAAAGCTCGAAGCTGCTGGCTGCATTCATTCATGCAGCCGCATTCTTTCCCACGGCTCTTCAGCCAATAGGAGAACAGTGCTCGAGGTGAATCTAAAGAGTTAGGAATACCGAAAGCTGGCAATGCTGCGCGATTATGAATGAAATGCTTATAGGCCACCATACACGTAGGTACTACAACTAACTTAGTCGCCAGTTGCGTCCAGTTATCTTTTGCACTTTTATCCGTTTGTAATATAGATTTAAAAAATGTGTTCTGGTAGTAATCATTTTAATATGTATTTTTCTAATGTAAGCAGGTATCATGTTTGATTACCAGTATAACCTATACAGTAGAAACAAGGTACCACATTTTATCAAAATAACTTTATTGTTTAAAAAAGTACAAAAGTTTTCCGAAAATAAAATTAAAATGTACTTAAAAAAACTGGTCAAACCTTCCTAGACAACGAACCACTTCAAGCTATTTACCCACCTGCCACGATTAATTTAATTATTCACAAAAGGATTTTGGGCGAAACATCCAGAAAGGGTTTTTGCATGAAAATTTGCACACAATTTTTTTCACGAAAATCTGCATTTTTTTTACAATAACTTTTTAACATTTATTCTGAATTACCAAAATTTTAAAAAAACCTTACAAACAATTATTTCTACAGTAACAAAAATAATCTGCGAAAACTGACTAAAGATTTTTTACACAGAAATTTGCTAAAATAATGCATACAAATCAAATTATATAGCCAATCTGTAATTAAATTTGAAAAAAGAAAATGTAACCAACTTTTTTTTCTTTTCACGGAAATTTCAACAAGTGGAAGTAAATAAAAATATAAGCTGAGAGATACCCATATTTCATTTCACAAGTTGCCAGTAATAAGAACGTTATTGGGTCTGTCACTTTGAAGTTTCATTCGAGATTTGTGAAAACAATTTATCAATTACTTATATGTTAGGAGCATGTACGCATAGATACGCGTATCAAATTAATTATATCTTACCTTTTTTGTACAAAAGTTAATTTAAGTGCTTAAATATTTCTCATTGAAAATTCGTTAATTAATCACCTAATCTGATTTGTTATCAAATTTAAAAGAAAAACAGAAAAAAAGTAAAAGTAATCTCTAGACGAATCATGGTACGCTATTGTAAATGTAAATATTTGCAAAACTAGTCTGTGGATATAGCAGGCCTTATACAAAACCATAAGCAGATGGTATTCCCTTCACTACTGAAACAAAAAATAGAGGCTGCTCCATCTGAAAAAATTGAGTTACGACAGTTTAAATTTTTGTTTCAACTCAGTCTATATTTGAGAACGCCCTGTATAAGGGTCTCGAGTATCTCGACGAATAACATAAAGGAAAACCTTTCTGAATACGTCGTTTTCATGAGACTCCGCTATCTGTTCGTTAATTTTTGTATGCGCCAAAAATGTGAAGTTGCAAAACAATTGAAATAACTCGAAAATGGAAAACTTGGGATTTTCAAAGCTTTGAAGAGAAAAAACCACATACACTACTATCAGCAAAAACAAATAACCGCATAGAACAAGACGTTTTTGTAACGACAACAAAAACTCAACTTTTTAAAAGTACTGTAAATTAAAAAGCACATTTGCGAGCATATCTTTGTTATTTGGAAAGACCTGACTAATTTGATGAATCGTCCAACTTAAAAATTATTCTCACAAGCTAAAATTATAAAACGCCGTATTAAATAACTTTGATTAGATTGAAAAAAAATGTTAATAATTGTATGTATCTTGATATTTTTGTTACACAGAACCCGCTTTTACAGCTATATTTTATAAGCAAAACTTCAGCAAATAATAGAACTTCTCAAAATAAAATAAGTTCCAAAAAACTAAAGTTTGTTCTTGAAATTCCTAGAAAAAATATTTTATACCAAAATTTGCCAGCAACATTTTTTGCATACAAAATTCGCTAAAATATGTTTCCGAGAAATTTAAAATAATAATGTTTTAAGAAAATCCGATAACAAAAAAAGATAGATTGAAATAGCATAATGTTATCTATTATTAAAATTCTTAAAAAAAAATTAAAAGACGTTCACGAATATATTAATCTAGATTAGAACCCACGCATAGAAATCAAAAGCTGCTGAACTATTAAGCACCTTAAATACGTTTGTTAATGTAGATTGTATAGTTGAAATCTCATATATATTTTAATCATCATAACTCAATTTTTAATAAACTTAAAAACTACAAATTTGGTACGTACTAATCTTTAAGGAGGCTACTTAAGAACCACGTTTCATTTAAATATATTTGTTATTGCCAAAGATACAAAAAACGATAATTTCCAGCTTATAACTATGTAAATTTAATTTCTGATAAACGTTCGCACCATTTCATATTTTCCTTGTTTTTTTAGAGCTGTTAAAAAAGAACAAACTTTTCATTTTCTTGTCAGTTGTAACACATCTTGTTTTGTATTTTAAATTTTTACTTGGAAGGTCATATCCAGAATTCATAAAAAATAAATTTTGATATATCAGATTAGATTATTTTTATTTGCAGAAGAAAATTTTACAATTCGTGTACAAATAAACAAAACAATAATTTGAAAAAACAGAACATACTCCACACAGGTCATCGCTATCGCAGGTACTTATGTTTTGCATTCACTTAAATACATTTTTCCTTAAATAACGTTTAGAATATGATATTCCTGTAATTTAACTTTAAAAATACCATTTTTAATTACCTACACATTGAGAACCCAAATCACCACAACACATCTTTTTAAATACCTGACGATTGTGTCACTAACAAAATCATCGGAAGATAAAAAAAGAGTACTTTTAATGACCTGATCTCTCCTGACCTGACGATCGTTTCACCAACAAAGTTGCCTCATCAGAGGATGAAAAAAATGATAACTTTTCATCCTCTGATAATGCTAACTTTGTTAGTGAAACGATCGTCAGGTCTTTAAAAAGATGTGTTGTGATGATTTGGGTTCTCCAAGTGTACTTATCAGTGCTCATCACAGGTTACAATCTTCACTTAGTTTAATTACCTACGTACAAAAAAACTTAAAACCGCTTTAACAATGTGCCAGCCAAAAATTATTTAATGGCTTATCAATATGCAAGTAACAAGTGTTTTGGATTTTTAGCTAAGGTTATTCCAAAACCTAGACACGATTTGAAAATACGACAAAAGTAAAATTATACAGGGTTGCCCATACACAACGCATTAAAGCCATAGCTTTTAAACCGAAAAAGGCATCCAACTCAAAATTCGCAAGATGGCATAACATATTATTGACGACTCTTTGGTGGTATTATTGGTTTTTTTTTCAGCACCGCCTTTTTGGAGGGTGATAACACTTTAATTAATTTTAATCAGCTAAATAACAACATCTGTCACGTAACACATTTTTGAAAGGCGTATTCAGCGTGCTTCCTGTTGGTACTAAGTATTGTTAAGTTACCAATGGCAAGAACTAAAACAATTGGCTTTTCATTAAAATAAATTACATAAAATAAGATCACTCTAGTGATTTTATATCTGTCTAAAAAACCCTAAAATATATGGCCTTATCAGACATGACATTTATTTAAACGATAATACCAGGATACACTTTAATAATTTTACTCAAAAAGTCAGTTTTGTCCAAATTATTAGCCTGATCTTTCACAGTGGGAAGCGTTTTGGTTTATTAATTAATTTAATTAAATCAGTGTTTTTGTTAATTTACTTCAATAATTCTTTTGTGATATGGCTCATTTAAGTGAACAAGCACATATCAAAGTTTTTATGACGATCGGTTACGGTTATCGTAAAAGGATATATGATCACGTTTATTATTTATTCAATGAGGTTTACCCTGACCTTAACAGATCTACGGTAAGCAAACTTGGCCACAAATTTACTGAAGCAGGGAGCGTTAAAGATCGCTTCAAGTCTGGCCGCCCTGTAGCTGCTGCTTGGGACAAAAAGACGCTGGATGTATTGGTTGCTGTACAAGAAACTCCCAAAATTACTGCAATGTAACCTTCTGGAACAAACGAGATCTCGAGACTTTCTGTGGATTTGGCATAGGGAAAAGTATTTTCCCTATAAGGTTCATAGCCTACAAGAACGTTTTGCAGGCAATTTTGATAGAAGGATCGAATTCTGTGAGCAAATAATTCAGATTATTCAACAAAATGGAGATTTTTTAACCTACGTTGTTTTCTCTAATAAAGTTGCCTTTTGCCTTAATGGTAGCGTAAAAGGCACAATTGTCGATATTGGTTTGGCAGTAACCCCCACTGGATGGAAGAAATTCATACCCAATATCCTCAAAAAGTAAACGTTTGGGGCGGAATTGTTAGTCATCATGTAACTAGACCCTTTTTCGTTGAAGGGACTTTAACAGGTCCACGCTATCTAAGTTTATTACGAGAAGATATTGTGCCTTGTAGCAGAGAATTGCTTCAAAATGATTTCCTCAATGTCTACTTCCAACAAGATGGCACCCGACCTTATTTCAGCCGATAGGTAAGGGAATGTGGCATTTCCTAACCGATGGATAAACAGAAGAGGCCCCATGGAGGCCAGCTGGGTATCCAGGTTTACCGCCATTCGATATTTTTTCTCTGGGGTCATTTAAAAAGCGTTGTTGACAACGATCGGACTACTAATTTTGGAACAATTGTGAGACCGAATTGTGATGGCCTTTCAAAAAGTGCCAGCCGATCACTGCAAAACTTGATTCATCAGTTCGACAAGAGACTTCACTATCGTCAAGAAGTTCAGTGGGCGAAATTTGAGCATCTTCTTTAATCAAGCAAGATCTTGTACATTTTCTGAAATAAATTTTATGAAAACCCGATTGCTTTCGTTCTTGCCAAAGGTCACAAACTTACAGATATTATAATATAGCAGAATCGAAATGTGTTATATAATATTAGTCCGTTTTTTCACTTGTTTCGTAGGCCAAGTAAACTATTCTGCTACTGGTTTCTTGGTATAACTTCTTAATAATTTTTTTACGTGTCCAAGAAAAAAAAATGGAGGGCTATTTAGAAAGTGGTTAGGCGTTTGTTTTTAGGCAATTGTTTCTTGAATTTATTCTTATATGCTGTTAGAATAATCAAGCTCTACATTGCACTTACTGTAATATATCTACCAGCAATTATAGGCTCTAATTTGTTAATTCCTAATCCGAAATAGTTTTATCAGTCAGATACAAGGAACTTCTTTAAAATAGGTTTATTTAAATAAAAAATATATACCACTCTCGAGTCGGATTTTTGTTGGTTGATTCTGAATTTTTTTGTTCAGTGACCTGAACTACAAAACACATATTATATACAAGGGTCAATATGTTGTGTGTTAGGAATGTATGTGTGTGATGTTGATTCATTGGGTGCGGTGTTTACACCATTCGCATATTTTGGTGTTAAGAATGAAGACGTAAGTTTCCTAATTTTTTTTAATTTTTCAACGTTTCTCCTTTTAGGTCGATAGACTTTTTCCAACCTTTCTGCCATTTGTTTAGCCTCTCCAAAAATACGATTTGTCAAACTCTTTAAAATACGCTTCTATTTTGGCGATAATCTCTACGTTTGAACTAAAGTTTTTCTTTGAGCTATATTTTCACGTTGGGGAACAGAGTCGTAGGCGCCAGGTCGGGCGGATAGAGTAGGTGTTATAAGGATTCGTAGCGCAGTTTATGCAATTTGGCGGTGACAATACCAGATTCATGTGCTGGTGCGTTATTGTGGTGAAACAGCAATTTTTTCTTAGCCAAATTGTCTTCCTCTTTTTTATCAAATCGGTCCAATAATTCAGTGTAGTACTGTCCTGTGGTCGTTTTTAATTTTTGCAAAAAGTCCATAAAGATTATCCTCTTCGAATCCCAAAAAATCATGGCCATGGTCTTTTTTCGTCCGACGGTAACGTCTCTGCCTTCTTTCACTCACCCGGAAGTATCCAGTGTTTTGACTGTCGCTTGGTCTTTGGGGTAAAATAATGTATCCAGGTTTCATCAGCGGTCGCTTTTATTTCTTTCCATGTTTTATCACCCAAAGATAAAAAGCGAATTACGGATCGATATTGCACTTTTCCATTTTATCCAGAAACATGAAACCTGCGTTATACAACTGTCTCACAAATAGAAACTAACCAATTAATCAGTCTGAAGTTTAGTATGGTGTCGTTTGACAAATAACAGTACATTACGGTAATGCCAAGTTCCCTCAGCAACGCCACCTGTCTTTAAACAGGGGTACTTATTGATAGTATTAACATAAATATAATATGCAAGGAGAATGTCTCTGTCAACTAATTTGCTGAAATGTTGTCTGTGAGGTACCACGTTTAATTTTTTTTAAAACAATAAACTGATTACAATAAATCTCAATGGAACCACTCACGTACTTTACTAACACGTACAGGACTGAAAACAACGTTTGGTGTAGTGTAGGTATTGCCGAAAAAAACGTCGATATAAAAGAACAATAATAATAACAGGTTGATTTGAAAAACTTCTCCTTTTCTTGCGAAGTCCGTTAAACGATCTAAACTATTGAAAGAGTTTTTAAATGTTTTCAGAATTTAAAGATGAGAGATCTCAATATTTTTTTACTCTGATAGTTATGTTTGTGATACATATTTCCTTTTATTCGAACCAATAATGGATTTCCCAACGAACGAGCTTATATGCATGGTCTCCGCTATTGGTATAAACGACGAAAATTGCTTACTGGCAGCGAGAACCCATTCACAAAAATATCCCGACAGGAGTTCTTTGTTTTGAAAGGCTTAAATCCCGATTTTAAATAGGAGGTAATGTGCAATACAAATAGGCTACCAGAAATACTGATTTTGTGGCAGAAGAAAATAAATTCGCTCTGGCATTATAAGTTGTAGAAGATCCACAAATTAGTATTAGAGAATTTACCAGAAATATGCCCCTTCTTCCAATCCATCTGTTCAGACAGTCAATAGAAAATAGAACTTGCTATCTGAGAGATCTAGTTGTCTGGGTATAATATTTATAAATAAATCAGTGCCGAAATGTTTAAACCTCAATATGTTTGATCCTTACCTTGTTTAACTGCATGAAGCTTTAGTAGATCGTGATTTTAAAAATATTGACCAGTTCAATAGTTGGGGTCAAAATGATTTACAAAAAGGACGAGATTTGTATAAATTTGCACTCTTCACGAACCAATCAATATTTTACAGAAATGGGTTTTTAAATCGCCATAATTTTTACTAATATTACACCAGATACCCGTTTCTAATGGGAAGCAATTAGTTCCAACATAATTAAAATTTAAATGTTTAAGGAGGTATGGTACATCATTAGGTTATTGGTTTCTTTGATTTGCACTTGACTGAAAAAATCCTCTGTTAGTTCATTACGAATTAGATTTTTAGCCTAATTCAGCATATTCCACAGGAAATAAAAAAATCAAGTCTGGGAGTAGATGGTTGAAGCGAGCCACATTTTTCTAGGCGAGTACGCATCCATTTAGACTCAGTGTTTCCTGAACGATGCATCGGTAGAGACAACCCCATAACACAGCCAACCAGATCGCCCAGTCTGACAATGACGAACTTTTTCTTAAGGGTTTTTTCAAATTCAAGATATAGAACCACCCCAAGAAGTGAGGACATGAAATTGCGTATGAATTTTGGGAATGAATTTTTTTTGGTCTGTCGGTCTGTATGTCTCTTAGTAGCCATGATAACTTTAGAAAGAATTGAGATATCGTCTTGAAATTTAGTATACAATTAGCCACCAACAAACGAACGGTTTGTGTTGTTTTTGGCTTATATCGCTTCGTGGTAGCGGATGATGTTGGGTGATTTGGCGAAAATTGACATTTTTTGTTAAAACTCGAGTAATATAACGTTTTATGTTTTGGTTATCACAAAACTTTTAATTTCATCACTCATCTGGTATTCTGTGAAGAAATTAGTAGGAGCTGAATGTGAGCGGGTGGAAATTGAATTTAGTTGTGGATTTCCCGTAGATGACACTGTATGATTAAATTAACTTCTAGTAGCCTTGTTACTTGAACACATCCTCTGCCTGATGTCTGCATAACTGCAAAATCTATTTTTCTAAGACTTCATTTCGTTTTTACAAACAACTTGGCACCAGCGCAACAAAGATCAAAAAGTAAAATATTCCGATATAGATAATTGTATAGTAAATCAAAATATACAAAAATATACAGAGTAATCTATTTAAATAAATCAACTTCTTTGTACCCCGCTCTCATGGTACACATATATAAATGAAATAAATATGCTCCACAGTATTCCGTTAACATATCGTTAAACAGATTTCTAAAATTAATATAGTATGAGCGTAACAGAGGAATCACACAATAAATGGCTACCCTATATATATATATATATATATATATATATATATATATATATATATATATATATATATATATATATATTGTGTGTGTGCAATGGAGAATAGTGTGAAGCGAAATCTCTGGTTTTGTGATGGTTTTAGGTTTCCACAGCAGCTTTCACGTACCCACAGCACAGCAACAAGAAAGATGTGGGGAGAAACTAGCGATCGGAAACAGCTTATTATTATTATTTACTTATTTGTGGCTTAAATTATACAATGTGTCTTACAAGAAAGCTTTGCTTGTGACTGTATTAACAGGATTTTGTTGACAATACTCTAAAACTTCTTGTGTCAAAACTTGAATGTGACTTTTTGATTTTTTTCTTCTTTTTTTTTTTCTCTTTCTACTGCCGTGCCTTCCAACAACGTTTTCAAAATAGCCATAATATTAAACCTTATATTACGACGGGCACTTAATCACATCACTCGCTAGCCACCATCACTTCAGTACTGCTTGGACTTGCGATATGATGTACAACAGAAGACGTAAAGCAGTTTCGTCACCGTTTGGACTATTTAGTATGTCACACCTATTCTCATAAGCCGGTGTTGATGCAGGCGTTGCCATTATATGCAATGGAGAGTAGCGCGAAGAGCCATCTCTTGTTTTGTGTGGGTTTTAGGCTTACACGTACACACAGTACAGCAAGAAGGAAGCTGTGGAGGAAACCAGCAAGCGAAAACAACTACTCCCCTGGCTAATACCACAGATTCCTGCTTGCTGTACTGTGGATACGCGGAAGCTGCTGTGGAGCCTAGAACCGACATAAAATCAAAGATAACCTGACCTACCCTGACTTGACCTGACCTGACCTTAGCTCGGTTCCAGGAACGCTAGCTTGCGCTTGTTTGAAAAAATAATCAAAATTCAAAAGTCGCAATTTCATTAGAAAATTTTTTGGTCTACGAAAGTGTGCCAAAAACAAGGATCGATTTCATTTATACAATGCTTGGGTATTAAGTGAGTGGTGAACGTGTCGCCACCTAGTTCGGAACCAAGTACTATGTTGTCACGCCCGCTCCAAATAATACAGAGTATTAAAAATAGAGACGGTATACAACTAACTAACAATTTAAAAAATTGTTAGCCCTGGCCCATTTCTACCCCAATATAGGGACAAAGTATGTAAGACTAGATGCATTCTCGCAACAATTAGAACCGTAGACCGGTTTCGCTCTCATTAGAGCTCTTCAGTACGGCATACTAATTGTAGCAAAAATGCACCAAAAATAACACGGCTGTAGTATAGCCAGTCTTAAAACACTAAGTGAGTGGTGAACGTGTCGCCACCTTAGACATAGTACTTGGTTCCGAACTAGGTGGCGACACGTTCACCACTCACTTAGTGTTTTAAGACTGGCTATACTACAGCCGTGTTATTTTTGGTGCATTTTTGCTACAATTAGTATGCCGTACTGAAGAGCTCTAATGAGAGCGAAACCGGTCTACGGTTCTAATTGTTGCGAGAATGCATCTAGTCTTACATGCTTGGGTATTGCCATTTTACCGAAATTTGCATCCTATTGATATTTTAAAAGAGATCAATAGCTTACATTTTTTGGCTGCCGAGTCTGGATGATCACCGGTATCTGGAAAACGAGAAAGTTGTCAATGTAATTCTGTGTACAAAATATTACTTAAACGAGTTCTATAAGGTGATCCCTGGATTAGAACTGAACCACCTGTATGTTTTTTTATTAGTTGCGTTGAATTAGTTCAAGGTGTTTTATTCCTAATATTAAATAGACACAAAGTACCTATTAAATGAGTAAGTATAATCTTAAGGATGCGTCAACTATAATACCAAGACGATTTTACAAAAAAAAGTGGGCTTTTTTATTATATTAATCTTTAAATAATCAGTGTCATATTTCTTAGAAATTTGCATAATATCAATTCACTATGTACATCCTAATCATGTCTAAAATACAAATTGCGTGGTGTGGTGTAAGAGTTGTGCAACGGGCAACGCAGCACGTGCGATAACATCTGCTCGGTAAATCAATACCGTCTCCTCGTCTAGTGGCTCTGCTCTATCCAGCGAAACCCAGGCACGAGGCATGGGCACGGGCACAAGCACAGACCGTGTAAACATCGCTGGGGACTGGGGTTGGGGGAATGGAAACGGGAGTTCTAGTGAAGTTATACTAGCTAAAGTTACACCACCCTACCTACCTTCGTGCTGTTAGCTTACCTTTCTTATGACTGGTGAAGTAATTAAGTCTAGAAGATTCCTCACTACAGTGGGGAAATTTAATGTTTATAATTGAAAATTTTATTTCGGAGGCTTCTTAATGAGAGTTTGATTAAAAAGCAGATTTAATATTTTTCACGAGCGACTAAATAATGCAAGTTTTAAATCTGAGTCTTAACTTTTCTGTCGGTCATAAAACAGCGCTAACGCATTAAAAAATAAAGCAGTTCTACCACAGTATAATCAACAGTCTTATTATGTTGTGGTTTTACATTGAATAAAACGTTATTATCTATTTATGCGCAAATAGTGCACATACGATTTTATCCCTCTGAACTTTCTTATTTTAAAAAGATTATACAGATATCAAATTCCCTATGTTGCTTACAACAAGCTATTATTTTTCCGAAAAAATACCTGAAACATTTAGACCTTATTGTATTTTCGTTTAAAGTGGGTGCGCTATCTCAAAGAAGCAGGCTCCCTGTTTCCTAGTTTTTTTATTCTCTGAAAATTCAATAAAACTTATTTGCATACATCCAAGGTGGCGTTGTAAACAACTGCCGTTACTATGTAAATTTCTCTGTTAACTCGATCAGGAAACAATTTATACGGCTTTATCATTGGCAGCTGTCAATCCTAAAACCGTATAGCAAGTATTGAGGGACTTCCTAGAATCAGACCACGTACTAAATCGGCAGAAAGGCACGAAAGTGGAGTAATATATAAATTTAGATTTTAAATCACTGTTTGATATAAATGAACTTAACATTTTTAAAAATTAGGTTTAATAATGAAAAAAACTGGAAATTTTGCATTGGCCCTTATTGGTGAAAAACTGTTTAAGTGAAATAACGGAGCATTTGGTACCAGTTAAGCAACTACATAAATCGCGCATATTAAAATTAGACGCATTATTGCGACTTCACAGCCACTATCGGTGGGCGATTATGAAATCGAATTATGTGTTTATATGTAATATGCGATGTTTACAGGGAGGATCAAGATAGCAAGCTTTTGTTGATAAAATTCGTGGATTTTGTCATTCTGCTCACAAAATAACAATGGTTTGATTTGTAGGTATGTTGCCCATATATATTACAAAAAGTCTTGGAAACATTAGGCTTTCTAAATTTAAATTTAAGAAGTCCCGTTTTGTTATTACAAAAGTGAGTTGCGAAAAACGTAGTTACCAGGCTTTAGTTTTCAAGACTATATATAAAAATGTTTTCAGGTACATTTTGTGTTAATACCAAAAATAACTTTAACACAAAATGCACCTGAAAACATTTTTATATATAGTCTTGCAAACTAAAGCCTGGTAACTACGTTTTTCGCAACTCACTTTTGTAATAATAAAACGGGACTTCTTAAATTTAAATTTAGAAAGCCTAATGTTTCCAAGACTTTTTGTAATATGTATGGGCAACATACCTACAAATCAAACCATTGTTATTTTGTGAGCAGAATGACAAAATCCACGAATTTTATCAACAAAAGCTTGCTATCTTGATCATCCCTGTAAACATCGCATATTACATATAAACACATAATTCGATTTCATAATCGCCCACCGATAGTGGCTGTGAAGTCGCAATAATGTGTCTAATTTTAATATTACATATTACTTTTTGAAACAAGTAAATAATTTGTACATAATAACAAAAATAACTTTATGTACAAATTATTTACTTGTTTCGAAAAGTAATATGTTTCATATAAATAATTTTATCGACAAGGAAACTGCAATCGAAGAGTTAATGGCATTTGTTGTCGACTTAATTTGAAATATCTGTACTATACCCATTACTTTTGGTGAATTTTCTTTAAAAAATTCACTAATGAGGAGATCCTGACTTTTGAATTTTGAAAAAATTTCTTCAAATGAGCGCTAATTAGGCCCCCCAGGACACATATGCGGGGTCAGTTTCAATTTTTATATGATATATATATATATATATATATATATATATATATATATATATATATATATATATATATATATATATATATATATATATATATATATATATATATGTATGTATGTATCACACCGATAACTCAAAAAATTATGAGACGATTTTGATTAAATTTGGTGAATAAATTCCTTTTGCAAATGGCTTGAATAAGTTTGTAAGCCAGGAAAATCTGCCCAGGTTTTCCCGGAAAATTTTGTGTTTTCTTTCAAAAAAAATATATATCTCCGGAATTAACCAAGTAAGGGCAACCGAATTTGGTACGCGGGTTTAAGTCCGTATAGGTAAGTTATCTACCAAAATTTAGCTCTGTAGATCAAAAGGCAAAAAAGTTATAGGCATTTAAAGAAAAATAAATTGGGGTTTTCCTCAAAACGTCAAAGTTGCGATTTAAAACGTCAAAATCGGCAACATTTAGGCAAATAACTTGAATCTAATACGGGCTATGGAAATCAAATGTCTCAAGAAGGATGTTTTACAAACCTTGAAGTCTTAGTTTCAACCGTCATTGTCCTTCATTTTACTAAAATGTTTCCAGAAAATTTATTTCAAATAGACCCTTTCTCTGATGCTTGGCAGTAGTCTAGCTGTAGAGTTTGTCGTTTAATGTTATATCATTTTTGTCGAATTTTTGTAAAAAATCAATAAAGCTCAATATATCTGTTATTATACAAGATATTATATCTGTTATTATACAATTATAGGGTGTCTTGAGCTACATCCTAAAAAATATTTCTACAATCACAGGCTGGCCCATAAGTTGTTGGTGATACAAATTTTCTTTTTTTTTTTATCAAACACGCCTTATGTTATTGCATTTTTGCATTTTCCATCGAAATATAATGCATGTTTGTAAGAAAAGAAATTCTGGATGCAGCAAGTGCGTTATGGTAGCGAATTTTGATCAAATGCTTCATATTTGAATAGCCCAATTTGCTATTAACCTGTAAGGTTGACCAAGAAACGAGTTTCTCCGGGAACACTTTAAGTTAACTTTTGGACATTTTTGTACATTTTCACACAATAAAGTTATTTTTATGAAACATGGCACATTGTTTTTACTATATAGGTTATACTGGTAACCAAAATTGATGCCTGCTTTCTTAAAAAGGAAACCCACATATTTGCAATAAAAACATTTTTATGAAAATTCACTACCATAACGCACTTGCTGCGTCCAGAGTTTTATTTTAATTAAGTGAACTAGGCCTTTCTAGCAGTTGACAATACAACTGATATTGCACTAAGTCCACGAGCAGGTCTACTAAAAAGTGCATTTTCTTTAAAAATAATATAAAAACTACCACATATCAACATATTTCATTTTAGAAGATCGTAGGAGAAAAACTGTACACTACTTGATATAACAAAGTAATATTCATAACTTTGACACAAAATTGGATAAAAAATTGTTGGCATAAAAGCCATTAAGATTACCATCATCATTCGCCTGTGGGTTCGCGGCTTTGAAAACAATTGGACCAATGAATCTCAGACATGTTGTAAGAGGTGACTAACACCTCTAACAATATTTTTTCTCTTCACATGAAAACCCACTCTCATAAAGTAAGCAGAAGGCAACCGGCAACCACCGCATTGCTTCCCAATTTCCCAAATTAGTAACTACAGTAAACAAGGGTCGACGAACTTTGTTACTGGTCATGAGTTTTGGAACTCCAGACAAGGTATGGAAACAGCATACTAGAAAGACTTCTCACACCGTTGTCATGCAAAACCTAGGAAAAAATGAGAATAATCTATTTAGTATAGGAAAATGGAACGTTAGAAGCTTGTTAGGGGCAGAAAACTGGAAGAAGCAAAGAATATATGTTTAACTTAAAGATCTTAATTTTCGCGCACAATATACTTTTTATAACATAAACCTGGGTAACGAATTTGGTTGCCATAGCTTTGCTATTTTGGGAAATACAAACATTTTCCGAAAGAAATCACAAAAATTTCCGGGAAAAATTTGTCAGATTTTTCAGGCTAACGCACTTGTTACGCTTACAAAAGGTAGGTACGTATCAAATTTCATCAAAATCTGCCTAATAATTTTTGATAAAGCGGTGTGACACATACGCGTGCATTTATATATATATATATATATATATATATATATATATATATATATATATATATATATATATATATATATATATATATATATATATATATATATATATATATATATATATATATATATATATATATATATATATATATATATATATATATATATATATATATATATTTAACAACTGATATCGACCCCAAGTATGGGTTCTAGGGGTATTAGTTCACGCTCATTTGAAGAAGCTATTTCAAAATTCAAAAGTTGCGATCTCCTCATTAGCACATTTTTCCTACAAAAATTCGCTAAAAATAAAAGACTATTAAATAACAAATTCTATAACTTAAACTACTGGCAAATCATCAGGGACGGTTTGAAATAATTTTTCCGCGAATATTTGGCTAAAGTGAAGGACAATGACTGTTGAAGCAAAAACTTGAGTCTTTGTAAAACACACTTTTTGCGATATTTCCTCCACATAACCTGCATTCGTTTTAGATTATTTGTTTCAAAGGCGTTAACTTCAAAGTTTCAAATCGCGACTTTGACGTTTTAAGAAGATAAACTATAAAATTTAAAAATAATTTTGCTGGTACTTCCTGACCTTTTGTTCCAAGAAGAATTCATCTTTTTTATGTAATATGTAGTAGATTTTGTTAACCACACAAAATATTTTTGTTTTGTAATATTCTCTGATCACTAGTGGCAAAGGGTCTAAATTGTAGTATACGGTATACACTTTATAATATAATCTGCCTACCAAAGTTGGTTGCCATGATTTTAATATTTTTGGGGATACAAAAGTTTCCGAAAATAACCAATTTTCTTGTAAGACCAGTGAGGTGCAAGAAGAAACTAGTACCTAGGAAATCCGCAATGACCTCAGAATTACTAAAGTTTTTTATTTTTATTTAATATAACAAATTTTCCAGACAAAGTCAACTTTGCTCGCCCAGGAATCGAACCCGGGACCTCTCGCTTAGCAGGCTGGCACCTAGCAACCTGCGCCACGAGGGCGTCTAATTACTAAAGTTAATACAAGAAAGCCACAGATGAAGAATGATTAAGAAGAACAAGGCATGCAGTAAATATAGACAAATTATATATATATATATATATATATATATATATATATATATATATATATATATATATATATATATATATATATATAACAGGGTGTTCGGAGGTTATGCGTCAAGACTTCAGTGGGTGATTCCTCACAAGAAATCAGCGCCACAAAGTCTCATAAAAAAATTTCGAAAACTCAATATTAACGGAGATACAGGTGTCAAAAATATTTTTTTAGTTTTTTAGATAATTTTTTTATTAGTCATTTGATTTTTTTTCGAGTCTTCCAAATGTATTACTAGTGCCCTTGTAGATTAATGTACCAAATATGATTCAAATACTCCAGTGCCCAGGGCTTAACCTGACCTTAACCTTCGATCTATGACTCACAACTTTTTTGTTTTCACTAACTAATGAATTTGGAGAGCACCATGTTAAAGAGCATCAAGAATTATATAAAAAGGTATCTTTTGTCGCGATACGATAAAATGAACCAATTCTGAGAAAAACGACTTCAAACAGTTTCCTGCTTCGCTAAACTGATCTGTACGATTTACAAAGAATGCTTTGAAAACAAGAGCTTGAAGTTGCCTTAGCAACTTTTGACAGATAATGTTCATGTGAATTATTCTGTTGTGATCATTCGTGTGTAATGAGTATCGTAATTAAAACTAACAAGATGAATAATAATAATTATTATAATCAATATTCAAATGCTGAACTGCACGACATGCATTACTATGATGGCTTAGCTGCGGGAAATGCATTAAGAGCAAGACGTTTGTACCGAGATGCCTTTCCAAATAGAAGGATTCCACGATCGTAGTTATACAGTACTAGACATCAGCAATTAGGTGAGTTTTACTTTTTTAAGACCAGGCGGTTTGATGTCGGTCGCCAACGAAGGACTCGATTTCCTGGGGCTGAAGTTCGTGTTTTAACTGCCGTCAATAATAATCCTAATATAAGCGTCAGGTTAATTGCATCGCAGGAAAATATTCCCAAAAGCTCAGTCTATGAAATCTTGCGCGAACAACTCCTATATCCATTCCACTGCCAAAGGTTCAAGCCCCACTCCTTGCAGATTCGCTTCCACGACAGAATATTTACAGTACAATTATGACTCTCCATGGCAACAGAAATTTCATAAATTCCATTCGTTTACACGGATGAAGAGTGTTGTTTTTTAACTGATAGTGGATCTACCGTTAAGGGCAAGCCGTCAAAGGACTGAACGAAGTATTTACTTTTCTCCAAGACTACGTAGAATGTAGAGAATAAAATAACCCTAGAAATAACCGATTTTCAGATGGTTGTGCTGGACAAATTAAAGCTAATACATTTTTTTTACTTAGCACTCCCAGCGACTAAGCAACAAACAAATTAAGAAAATGTATTAATATTTTTCACTACGTGGACACGCTTTTTTACGGCGCGATAGAGATTTTGAATATATCAAAAGTTATACGACGTTGCGACAACATCCACCTTTCTGAAGAGTAACGGCAATGCCGTGTCAACAATTCTAGAAACAAAAGTCCTACTCACTATTAGTAACGTTACTTGTGAATATATTATTGATTTTAAATCCTGTTAACCAAACTTTTTAAAGAACACTTTCAAAAGAATCGATTTAAAATCTAAAAATACATTAGCAATATCGCAATACAGACATAATGTTCAAGAGTGGGCATAGGTAGCTAAATTATCAAAGCTGGTGGAAACATTTGGCTCAGATAATACGAAAAATCTGCAGCAGCTTTCTTTAGACATGGTGTGAATGACTTGTCCTTTGCTATCACACAATAATTAGGAAAGGTGAGAAAGCGTAAGATCATAGACTAAGGCAAGTAATTTGTTCAGTTCATCGGATAATCTCTTAAGACTTAGCTTTAGCGCTCCAAGGCAATCCGTCTGCAAGAGATAACTTAGGAAATAGGTTGCTTTAGTCCACTTCCTTTCCATCTTACCGTTATTTGTATCGAGATAGACTGAACGTGAAAGTTAGTATCAAAATATCAATAAAAGTCGCTGAAGTTTAGTAACTGGTAAAATTTATCAGTTTGTCATTAATCACGATATCCATTTCTTTTCTGTTGATGAGAAATTTTATATTGCCTCTGAAAGTATGAAATAATTTAGTATACGGGGGCGATCAATAAATACCCGTGTTTGAAGACAGATGATGTTGCTGAGGGAAGTTTGCATTGCCGTCTTATACTTTCATCTGGCAAACGACACCATATTGAATTTTACACTGATTCATTGGTTAGTTTTTATTTAGCAGCCAGTTGTATCTGACGTGTCTCGTGTTTCTCGATATAATGGAACAAGTACAATATTGATCCGTAATTCGCTTTTTATTTTTCGATGGAAAAACATGAGAAGAAATAAAAGCAAAGTTGGATGCTGTATATGGGGACCCTTCACCATTTAGGACAACCGTGAGATATTGATTCAAACGTGTTTACTGAGGAAATCGTTGAAAAGGTCCACGACATGATTCTCTCTGATCGCCGAACTAAAATGCATGAAGTAACAGAGGCAATTGGCGTGTCGCACAGAACGTCAATCAATATTTTACATAATAAGTTGAGTATGAGAAAGTTGTCGATCACAATTCCTCACGGTGGACAACAATCTGATATGGTTGTCAATGTCCAAGCAGGGTTCTTTAAGCGAAATTCGCAGTAGTTTTTGCGTCGAGTCGTCACTATTGATAAAACCTGGATACACTATTATACACTCGGGGCTAAGCGACAGTGGTGACAACAGATTTTTCCGGCTGAATCTGCTCCGAAGAAGGCAAAGACCGTCCCATCGGTCGGAAAGATCATGATCACGAATTTTTGGAATTCGAAGGGCATAATGCTCATGGACTTTTTGCAGAAAGGAAAAACGATCACGGGACAGTACTACAGTAAATTAATAGACCGATTCGATAAGAAATTTAAGGAGACACGGCGCCATTTGGTTCAGAAAAAAGCGCTGTTTCACAACGATAACGCACCAGCACATCCATCCGGGATTGTTCCGCACAATTCCATGAACTGCGCTACGAATTTCTGCCGCACCCACGGTACTGGCCCGACCTGGCTCCCTGCGAATTCTTTCTGTTCCCCAACATCAAAACATGGCTCAGCGGGAAAATTAAGCTCAAACTAGGATGTTATCGCCGAGACAGAAGCGTATTTTGAAGGGTTTGGCTAATCGTATTTTTTTGGAGGCGCTGAAGAAATTGCAGAAACGTTGGACAAATTGCGTAGACCTAAAAGGAGGTTACGTTAAACATGTTTCTTAAATTTGTGAAAAACTTGCGTCTTCACACCTAACACGGGTATTTATTGATCGACCCTCGTGACCTTAAAAAAAGTATCATGAATGGCACCTATTTATATCAAATATCTCAAACCCTTAGTATATGCGACCCAATTCTCAAATACTATTCTAATCCCCCGTCTTACATCTACCATATCGGACATTCATGCGGCTTCGCGAGAAGTTCCGATTTTTTCTAACATTCTAGAACGTCTGCGTGGCGTGTATAAATGATACATCCAGCCAGTCTCAGTCGAGTCGATCCTTCTACCGTAAATATGTATGTTGTAATTTGCGTGTTAACTGCAATTAACGATAGTCAAGCAGCAGTAGATTTATACAGCATATACAGAATCGTTGATAAACTTGTAAGTGGGCGTAGGCGAGCATTTTACGATAGTGAAGGATCAACAAGTGCACAGACAAGAGGGGTTTTAAAACAAAAATTATAGAAAATATTCTTAAGAATATTTAAAGTTTGGGTTTACCTACACTGAAGTAAATGAAGAAGAAAGGCCCCTGTTTGTCATTTGCTCAAACATTTTGGCAGCAGACACCATGAAACCTAATAAACTTACACGACATTTGGAAACGCTTCATAGTGTGTACGTCAGCAACCCCCGAAAAATTTTCAAATTACAAATAAAATCATATAAAAAGCAAAAATTATTTTTTTAACTTTGTTCTTAAACGAAAAAGCTTTACTTGCCTCTTACAAACTTTAGTATCAAATAATCAGATGTAAAAAGCCTCACACCATTGGTGAAAAGCTTATTCTGCCAACTGCAATTGAGATCGTAGAGACTATGTTTGGAGATATTTTTTTCAAGCAATTGCAGTCCACGCCTCTACCAAAAGATACTGTTACCCGTGGAATTGGTGATATAGCTGAAGATGTACAGCGTCAGCTTCTCGGGGAGTTGCGTGACAATTTTTTTTAATTCAGCTTGATGACGCCACAAAAAGCAAAAAAGATGTTCATTTACTTGCTCATGTTCGATTTTGTGATGACATATAAGCAGTAGAAGAACTATTATTCTGCAAAGCAATAGAACTCAAAGCCACAGCACTTGCATTATTTGCTATCTTAAATGATTTTCTAAACGAGATAAATATAGAGCGGAAAAATTGCGTCAGAATATGCACCGATGGTGCTCTTACAATGTCTGAGAGGTTACAAAGTATACAAGCACTTGCGAAACAAAAATTTCCACAGTATATCTGGACACATTACATGATCAACAGAGAAGCTCTGGCTTGCAAATAAATGAGCCCTGGTCTGAATATTGTGCTAAAGACGATGGTGAGCGTAGTAAGTTATATTATGTTTATGCATTAAGAGATGTAACCGGAATTCTAAAAGAGGAAAACCGACCGGAAGCTGAGAAGTTTCGAGATGATTTATGTGTGAAATTGAGTTACTTGGTCTTCAGCTCCAAGGAGCAACCACTCATATGTTGGATACGAGTGATAAAGTTAATATGTTTTGTACAAAACTGGAATTATGGGACAGAAATGTAAAACAAAATAACCTAGAAATGTTTGCACATGTCGATGAATGCATTAAAGCTCACAAGGCTAAAGAATCACATGTGGACATTATTTTTGTAACCATTAAAAATCATTTAAAGAATTTAAAAAAGTGTTTTCTTGCTGACTTCAATTTGATAGCAAGATACGAATGGGTTAGCGACCCATTTCAAAATATTCCCAAAGATATCTCAACTACCGAAGAAGACATGTTTATAGACTTTACGGCAAGTAGCGAAATCAAAAGACAATTTAGTAATAAATCACGCTTTGAATTTTGGGCAGGGTTGGATGATTAGTTTACTGCAACGAAAACAAGAGCATTTTGTATACTATTACCATTTTCAACATCCTACCTTTGCGAAACCGGATTTTCTATAGATCTCAGCTAAATATAGAAAAAGGGCTTAGACGGTCAATTTCTAATATTAAACCTTCTTTTGAAAAACTGTGCTCTGCAAGACAGTCCCAAGAGAGTCACTAATAATCATTTTTAATTTAATATTGGTAAGTTAATTATTAACTATATTGTGCAGTACTGGCTGATACAATCCTATATAAGTGTATGTTTTGTTTATTTACCGTCGGTCAGTTTCACCTCACTATCCTGGACATTTGACAGAACCCCTGCCTTTTTGTAAGGAAGGTATGAATCTTTAACGTGCCCACGTTCTCACCACTGAACCACCGAGGCTCTCTCGATATAGGGGTATTCTGTTGCTTTTCTTTCAGTAAATTATATATATATATATATATATATATATATATATATATATATATATATATATATATATATATATATATATATATATATATATATATATATATATATATGCAAAAAGTTTCATTTTATTGTTTCTAAGAAATTAATTAAAAAGCGTTTTTTTCCTAATTATTTAACAATATCTTAAAAACCAAAGCCTTTGGACATAAGTCTCTAGAACAGCAATTCTCAAACTTTGGGGAATGCCCTCCTAAGGGGCGTGATGATACTAAAGCGAGCATATTGAGAAAAATTAGAAAAAATATACTACTAAAAATTGTATTTAATTTATTAAAAAAAAGCAATAGAATACACTTATATATATATATATATATATATATATATATATATATATATATATATATATATATATATATAAGTGTATTCTATTGCTTTTTTTAAATAAATTAAATAAAATTTTTAATAATATATTTTTTCTAATTTTTCTCAATATGCTCGCTTTAGTATCATCACGCCCCTTAGGAGGGCATTCCCCAGAGTTTGAGAATTGCTGTTCTAGAGACTTATGTCCAAAGGCTTTGGTTTTTAAGATATTGTTAAATAATTAGGAAAAAAACGCTTTTTAATTAATTTCTTAGAAACAATAAAATGAAACTTTTTGCATATATATATATTTGCTATTGCTTTTTTTTAATAAATTAAATACAATTTTTAGTAGTATATTTTTTCTAATTTTTCTCAATATGCTCGCTTTAGTATCATCACGCCCCTTAGGAGGGCATTCCCCAAAGTTTGAGAATTGCTGTTCTAGAGACTTATGTCCAAAGGCTTTGGTTTTTAAGATATTGTTAAATAATTAGGAAAAAAACGCTTTTTAATTAATTTCTTTCGAGTAGAAAAAATAAAATGAAACTTTTTGCATAATGTCTTCTTACAGGTGGACATGTATTAAAATAGTAAGGATTTAACCAACCAGTGATAATCGGCAATGTACCTTACACAATAATCTCTAAATGTCAGTACGTCTGGGTTTGACATAATTAAAAGATGAATTAAAGGCTTTTTTCCAGGCGGGTTGTATTTTAAAACTCTACGCCTCTGAGCTCTCTCGAACCATCTTTAGGGGGTTAAAGTTTGTTAGTTTGTATTGTAGAAACTATACTGTATGAGAATTTGCCAAAGTTTGAATTTCACCTATTGTCTTCAGTTTTCCAGACAAAGATAACACCGACGGACAGAATATCAGCATCTCCAGACATAAAGTAGCAAAAATATGAATATAGAACGATGCTATGAATAGCAATTTTTAATATTGTTTGAAAATAAAGTTGAAAAAAAAGATTAACTGAATTTGGCTCTCTTTAACTTTTTAAGGTATAGTACTTGTCAATCCATACACGCATTTCCGGCAAGTAGAATGGTATGCTTGATCAACAGAGGGTGAAATGTGTCGAACGTTTATATAAAAAAGTCACACAGTGTTGCCTGTCGCAGGTTCCATTACAAATTTAGTCGTTAGTTCTAGAGATTGTACATAATTGTGAGAAATTGGCGGTAATTATTATTATTATTATTACCTTTATTGCTTAAAATCATACAGCATGTTTATTTAATAAGTCTAAGACTCGTGGTGAATATTAACATAATTTTATATACATAGTTGCATCCAAAACTGCTTGAGAGTACTCCAAATTCAACAACTTTAAAACTTTGACAGTCCAAAAAATGTATTTTCCCTTCCATTTCGTTCTTCTAATGTTTCAGGTGATACCTCCATTTACAATTAATAATGATCTCTCAATAATACTTTTCCAACTGCAAATGTTCCTCAACTACTCATATCTATATTATTTTTCTCTCCAAATAAAATCTTTCAAAGCAATGTACTGAGAATATTAGTTTCCTATAGCTTCATATGTGAAATTTTGCTATAACGGTGATTCAGGAGGAGAGTGAAATATTTTAGAGGGTAAAAGCATATAAGTGAAAAGAGTTTGCATAAACATATATCCAATGTTGCATTGGGCATTGATTAAGAGCTGTTTGAAATTTTCAACAAAAACTGCATTATTTTTGGTAATGACGAACGTTTTATTAATTTTCATCATTCCAAAACAACATATTTGCCAGATACTTTATTATAATAAGTTTTGAAATACACCACCATCCACTTCTAGACAAGTTGCCACTATTGAACGAAACTTCTGCGTCGCTTGTCTAATATTATCTTTACCTTTCCTTCTATAACCGGCAGACTCAAAGATTCGCTAAATCAATGTTTCCCCTGTATCAACTTTTATCTTATACACCACACCCTTCACACATCCTTGAACAATAATCCAACATACTTTTGGTGCAGGAATTCTGGTATTTCACAGGTACAGTGCGAAGAAGTCATGTTGGTGAAGCATAGTTTACCGTATATTCAATGAAACATTATCTTATCTAATAGTGTTTATAATTCCTTGTGCAGAAATTGTAAATAAATTGATCCTGTCAGACGAGATAAAATAAAAGTGTCTATCAATAAGTCCGCAACATACGTTCGCAGAAAAACGTTTGGAAATTTGTTTCCACAGTTCCAGAAGGATTTTCGTCTGATCAACGATGGTAGTTAAAAGTATTGTTGACACCTTATCTTGTCAATGTAGCTTCGTTGATGAACAGCATTTGTGAAAATTAATTGGCGATAAGCATCCACTGGCCAAATTCTACTTTCATCCCATAGCCTCCGGGTTGTAGGTGTTGAATTTTTTGTAGGTGTTATGGATGGAAACTTTGCATTCGCCATACCAATGTTTGTGGTATAGCGAAACACCTTTTGCCAATGTATGGCATTTTGATCATAATTCAAATTAACACTCACGTATTTATTTAGACACTTTCTTTGATTAAAAATGGTCACATTTATCATTTGAAATACAAACTGACATGCAATCTATAACTTCCCTTGGCATTTACATGTTATTATTAATTTCTTTGATGATAGTCAAAGCACTCTCTGTTTTTTAAGAATAAACTACGCTAAGTTAGTCGTTGAAAATTTGATACATGGTAATATGAACTTTTTTAAATTGTAATGACCCATGCTATAACCTTTTGAATGACTTCTCTTTCTTCTAAGTGACCCTGCGAAATATATTTAATACATATTTAATATATATTAACTATTAAGTAATAGTTAAAATACTGGGTTTATCGTATACATCTTCTATTATAGTTTATCTGCTGAGTGTTGTTATCAGTCGATCTAGATCTAGAACTTACACCCAAGTGCCTAGATTACTTCTTAAGAATTGTTAGTAATGCATAATAATAAAGATCTAGAGGCAGGAAGTAAGTTATAATAGTAAAGTTTCACATAAATGATATACGCATTTTTTTTTACAAAAATTACATATGCGCCAAAAAATTAAAACTCGCCTCTAATATTTAATACATTTTGTTTAGCACACACCATATTTTGGCCTTGTGCAGTCAGTGCTCGGACCTCCAGCGGTAACCAAATTTTTTTGATTAATTTCTTATAGCTTGTTTCCCTTTTTACTTAGACATCTACATTTTTGTACATTATATAATTTTTATAACATAGACATGCTTACCAGGTTCGTTACCATAGCTTTGTTATTTTCGGGGATTCACAAGTTTTCTGAAAGGAACCCCAAAATCGGCCTATTATTTTTTGAGTTATGGTTGTGATACAAACGTTAAAGTCTGAGGTTGGACACTGTGGCTAGAAACTGAAAGAAAAAGCAGAGTTACCCAAAAAGAAACAAAAAAATAATAATAACAGAGAGTTATACGCTAGATACGTAATTCGGCAACGAAGTTGTCTTTATCAGTAGCTGTCGCTAAACTAACTGTATGTGTTTAATTATCTTATTTATAAACCTTAACTATATACTAAAAATGATGTAATGCCGGGTGGGAATCCAGTGTTCAACTTATTAGCAAAATTATTGATGTTAGCTTTACTGAGGTCAAATATGGCCAAAATATCGTTGACATATCTCAACCATACGCTCGGAAAATACTTCACCATCCCAGCTAAGTCACTCTTAAATCGTCTCATAAAGAGTTCGGCAACGAAGGGGGACAATGGGTTCCGTATTGTGGTTCCCTTCGTCTGTGGCGAGAAAACTTTCCGCCGACTCGAAACGAACTCTCAGACCTGCTCAGTGACGTTAACCTAATATATTCCTCCACATGCATGTACGATATTTTTTCTACGAAAATTCGCTGATAATAATAGTCTATTCAGTCACAAAAACTCTATAGCTTAAACTAATGCCGAAGCATCAGAGAGAGGGTCTATTAAAAATCTATTTTCTGTATATATTTTGTAATACAATGAAGGGCAGGGACGGTTGGATCAGAAACTTAATGTTTTATAAAACACACTTCCTACAACATGTCTTCTGCATAAAGTACGTACGTAAAGGACCCTACGCTGGTTATAAAACATAGGGTTCTGAAAATTTTCTGGGTTGGCGAGATAGTATAGCAGGAAGCACCTGGCGTCGATCACTGGTGATAGTCGCAGAAATTGGTCGATGTTAACAAACAAAACACATACCCACACAAAGATTATTAACATAAACTAACATTTGCTGCTCTTCATTCAAATCTTAGTTTAGTTTGCCTTCTTTACACGTCTACTTTGAAAACTTTTTAAAGTGCTTAACTTTTTTGATGCTAATTCCTACAGGAAGTTTGTAGTTTATAGGGAAACCAAAATCCCAGTTTTGAGACACTTACTGTTTTGGTATCTTTGCCAATTGCTTTTCGAAGTGAATCTATGAAAATAAGTTTCCGTCAACCACCTCGTAGTGGCCAAATCACTGTTTACATTTAACAAGAATATAACTTCCAAACCCACTACATTTTTCTACAAAAAAATATGTCTCAACCAAGACGTGTGTCCAAGTCATGTTATTTAATAGTGAAATTGACTCTTGTTATTCATGTTTAAAACATTTAAAAGTCTCAAACTTCAATATCAAAAGCTCACGCTACAAATCTAGTAAGATGATTAAGTGAATATTGAAACCTGTGATAAGTACTGATAAGTACATTTTGGGAGACCCAATTCACCACCACTTTTAAGACTTGGCGATCGTTTATGCATCCTCTGATGACATTTTTGTCAGCCAATCGATCGTCAGGCCTTTAAAATTGTATTGTGGTGATTTGAGTTTTTGAAGTATACTTATTAGGACTTTTATCCATCTGTGTGGTGATTACTTATGTACATGACATCTGTGTGGTAGCTACAATTAAAATTTATTTAGGTTATACGTTAACCATCTTTATTTATACATTTTTCTTTAATTGCGTGTTTAGTAGTTTTATAAAGAGTAAGTGATTATAGATTTTCAAATCAGCACTTAATTATCGGCTTGCACAAGTTTTAGTTAAGCTGCACTAAGGCGAATAATTATCTAATGCTTCAATATACTATAATTGTGTCTAATAATATAACTCATTACAATCTAGTATTCAAATCTCATGACTGCGCAATAAGGTTTTTTTTTTCTGATCAAATCACGATCAAGCTGCAATATAGTGAAGGTAGGCTACAGTCTAGTTAAATATTAACAATTATAAGACGTTGCAACTGCTATAATTTCAAAAATTATTATAAACGATAATTAATCCACGACGCAGTAGCAGCGTTATAGTACCGAATTTTCGTAACATTTTTCAAATGATAAAACACAATTTTTGTATAAACTTCAGCTTTACCAAATCGTTAAGTAGATACATAGAGAAGCAACACGTGTACTAGATCTTATCAAAATATTTTCAATCTTTTCGGAGATGCAATTTTTCTTGTAAAAACTTGACCGATTGCGCTGGTTAACAAACACACCTAAGTTATTTACAAAGGAAAAATACTAAATAAAAATAAATAACTAAATATATAAAACAGGAGATAGAAGCCTCTTTCGTCCTTCTTAGGACTCCTTAATTTGTCATACTGTGCTCCAAAAAGTCGGCGTTAAGGCAGGCATTGCCATAACATGCAATGGAGAATAGCTCAAAGCGCCAACTCTGGTGTTGGAGCGGTTCTAGGCTTCCACAGTAGCTTCCACGTATACACAATACAGCAAGAAGAAGCGAATCTGGAAATATAGACCGGTTTCGTCCTTAGGACTCCTTAATATGCCATACCTGCGCTCCAACAAGCCGGCCTTAAAGCAGGTATTGCCATAATATGTAAGATTAGCGCAAAACGCCATCTCTGTAAGTAGTTGTTTCCGTTGGCTAGTTTTCTTCCCACAGCTTTCTTCTTGTTGCACTGTGTATGCATAGAAGCTGCTGTGGAAGTATAGAACTATCGCAACACTAGAGATGGCGTTCTGGGCTACCGTACATTGCATATTATGGCAATAACGACTTGCTGGGGCACAGGTATGGCATATTGAGGGGTCCTAAGAAGGACGAAACTGGCCTATGCCTCCTGCTTTACTTCTTACCACAAGTCCCGGCAGGACTGAAGTGATGTAATTCAATGCCCGTCGTGATATTAGCCAAGGAAGTTGTTTTCGGTCGCTAGTTTTTGCTCGCCATTTTTCTTTCTACAGCTTTCTTCTTGCTGTACTGTATGTACGTGTAAGCCTGCAGGCTGTACCGTCATATATATATATATATATATATATATATATATATATATATATATATATATATATATATATATATATATATATATATATATATATATATATATATATATATATATATATATATATATATATATATATATATATATATATATATATATATATATATATATATATATATATATATATATATATCATTGAAAGTGATCACGAATACCAGTTCTAGGGCTCCTAGGTTGCGATCATTTAAAGCAATTTTTCAAATTCAAATGTCGCGATTTACCATTGGCGAATTGTTTCTACGAAAACTCGTTAAAACACCAGAGATGGAAAGTATGTATTTTGAGAGAACGGTATCGGTATATTCCTAGAAATTTCTTCTCAAAACGTCATAAACAACAAAACTATATTACGTTATTTAGGGCGTACTTTATGCCAGAGATGCGACATGGGCGCCATGAAAACATTAAAGATTAATTGAACATATCGAACAATTCGACAAGCATGCAATAGTGAAATCAATGATTGCTTCCTACTGATTTCACTCCTACGTGCTAAGAAGACAATACCCGGTAAAGTCATTGTTCCTATTCAGGACAATCTACCGATATCAGCTAACAAATGCATTAGTCAGGCTTAAACAGCACGATAGGAAATTAAATTCTTTGCTTGATAAGCAGTTGTTGAATGGAAACCTAATACAGTTTCCATTTTTAGTAGTGTAAGTTCGACAATATGTGCGCAAACTGATATTATTGGTATTGAGAGATTATTGGTATTGAGAGAATTGGGCTCGTCTGACTCCAAATACGAGAGTGGATTGATATTTAGTTAGCTTGGAACATTTCCAATAAGCAACTGAATTTAGTTGCTACAAAAATAAATATGATGATTAAAAATGAAAAATGAAGCACTATAGGATACAGAACAGGCGCATAGGGTATTCATAGGTTACAAACTTGTTTCTGCAAACATTTTCGCAGAATTGGAGTAAATTATATATATATATATATATATATATATATATATATATATATATATATATATATATATATATATATATATATATATTGTGTGTGGGCGCGTGTATGTCTGTGTGTGTCACACCGATAATTTAAAAAATAATGAGTCGGGTTTGACCAAATTTGGTGAGTACCTTCCTTTTGCAAGTGGCTTAGACAAGTTCGTTAGCCAGGCCAGTTTGTATGGGAAAATTTTGTGTTTTCTTTTAAACATTTCTAATATCTTCCAAAAAAAAAATGGTTTATAATATAAAAAACTATGTACCAAAATTTAGATCACTAAATTAAAAGCAAAAAATGTTACAGGCATTTAAAGAAAAAAACTTGGGTGCCACTGATGAGCAGACAAACGCACAAAAAATATTTTTTGTGGATAACAAAATCTATGGCATAGTACAGATAAAGATTAAGCTTTTCGCGCAAAAAAGTCAAGCAATACC
Source organism: Tillus elongatus (assembly GCA_964006375.1). Classification (NCBI taxonomy): domain Eukaryota; kingdom Metazoa; phylum Arthropoda; class Insecta; order Coleoptera; family Cleridae; genus Tillus; species Tillus elongatus. Next base: position 148,016,162 of record OZ023262.1, read on the forward strand.
AGAAAAAATTCTTTGAAATTTTAATAGTATACTTCTCAAAACGTCAAAATCGCGACTTGAAACGTCAATATTGGCAACTTTTAGGCAAAGAACCTGAAACGGACATGGGTTAGGTAGGGAAAGTGTTGCAAGAGCTGTGATTTACAAAGTCGCTCCATCCGTCATTGTCCTTCTAATCCTTAATATTTACAGAAAATTCATTTCAAATTGTCTTTCTCTGATGCTTCGGCCGTAGTTATAATATATATATATATATATATATATATATATATATATATATATATATATATATATATATATATATATATATATATATATATATACATTACATACAACATACTACCTGGTTTCGCATCGAGATGGCGACCCTGTCGTAGATTTCACAATGTACTATTAGTGGTGTACAAGAAATAAAAAAGTAAATTTGTAAAGGATCTCATCCGACCTATTTGTTTTTCTTTTTCTTACTGCACGTCTTTGCTAAATTAAACTTTTAATTACAAAGGTCTGTGGCAATAATATACAATATCGCCATATTTGTTAAATTCATTCAGAGGATATATAATAAATCGGACTTTTCACAGGACCCTCCCCAGTTAGGTATAACCTTATGAAGATGAGTAAGGCACTGAAGCAGCAAAATAACAGAACACCTGCTATGAGACTGCATGGTTCAGTTCTGCAAAACGCTCAAATACGGTGGAGGGGTGACTTTAACTCCACACGAAGTGGTAAAATAGCACACAGGAAGATAGTGGACTACATAGAAAGTTTGAAGTTTTTAGGCGGAGCCTCGGTGTTTTAGTGGTAAGAACGTGTGCCTCTGAATTGCAGGGTACTGGGTTCAGTCCCAGGGTTCTTCTTTCACTTTTTAAGTATATACTGTAACATTAACATCAACCGAGGTTGTGGCATTGTATTTCAGCAGGTTGCATGTCTGCACGTTTCGCCCTTCGGAGGGGCCGTGAAGACGTCGGTACCGTGTCCATGCGATGTTGGGCATGTTAAATATTCCTTCCCTCCTTACAGAGAGTCAGGGATGCGGCAAAAATTCCAGGATAGTGAGGTGAACCTGCTCCCTGCGCCGGTGAGTGGCCATAGTCGCGGAAATCAACCGAGTTAAAAAAAAACTTTTTGGGAAAGTATTAGGAGAGTCCTGCACAAAAGACCCATTAGGGTCACAGCGCTGAGAGGCCAAAGGCTTACACTACTTTTTAAACAATTTACAAATATACAATCTATAATAAAAAGCTGAAGGACAGAAATCAAAATAAATAGGCAAAGGTTCCATTGCATAAGCTAGGCAGGTGACATAGCGCTAATAGAAGAAACGGGATAAAATTACAAATAATACTGAATGTAATAGATAGTGAGTTAAAAAGTATCCTTACAAAAAGCAATAGTAAGAGAACGACATTAATAAATGAAGATAAGTAAGAACAGGACTGCAAAAATGGATAAAAAGCTAAGCGGCCAACAAAACAAGTAAAAAATGTTAACGTACCTTGGGAGTATTATTGCAGATGATGGTAAATAAAACAAAAATTAGAGAAGGTGCATTACAACTGCAAAGCAAGCATTTAATAAACAAAGTACTCCTTTCTGCAATAGAAAGTTAACTTGAAATTAAGGAAGGGGTGCAAATCATATGTATGGAATCTTGTAATTATGGGGCGAAATTCTGGACTTTGACCAAGCAGAACTTGAGGATAATTAAAACTTTTAAAAAGTGGACATGCATAAAGACTACAATGGCAAGCTAAATTTGTAGAAAGATGAATAGCGGTGTGCTAGAAGAACTGACAGAATAAAGATGGATGCAGAAAAAAAATTATAAGAGGAAGACAAAATTTATTGGAGATAGTATGAGATATGGTAATTTTCTGACAACGTGATCCCAAGGAGGCGTATTTAAAGAACGAGGAGAGTTAGAACAAGAGAGAAGTTGCTCAAAAATCTGGCCCAATTGATGGAGTGTGGACACCATAATGAAATAAGAACTGCTGGGTACAGAGAGTCATGGTTGCTACGACAAGGCGACATCTCGTTCAGACTATGATGATGGCGACCTTACAAAGCAGCTTATAGTGTTACAGTAGTACCTAAATATATAATTCGGCATTACCATCCACACTCGAGACCGCTTTACCATTTCGAATTATAGAAATTAGTATTTCGTAATAAAATTTCTCATAATTATTTTGCAAGACATTCTGCACATTTTATGGGGTCCTTTTAAGCAAAAATATTGTTAATCAACATTCTCATTTTCCATCCGGCTCCCATATTACGAGCATAACTACTTTCCAGAGTGCACTTTACAACAGCTGTCGGCCTTCTAACCCCAAACTTGTATCTATATTAAAGATGAAACGAGAGAAATGGAGCTGAATAAATCTAATAAAGGCCGGGGAGTAAACAGGCCCCTTTATAGAAGGGACGAAGGGACAAGAGGAATATTTTACTATCTGCCACACTAAATAAGTTTGATGAACATTCTAGTTTCGACCTTTAGAAACTCACCCCTACACGGATCTATTTACAACCAAAAGTATGGTACAGATGAGAGTTTACAAATAAAATAAACAGTTGTTTGAATGACAAATCTAAATTCATAGGAACAAATGAATATAATTAGGTTAAAGACCTAACCTAGGCCAAGCGCAACCAATTTCCATTATACTAATTATGGACTGAAAAGCACTACAGCAACTAAGATACAAATTAAAAAGCCCTCACCATAACATAAATATCACTTAAACTTTAAGTACTCTAAGACAGCTATTGCCTTATTGTTTTACATATGTATTTGACCTATAAGACAGACTAGACACCGAATGATGTTTTATATTTCTCCATTTTTAGAACATCTAAATTCTATTATCCCTTAAAACCTTGCATCACATCAGAACAAAATAGGTTAGTTATGGACCTTACCAGCGACAACATTTAAGGTTTCCTGTCAATAAAAATGTTTTCCTTTTTTTTAAGTAATTAATTCATGAAAAGCACAGCCTACGTGTCTTTAAGATCTCACTAACATGATTGTTGCCACGTAATATGAGTGTTTACTTGCTTCTTGAATAATTGAAGACTATAATGTCTTCGAAAATATGTCTGCCAGGAGGGCATTCCAAAGCCTAGATGCTCTAGGAAAGATCGAGGACAACGCTCAACAAGTGGGTAATTTGACTAAAAGCGTGCATTTTTTAACTAAACCGGATTTGCTGATTAATAGTTGTAAGCGGAGGGACTAACGAAACAATTTCCAAGGAGCAATGTCGATGGTAGTTTGATATAAGAGGCAGAGATCTATAACTTTTCTCTTGTGGTTTAGAAAATGAAACTCGAACCTCAACACTAGAAATAATTAAATTAAGAAATTCCAAAAAAGGTTAAAAACAAATTTGTAACCTTGTCCTCCTTGAAAGCAGATGATGGTGCAGTTTACTCAACAAACGAAGCAGCTAAACTTTGTGTTATTTGGAGCTGGCGTGACAACATACTACTTGGTTCCGCAACTAGGTGGCGACTCGTTCACCACTCACTTAGTGTTGGAATGCTGGCTACCATAGCCGTATTACTTTATAGGTGTATTTTAGCAGCAATTAGTATGCCGTACTGACGAGCTCTAATTAGAGCGAAACCGGTCTACGGGTATAATTGTTGCGAGAATGCATCTAGCCTTACATACTTTGTCCCTATATTAGGGTAGAAATAGGCCAGGGCTGACAATTTACTAAAATTGTCAGTTGGTTGTATACAGTCTCATTTTTTTAACACTTTGTGTTATTTGGAGCTGGCGTGACAACATACTACTTGGTTCCACAACTAGGTGGCGACATGTTCACCCCTCACTTATAAACTGATAATTTGCAAGATAGAGCCTCGGTGGCTGAGGGGTAAGAATATTTGCCTCTGAACCTAAGGGTACTGGGTTCGATTCCTATAGTTCCCCTTTCACTTTTTTAGTACATACGGTAAAATTGACATCAACCATGGTTGTGGCATTGTATTTGAGCAAGCTGAATGTCTGCACGTTTCACCCTTTTGAGGCGTAAATTCGTCGGTCCCGGGTTCATGCGATGGATACCATCCTTACAAAAAGGCAATGGTTCGGCAAAATTTCCAATACAGTAAGGTGAAACTGCTCCTTAGCGTCGGTTGACCATAGTCGCGGAAATAGACCGACGTTAAAAAAAAGACTATTAGACCCATTATTACATATGGCGCCCATATTTGGCGTAGCAGATCAAATACCAAATACAAAAAACTTCTTCGTCTTTGAGAACAAGTATTTAAGACCAATCACCAGATATTTGAAAATCTCTGATATGTTAAGAACAAGAAATATAGCACCAATCAAGGAATATGTACTGTACTTATCATAAAACTTCTACGAGAGGCGAACGAAAAAGTCTGGATGCAGCAAGTGCGTTCTGGTTGTGAATTTTCATAAAAATAGCAAAATGACATAATGTCTTTTTTAAAAGAAAGCAGGTACCATATTTCATCAAAATAACTTTATTGTTTGAAAATGTACAGAAATTTGCCATAATAAACTTCAAATGTTCCTGAAAAAAAAAACTAGTTTCCTGAACAACGAACCATAGGTAAATAGCAGATTGCGCAATTGGAATTTGAAGCATTTAGTGAAAGTTCACTACCATAACCCACTTGCTGCATCCTGAATTTCATTTCTTACAAACATGTATTCTATTTCGATGGAAAATGCAAAAATGCAATAATATAAGGCTTGTTCGGTTAAAAAAAAGAAGAAAATTTGTATCACCAACGACTCATGGGCTACCCTATGATTGTAAAAATAATTTTACGAGATCCAGCTCTCAAGACACCCCAAAATTAACCTATACAATTTTTTTCTCCCTGTATATATGAAAACAGATAAAACTAAAACTCACCCCAGATGTGGGTTCTAGGGGACCTAGCTCGGGCTCATTGGAGAAATATTTTCAAAATTTAAAGGTGGCGGTCTCCTCAAGAGCGAATGTTTTATACGGAAATTCGCTAAAAATTATAGACCGTTAAACAATAAACTCTATATCTAAAACTACTGCCAACGCATCAGAGAAAATATTCAAATATTTGAAATGAATTTTCTGGAAATATATTTGTGAAATGAAAGATAATGATGGTTGAAGCTTAAACCTAAGAGTTTATAAAACACTTTTGTTGCGACATGTTCTCTACATAAAACCTATTCGTTTCAGGTTCTTTGCCTAAATGTTGCCAATTTGGACGTTTAAAGTCGCGAATTTGACGTTTTAAAAGGAATACCCCAATTGTTTTTTAATGCCGATAACTTTTTTGTCTCTAAATATACCGATCTAGATTTTGGTATGTTGTCTACTTTTTACCATATAAACCGGCGTTCTAAATTTGGTTGCCCTAAGTTTGTTATTTCCAGAAATATAAAAATTTTCCAAAAGAAAACGCAAAATTTTCCCGTAAAAACTACTCCGATTTTCCTGTGTAACGAACCTTACTTATTTTGACTAATTTTCCTGCTATAAATTTTAAAAAAACGTAGGAACATATTAGCAACAACGTAAAAACTGTAGAGTTCAGAATAATATGTTATATTCGAAATATGCACACAAAAACCACAACATAAGAAACAATTCGTATGCTGTGAAAAAACATGGATAACTCTTTAAGACGGGATACATGTTTATAGTAAGCAAATTGTAAAATGTGTGTAATGTGTATTTTGTTTCTTTAAGGTCGGTCTCTTTCCGCGACTATGGCCACTCACCGACGACAGGAAGCAGTTTCAGTGTGGCGGTACCCCTCGTTTCAGAGGCACAGGTTCTTACCCCTGGGCCACCGAGGCTCTAAGTTGTTAAATAATATTGTTAGAGGTCTAGTTGTCTTTGCTTATAGACTATAACTTCTAACATATTGTAATATTATGTACCTGGGAACTATAAATAGACATTTTGGAATTGAAAATTTTAAATTAAAATACCAGCCAAAGCGAAGTCAAACTGCCCACAGTTAACACCAAGTATCCATCCCTAAAGAAAAACTAATTTTTGTCTTTTTTGTTTTTTATTTTTTGTCACAAATTTTTACTAAACTCAAAAATGCTAGCGAGTGAAGAACAAGCCGAAGAACAAGACGATAAATAAATTGCATTATTTTGTATCTAATGTTTCCTGTCAGCTGCTGATTTTGTTTCAGTATGCACAAAACATGAAGCATTATTTGTATATGGGCTTGAAACTGTAGAAAACCGATATTATAACGTTCATACTGTTACTTGTGCAGCACTGCTGGCATTATATATTTATACTTAAAGTTATTGAGTTTTCTCATTTCCGGTTGGAACAGCGTGTTCAACATTGAATGGAGTCACGTAATCAAACCTTTCTAATAGCAATAGGTTCGGTTATTATTGACTTCGTGGGTTTCAATAATTAATGGTATAATGTAACTAAGCTAACAAACACTATTGCGATTGGATTCTCCTTGTATATTTAACCAACGATTTCCTACAAATGGAGGCACTATGGAAATTAAGTTTTGGCGCAGTGGGTAGGCTATGATAGACATTTTTCATCAAAAAAGATTCATTTCTAGTAACAAAATTAACTTGTTAATAAAGTTGAATTTCGGTTGATGGTGCAGATATGAGTACTATAAAGTACACTTATGTACCTACTAAATTTTATTGCCATAAATTTATGATATCAGAAGAACAACATTTTTTTAAAGAACATTTTAATGTTTCTTATCCAATCTGCTTACACAGTAAAGGTACTTACCAAGTTAACCACAAAATTGGGTTGAATATGTCTTCGTTTTACAATTATAGAGACGTATAAAATTTCACTGTTGGATAAGGTAATAAGCTATCAAATACACAAATATTGTATATGGCAGACAATACTAAAATGGATGCTAAAATGGTTAATCTAGAAATGTCAATAAGTCGATCTTGGTGAATTTTTAGCACTTAACTTAATGAATATATATATATATATATATATATATATATATATATATATATATATATATATATATATATAGGGTGATTCATAAGTGGTGACCAAAAATGAAACCCCATGTTCTTTGAACAATTTTACAGAGGGTATGTCCTATAAAATTTTTTCCTGTAATGCTTCATTAAAAAGATCAGGGTGTTGAAGTTGAATTTCAGAAAATAAAATTTCCCAATTTTTAAAAAAGTAGCACATATATTTTGCTGCAACTTTGCATGTGTAGGCTGCTATGTAAGGCGCGTATTCTACCATAACAATTAAATCGGCTAATCCAGCAGTGGCGCGCGTACCCACATGTCATTGGTTATCCCTCAAGAAAAAAACGGGTAAGCCAATGATATTTTTTTATATATATATATTTTTTGAATCTTACTTTCATTCGTGAACAAAATGACTCTCTTGATAATTATTTGTACGATGCTTATTTTACGAGTAAGCAATGAATCAAATAAGTGTTTTAGAGCACAGTTCATGATTTTTAACCAGTCGTTGTTTGGTAGAAAATCTCAATGATACACTTTTATGCCTCCATTGGCCTGAATACACGTACGACATCTTTTTAATATGGAAAATTTAATGTCTTGATAATGTGTTGTACGACGATTATCTTTGTTGTATTTTAGTAAGTAGTAGTCTGGTTTGCCAAAGTTGTCATTAAGTGTCACTTGACGTTTAGGTTAACAAGTTATTATTTTGAAGTGTAAGTGGTAAACTTTATAAAATTGCAAAATTTTCTACTCTTTTACTTCTTGTAATGGAGTACACCTCAGAAGAGTATGCAGATATAATTTTTATCTACGGATATGCTGATGGAAATGCTCTAGCTGCTTGTCGGGAATATCAACGTAGGTTTCCCACTCGCCGTCAACCTACACCAAGGGTTTTTCTCCATCGTTTTCAAGAGTTCGGCAGTGCGGTATTGGACAACGTCCTGACGCTATAGCTAATGGTCGAAGACAACATCAACTTGAAGATGAAGAGAGAGTGGTGGATGCAGTGATGGATCAACCTTCTACAAGTACTCGGAGGATTGCCACGCAGTTACAATATTCTCAAAGCTTTGTTTGGAGAACTTTACATCCAGAAGCCTTACATCCATATCATCGACAGAATTTTCATTGCCTTCTACCTGGAGATAATGTGCATCGACGAGTCTTTTGTGAATGGATGTTGGAAATGAACAATCAAAATATCTTATTCCCAAATCTAATCTTCTGGTCTGACGAATCAACATTTACAAGAAATGTTATTTATAATTCTCATAATGAGCATGTCTGGTCATTGGAAAATCCACATGCAACAAGGACTCGCACATTTCAACATAGATTTTCCATTAAGTTATGGTGTGGTATTTTTAACGGCTCACTGTTCATGGAAGTCCTGCCACAAAGTTTAAATGGATCTTCGTACTTAGCGCTCCTAGAAAACCGTGTAGAAAACATCCTAGATGACATTCCACTATGAGCAAGATGTATAATGTGGTACCAGCATGACGGTGCACCAGCGCATCATAGTCGAAACGTTGTTACATGGCTACATGAACATTATAATGAAAGATGGATTGGCAGAACTGAACCAATACATTGGCCTGCAAGTTCACTGGACTTAAACCCAATTGACTTCTATCTTTGGGGTGATTTTAAGCGACTGGTCTACAGTGAACAAATAAATACACCAGAGCATGTACAACAACTTATAAATAATGCTTTTCGTCATATTCAAGCAACAATGAATCCTCAAGACATTAAATTTTCCATATTAAAAAGATGTCGTGCGTGTATTCAGACCAATGGAGGCATTTTTGAACATTTATTGTAATAAATAAATTACTATAAGCCTGATAAAAGTGTATCATTGCGATTTTCTACCAAACAACGACTGGTTAAAAATCATGAACTGTGCTCTAAAACACTTACCTGATTCATTGTTTACTCGTAAACTAGGCGTCGCACAGAAAATTATCAAGAGATTCATTTTGTTCACGAATGAAAGTAAGATTCAAAAAATAAAAAATAAAAAAAATAAATCATTGGCTTACCCGTTTTTTTCTTGAGGGATAACCAATGACATGTGGGTACCCGCGCCACTGCTGGATTAACCGATTCAATTGTTATGGTAGAATACGCGTCTTACATAGCAGCCTACACATGCGAAGTTTCAGCAAACTATATGTGCTACTTTTTAAAAAATTGGGAAATTTAATTTTTTGAAATTCAACTTCAACACCCTGTATCTTTTTAATGAAGCATTATAGGATTTTTTTATAGGAAATAAGAAATACCCTCTCTAAAATTGTTCAAAGAACATGGGGTTTCATTTTTGGTCACCACTTATGCATCACCCTGTATATATATATATATATATATATATATATATATATATATATATATATATATATATATATATATATATATATATATATATATATATATATATATATATATATATATATATATATATATATATATACTTTATTTGTTTGCTGGACTTTCTGTGATTTTTTTATTTGTTTACGTGGACTGCAGTTTCGAACCTTCTTGGTTCATCATCAGCACACTACCAACTCTGATCGTTCTTTTGTATTTTATTCCAAAGTTGTACGTGACGCCTTCGTTTTTAGCCTCTATTGGTCGGTTTACAGGTGTTTGATTGGCTGTGTTTTCGGTCTGTGTCGATTGCATTATACAATGTATTATATTATCGACACAGACCGAAAACACAGCCAATCAAACAACTTCGATTTACAGTTACAATCGACACAGACCTAAAACACAGCCAATCAAAAAACTCTAAACCTACCAATAGAAGCTGAACACTCAGGCGTCACGTAAAACTTTAGACATAGAACACACAGGAACGATCAGGCAGTAGCGTGCTGATGATGAACCAGGAAGGTTCGAAACTGTATTCCACATAAACAAATAACAAATCACAGAAAACAAATAAAATGTATATTTAAAAGTGATTACAGTGTAGTGCAACATTCTTGAAGATGTGCATATATATATATATATATATATATATATATATATATATATATATATATATATATATATATATATATATATATATATATATATATGTATATATATATATATATATATATATATATATATATATATATATATATGTGTATATATATATATATATATATATATATATATAATAACAAGTTTATTCATCCGAAATTCTACATACTTAATTCTACTTACAAATGGAAAATTACTCCAAAAAGCACATGATTTTAGTTAACGACGAATAAACTAAAAGTTTAGTACAGAAGCGTTCAGCTTATATGCATATAATATACGTTAATTTATTCTACATCTTTACCTTTTTTATGAGTGGTATACATTCCTCGTTCAACTAGTAATAGTTTTCTCAATTTTATTCCTGGGAGTATTTATAAGCCATTTACTTATAGCCCTGTTGAAAGATCCCACACCACCAATACATTTGACCGAGTCAGGTAACAGGTTATATAGCTTTGGTCCATAGTATCTATAATATTTTTTGCCTATGGTTTTATGGATTCTGTCAACCTCACACCTCTGCACTCTCATGTTATATCCGTGTTCAATCCGTGTTCAACCCGCAGATAAGTATGTTTGTTACCAAAAAACCACAACAACACAGACCTAGCATACAGTTGCCGCAAATCTAGAATCCCCAACTCTTCAAAAAGTTGATCACTGGGATACAATCTATCTTTACCGAACAAAACCTTGAGAATCCATTTCTGAATAACACTCAGCCTCTCTAAATACACAGCATCGACTCCGCCCCAGCTTAATATTCCATACATAAGTTGACTTTGGATCAATGAAAAATACAATGTTCGCAAACAGCTCAGATTAAGAATTCCAAATTTGATTTGAAACTTGAAAGGGCAATCATTGTTGAATTAATTGTTTATTCTTGTTTCACTTCGGTAATTCGATCAATTTTCGAGAAAAATCAATTTAACGAACATTATGTTTTGATCATACGAGAAATTAAAAGCGAAACAAACCAAGTGTATAATCTTAATTTTCTTGAACCTTAAAATAAAACAAATGAAATACGTAATAATAATTTGAAGTAATTGTTCAAAGTGTCCACCACTGACACTGATACACTTTTTACACATATCGTTTTGTGAGAAACATTCGAGCTTGAAGGAACATATTGCCGCTTGACTTTGTTGGCAGAGATTTGTATTTTATTATTTTAGTTTTATAGTATTTTAACTATTTACGCGGGCCAATAGGTTCTTTGTATACTGTATATTTCATTCGAGACTAAATAAAAAATCGAGAGGATTGAAGTCTGGAGTTCTGGCTGGCCAAGCAAAAATGCTTGTACGGCGAATTCAACAATTTTGAAAAACTGCATCTAAATATGCACGCACTGGCCAAGAAAAATGTGGCAGCGCAACGTCGTGCATGAATCCCATCTCTCTTCTTAAATAAAGTGGAAATTCTTTAAGCAATTCTGCCAAATTTTGTTGAAGAAAATCTAAATACACTTGGTTATTTGAATTGGCAGGAAGTTCAAAAGACCCAACAAAGAAAAATTATCTAGGAAGAGTGATCCACAGGGTCCAGACGTTTAAATGGCTGGCCAAAATGCTGCCCAAAAAAGACACATACTCTACATGAGGTACAATTATAGTAATGGATATTTGCTGGCATTTACATGTTTTCAATATTGCAAAAACCGCAGCAAAGAAGCTGAAGTCTCTGTTTCTCGTTATACGTTTGTTCACCAGCTTCCGAAGCTGCATACAGTACAGATACGTCCACAGTTGGAATATTGCCATAACGCCTGGTGTACTGTCCTAAAACAACGTGGTTTCTCCTCGATTATATTCAGAAACGACCTGTTAGCCTTATAGGCAATGCATCTATCACAGTAAATCTTAGTTCTCTAGACCACGGGATAAGGGCTGTAGATATCTACCTCCTCCATCGACACCATCATCGACATTGTTTCTTAGAAATTGCTTCGTTAATATCTCTGCTTGCGAGCTTTAACCCGCAAACGCATTTTAAGCGAAAAGTTCACGTTTTTAATACCAAATTACCGACTTGTTGAACAGTTCGTTACGAATCCTCGGTCTTTCCTAAGAAGTCTAAGCTATATTCTTCAACTATTCAACAATAGAGTGCATACCCACCTTGTGGTACAACAATCAAGTTCATGCGGTGTCTTAAAAATATGAAAACATATAAGTAAATTGAAACTAGATTTGATTCTAGTAACATTGGTCAAAAAGTCAAATAGCTATAATGTCGAATGCAACCGCGCCTTCTATTATTTTTATTATTATCATTAGTGGTCTTCATTTACATCACCTGCATCTTCAATCTGGTCTTACCTACAAAAATGTAAATTAGAACCAATTTGTAAGCAAGTACAAGAACCAGCTGATAAAAACCGTCTCTCCTGTCATCATCGTTTCCATGCAGCCGCTTGGTGAGTAATAGTAATAGAGAGACCGGCTAGCAGAAGGCATGAATGAAAAAGTCACTCGATTATAATTAGTTCTCACAGCAAGTAGTCAGGTTCACCTTGCAAGGAACTTTTTACATTTCTTACTTGCATTCATAGTCGCTACGTCATCGCATGTTACTTAGAGCTGCATACTTAATTCACCGTTTCTAAATCATAATTGATTTAGCTATAAATTTATAGTTAAATATATAAAAGCAAGAAGATTTACATTCCTGGATGAAGCGAGATAGACGGTTCCAGCGGTTTCCGGTCATTATTACATAAAGCTTCTTTAATAGGCAGTGGCGTGGAAGAATGTCTTAATCTATATTCCGTCTATACCTATATGTTCAGTCAACAAATTTTTACATCGAACTTAATGCCTAATTGACTAATGAGCAAATTAAGTTATTTCTACAAAAAGTATGTGTATGTAGTGATATAATATGGTGGCTTTTTTTTTTTTTTTTTTTATGTCAACAACACACCACGAGGGCTTACAGCCTAAATACTATCGTACCGTGGGTGTTGACAAGGAGGAAAGAGGCAGCTTGTTAATTCTGGACTTGAAGGTTTGGAGGTTCGGAGGAGAAGGAAAAACATGTGCCGCCAAGGAATTCCACAACTTGGAAGTCCTCGGGACAAAAGAGCGGGCATAACAAGATGTTCTGTGTCTGGTGACCTGGACAGTAAAAGGGTGCATTCGCTCTGTTCCCCTGGTAGATCTGCTGGGGGCAGCAGGTGGGGGAATTATGGAGGAAAGCTCCTCTGAGCAGTGCCCATGCAGATATCTATAAAAGAGAGAGAGGTCACCAACGGCACGTCGGTGGGCAAGGGATGGAAGCCTTTGGGTGAGGGTAGGGTCACCGATGAGACGTATAGCTCTCTTTTGAATGGAGTCCAGGATAGCGAGTGTAGAAGTGGCAGCTGCACCCCAGATGTGGGAGCAGTATTCGAGGTTTGGCCTTATTTGTGAAGTGTATAAGGTATAGAGATTAGTTGGTGAAAAGTATTTGCGAGCCCGGAAGAGGAAACCCAATTTCTTAGCAGCCGCTTCTGCAATTGATGTAACATGTTGGTGCCAATTAAGATTTCGATCCACAGAAATGCCAACAAGAGAAAAGGACTCATTACTTTGAATAACTTGGTTGTTCATTGTGATGGGTCTAGGGCTGCTGTATCTCTTGTGAGAAAGAAAGCAAGACTTAGTTTTGGTGGGGTTGAATTGTACAAGATTTCTACTTCCCCAGTCTAATATTTTTTGGAGGTCTACGGAGACAGAACCCTCCATGAGTCTGCGATCCTCATCTAATTGGGCTAAAGAGACAGGCTTAGAATATTGTATGTTTGAGTGGAGGGTGCTGTCGTCCGCGTAACTGTGAACTGGGTTGGATGTGCTAGAGATGAGGTCATTGATGTGGAGAAGAAACAAAGTAGGGGCTAAAGCTGAACCTTGAGGAACTCCTGCATTAATTGGATACAGTTTAGAGGAATGGCCATCCACAACAACAGATATGCTCCTGTTGGAGAGGAAATTTGCTGTCCAGGTACAAAGTTTTGGTGGTAGGCCATAGGCCGGAAGTTTATTAAGCAGCGCTGCATGCCAGACCTGGTCGAATGCTTTGGATATGTCTAGAGCAACAATCTGGGATTCACCGTGTTCGAAAGATGCATATATTCTTCCATTCGCCACAGCATTTTATACGTTCCGCAAATATTGAACCGTCTAATAAGAATTAATAAAACTCTGGACGCAGCAAGTGCGTTATGGTAGTGAATTTTCATAAAAATGTTTTAATAGCAAATATGTGTGTGTTTTTTTAAGGAGGCATCAAATTTGGTTACCACTACTGCCAAGCATCAGAGAAAGGGTATATTTGAAATGAATTTTCTGGAAATATTTTAGTAAAATGAACGACAATGACGGTGGAAACTAAGACTTCAGGATTTGTAAAACATTCTTCTTGAGACATTTGATTTCCATAGCTCGTATTAGATTCAAGTTATTTGCCTAAATGTTGCCGATTTTGATGTTTTAAACCGCAACTTTGACGTTTTGAGGAAAACCCCAATTTATTTTTCTTTTGACCTAGAGAGCTAAATTTTGATAGGTAACTTACCTGTAACGATATAAACCCGCGAACCAAATTTGGTTGGCCTTACTTTGTTAATTCCGCTAAAATATTTATCGCAATAACAATAATCTGATTAGATAACGGTAAAGTGAAATGAGACTTTAAAAAAATTATAAAAAGGAAAGTCACTAACTATGATTAGAACTCGTCATGTAGAAGGAAGTGCGACGTGTCAGCCATCTTAAACGTCGTATTTATTTATTCATTTTTGGCGGTGGGTGCCGATCAATGAACATCTTACATTATCGTTTTTTTTTTAATATTTCAACAACACACCACGAGGGCTTACAGCCTAAATACTATCGTACCGTGGGTGTCGACAAGGCAACTAGTTAATTCGGGACTTGAAGATTCGGAGGTTCGGAGGAGAAAGTAAAACATGTGCCGGCTAGGAATTCCACAACTTGGAAGTCATCGGGACAAAAGAGCAGACATAACAAGATGTTCTATGTCTGGTGACCTGGGCAGTAAAAGGGTTCCCCTGGTAGCTCTGTTGGGGGCAGCAGGTGGAGGAACTATGGGAAAAAGCTCCTTTGAGCAGTGCCCGTGCAGATATCTATAAAATAGGGAGAGGTCACCAACGGCACTTCGGTGGGCAAGGGATGGTAGCTTTTGGGTTAGGGTAGGGTCACCGATGAGACGTATATCTCTCTTCTGAATGGAGTCCAGGATAGCAAGTGTAGAAGCGGCAGCGGCACCTCAGATGTGGGAGCAGTTTTCGATGTTTGGCCTTTTTTATGAAGTATATACGGTATATATTAGCTGATGAAAAGTATATGAGAGCCCGGAAGAGGAAACCTAATTTCTTAGCAGCTGCTTCTGCAATTGATGTGACATGTTGAGATTTCGATCCACAGAAATGCCAACAAGTAAAAAGGACTCATTACTTTGAATAACTTGGTTGTTCATTGTAATGGGTCTAGGGCTGGTGTATCTCTTATGAGAAAGAGACCAAGACTGAGATTTGGTGGGGTTGAATTGTAGAAGATTTCTACTTCCTCAGTCTAATATTTTGTGGAGATCCACGGAGACAGAACCCTCCATGAATCTGCAATCCTCATCTAATTGGGCTAAAGAATATTGTATATTAGAGTGGAGGGTGCTGTCGTCCGCGTAACTATGAACTGGGTTGAATGAGCTAGAGAGGAGGTCATTGATGTGGAGAAGAAACAAAATAGGGGCTAAAGCTGAACCTTGAGGAACTCCTGCATTAATTGGAGACAGTTTAGAGGAATGACCATCCACGATAACAGTTGGAGAGGAAATTTTCTGTCCAGGTTTTGGTGGTAGGCCATAGGCCCGAAGTTTATTATGCATCGCTGCATGCCAGACCTGGTCGAATGCTTTGGATATGTCTAGAGCGACAATCGGGGATTCACCGTGTAGTTCCACAGACTTGTTCCAAGAATGCGTGACAAAGGAAAGGAGGTCAGCAGTTGATCTGCGCTGTCGGAATCCATACTACCTGTCGTGGATTAAACTGGGTTTTTCAAGAAATTTTAGTAATTCGGTGTTAATATACTTTTCCATCACTTTAGAGGCGACTGAAAGGAGAGAAACAGGCCTGTAGTTGCTAGGAATCGCTTTGAATCCTTTCTTGAGGACGGGTTGTACTCGAGCAGTTTTCCAGTTACTAGGGAATATGCCTCTATTGTAAGATGTCTGAAACAGACGAGTCAGGGCAGAAGCAAGTTCTGGTGTGCATTTTTTGAGAACAATTGCTGGGATCTCGTCAAGCCCAGAGGCTTTCCTGGTATTAAGACAAGAGAGCATCTTTCGTACCTTTTTAGTTTTGAAAATGATATCCTTAATTTAATGCGCGACATTGGGGACTGTTGGTGGTTGAACATTTGAAGGTGGGTTAAGAGTAGAATTGCCGGCGAACAACGAGGCAAAAAGTTCAGTCTTGTCCAGGGCGGTAGAAACAATTTCATCCCCTGAGACAACAGGTGGGAACGTGCTCTTGCATAAATTATTCCCAATAGATTTAGCAAGAGTCCAGAATGGTTTGCTGCCGTTGGAGCTTAAGAGGACTTTGTTTTTGATGTGGTTATTAAACGAGATTTTTGCCTCAAAAATAATGCGGACATAGCGGTTTCTCGCGTCGTTAAATGCCTGACGGTTTTCTTGACTGGGATTGTGTAGAAGCGTTTTGTGAGCTTTGCCCTTTTAAAGTCTGGCCTTGACACAGGTTTTAGAGAATCAGGGCGTTTGAGTGGCTGAAGAGGTTTTCTGTGTACGTGGAATAAATAGTTCCATGCCAGCTTGGATAATTTCGGTGACGTTTTCTGAGATATCAGAGGGGTCAGGATAAGAGAAGCAGACGGGCGCCCATGAAAATGAGGAAAAGTAATCCCATATTTCGTCCCAGTTCGCGAAGTTGTAGTGCCAAACGATATGTGGGTGTGATGACTGTGTGACCTCGGGTTGCAATGCGCAGGAAGCAGTGACCATGCCGTGGTCTGAGCGACCAAGTGGGGTGGTGACTGATATCTTATAGCAGTCAGGTTTTGTAGTAAGAAGAAGATCCAAGGGATTTGAGCTGTGTGTTGGGATGCGAGGAAAGTAAGTAGGTTGCTGAACCATATTGGCTAAATAATTGCTGACTACAAAGGCCTCCGCTGCTTTCCCTTGTGGATCGGTTTTTGAAGATCCTAGCCATCCCTTATTATGGATATTGAAGTCACCAAGAATAGTGACCTCGGAAGAAGGATATTCAGAAATCAGATGTTCGGTTTTTTCAGAAAGGTAGCCAAAGAGCTGGACAAAGTTGTTGTCAGAAGGTGACCAGTAAATGCAACAGATGAATTTAGTTGCAGCCCTGAGAGGGAGTTTTATCCATAGTAGGTCTTTTCTTCCAGCTTTTAAATTGTGGAGTCTGGTGCAGGGTAAATTGCTACGGACGTATGCGCACACGCCTCCATGTAATCTAAAGGAAGTAAGGAGCTCATACCCAGGAAATTAAGGTGATTAGTGGCTGTTTTGGCACTGATTTGGGTTTCGGTGAGGAAGATGAGTTGGGGCCTAGTAGCCTGGAGAAATGGTGGACGGAGTTCTGGTTAGAATTTAGGACACATATATTCGAGAAGGATGTGTTTAATCTTGATGTTGGCGCCCCCTATACACCCCTCTCCCGGAGATCCGAATGCAGGGGTATTTCACCTCCGGAATTTTTTGTACAAGGAGGAACCATCATAATTTTTGCTTATAAGGGAAACCGACTCATACACCAGAACCGGAAACGTCCGTTGGGACTTTACCGGCCCCTTGATGTATGGGATGGTGCCTCCTCGGGCGTGAAAAAAATCCTTTACTATCACGTAAAGGAAAATTCCACTACCACCTGTTTGACTCCGATTAGTCGCCTCGTACGACAGGCAGGAGTTACGATGGGCCTATTCTTTTAGTTAGGCCCCGGACCCACAGTTGGGAAATTAGTGTAAAATAGTGCTATTATTGTGATTTGTCTTGTATAGGTAAATATTTTGTTAATTTTATTTTTGACAAATCCACGTCATTGTAGTATACTACATTTGCAACCTCCATTTAGGTTCCAACTATGTATTATAATGGTCGTTCCTGTTATTTTATATTGTAAGGTGAATATGGTCGTAAGTAGCGCTCTCTATGAACAACGCACATATCTTATTCATCGCCAAAAAAAAATTACTTGACAAATTTTCATGTCCCTAACCTAGATATTTTGAAAATAATGACAAAAAACAATTAAAATTTTAACTTTCAACAGCCTCTATTTCCTAAACTGTCAAACTTTCGGATAAGGCATGTTGGCACCAATGGTCACAATTTGACGTGTAGTATCTCCAGTTTTCGGATTCCCCATTGTTAATGAATCACCCTATATATGGTAGACTGATTTTTGCCTGTATTAAACTGGGCCTGACCTTTATATTCGGATATACGGTACTGCATACGCCAAGAGCAAATTATGCAAATGGTCAAATAAATCAGTTTAACTAAATGCAGACAATTTTCATTACAAAAGATGAGCCGCAGAAACACAATAGCTTGTATTGTGTAGGTGGAAATTGTACATCAACAAATACTTCCGGCGGAACGTATTCATGCTGCAGTTTAGGTTCAGGAATTACGAACGCATCGTATATGGTCGGTACAGGCTTGGCTGAAGCTTTAACTTTGTGTTTATGTTAAATACGTAGACATGTGGGCTGTAAGGCGACGCCGATCAAATTGCCGGAAGTGGGTGGAAGACTACGGGGAAGACGACTGCCTGTCTATTTTCCTTATTAAATGCAAATTGAAACTTTCTCAATTACGATACAGAATAATTGCAGTTACCTTTGCCGTAGATAATATATTCCCTAATGAAAAGTTACAAATTGCTATTCTGTTAATGTACAATTTTGTGTTAAAATGTGTTATTCGTTACATTTCTTAAATAAAAATGATTAATTTAATTAATCTGATTTTGTTTCTCTTTATAGTTCGCAAATAAAAAAAGTCTGGACGCAGCAAGTGCGCTACGGAAGTGAATTTTCACAAAAATGTTTTTTATATCAAATATGTCTCTTTAATGCAAGCAGGCATCAATTTGTTCACCGATATAACCTATATAGTAGGTATATGTACCATATTTTATCAAAATAACTTGTTTGTAAATGTACAAAAATTTTCCGAAAATTAACTTAAAACGTTTCCGAGTAACTCGTTTCCTAGTTGACGAACCTTAGGTTAATAGCAAATTGCGTTATTGAATTTTGAAGCGTTTAATGAAAATTCGCTACGAGAACACACTTACTGCGTGTCGATTTTGTTTACAAACACGCATCATATTTCGATGAAAAATGCAAAAATGCAATAAGGAATGTTCAAAAAAAATTTGTAGGTATCACCAACGACATCCTGTGATTGTCAAAATAATTTTATAAGATGCAGCTCAAGACACCGTATAAGTAACGTATACAATTTTTTCTCGTATCTTGCAGAATTACAATTATATTGAGCTTTACCGTAGAAATGAGTCACCCTGTATATATGTAAACAGAAATTAAACACGCATACGGATTCTAGGGGTTTAGTTTGCGCTCATTTGAAGAAATATTTTTAGAATTCAAAAGCCGCGGTCTCCTCATTAACGAATGTTTTCCATGAAAATTAGCTAAAAATTATAGACCGTTAACCCATAAACTGAACTAAAACCACTTCCAAAGCATCTGAGAAAGTGTCTATTGGAAATGAATTTTCTGGAAATATTTTATTAAAATGAAGGGCAATGATAGTTGAAACTGAAACTTAAGAGTTTGCAGAACACTCTTTACATAATCCGTATTTCTTTCAGATTCTTTGCCTAAATGTTGTCAATTTTCACGTTTTAAATCGCGAATTTTTACGTTTTGAGGAAATCTCAAATTTCTTTTCCTTTAAATGCCTCTAACTTTTCTGTCTTTAAACTTATAGAATTGAAACTGACCCTGGATATGGGCTCTAGAGGGCCTAGTTTGCGCTCATTTGAAGAATTTTTTTTCTAAATTGAAAAGTCTGGATCTTCTCGTTAGTGCATTTTCTTTAAGAAAATTCACTCAAACAAGCGCTTGTGAAGCCACGAGAAAACTCTACGACTATATTAAATATGGAACAGTTTCACTAAGTTAGGGGAAGAACAAACAACCAGATAATATGCTACGCAAATTGGATTAAGTCTTAAAACATTCATTTCCTCTTTATCAAATTATTTTTTAGACAAAAACTTGCTAAAAGATTTATCGGAATAACAACAATCTGATTCGATAACGTTAAAGTGAAATGAGATTAAAAGAATTTATAAAAAGGAAAGTCACTAACTACGATTAGAACTTGTCATGCAGGAGTGGACTATCCGATGTACAGGGACTTGGGCCACTAAGCTACGCTCGACATGTATGTACTAGCAGGTCTATCCCAAAATACATATTAATTGTTCAACGTTTTACAATTTACACAAAACCATTTTGATTTACTATGGATTTTTTTCACATATTTTAACGAAAACAAGGAAAATAACGACTTAGGCACATATCTAGGAGCTTGTTAGTCATTTCTTGTAGTATTTATCACTCACATTCGTACTCAATCAATTTTGGCGTTTAAACTTTTTTGAATCAGATTTAATTAATTAAAAAATAAATTTCCTCTAACTTTTTTGTCTTTTAAGATAGACATCCGAATTTTAGTACACAAGACATTCTTTATAACAGAAACTTGCGTACCGAATTTGGTTGCTTCCGCAGTTATAAATTTTTTTCGAAAGAAAACTCTCTATTTTCCGGGAAAACCTGTGCCGATTTTTCTGACTAACGAGCTTTTCCAATCCACTTGCAGAAGGAAGGTATGTGCCAAATTTCATAAAAATGGGACCTTTATTTTGTGAGTTATCGGTGTGATACACACACACACACACACACACACACACACACACACACACACACACACACACACACACACACACACACACACACACACACATATATATATATATATATATATATATATATATATATATATATATATATATATATATATATATATATATATATATATATATATACTTATAAAAATTGAAACTGATCCTGGATGTGGGTTATAGGGGACCTAGTTCGCGGTCATTTAAAGAAATTTTTTCAAAAATTAAAAGTCGGATCTCCTCATTAGTGAAATATTTTTTTAAGAAAATTCACTAAAAATGGAATTTGCATGGTAAAAGTCTGTGCTTTGTATCTATATTTAGTCTCTATCATTTCTCAGCCAGTGCTAAACACTTATCAGATAATTGCATCTTACTCTTAACCTTCCAGCGCTGGCGCGGGGTCTCACAGACATCGGCTACCGATCATTGCCGATCTTTTTGAACAGGTAGTCGGGAGTCGATCTTCTCTGTAGCTTTCTATGTTTAGACGTTGTTAACGTGTGTACGCACGCATTTGTGTAACTACTCAGGTATAATTTGGTAAAGGGGTCTGTGAGACACCACGCCAGTTATCGTGCTATTGAAGTGAAACTCTGAGTGTTGAATATTACCTGCTATATTTGCTTGACGGTAAGTAATTTTCTGGTTACAGTTTCATGAAAATACGATTTTTTAATTTGTATTTATTGTTCATATGCTGAATAAAAATAATAATAATCATACCTGATTTTTTTTTAAGAAAATGGTTTTCTCTGATAAATGAGGCAAGCAAGACTACACCGTTTGTGGGACGAAATGGAAGCTGAGGATTTTATTGATGAGGCATCAGAAGATGAGGAAGATTTTACGGAAACGCAAATTTGGGATACAGACACTAAGCAAAAAGGCGAAGCAACTGAAGAAGAAAAAACTCTACTTCCACCAAAAGTTTCCAGGCTTGCTGTATTACCGATAAAGATGGGGCTACAAAGTGGCGGAAACATACTTTCAACAAAAATGCAGAACTCGATGGTCTAACATTGTCATTCACCTGCCTGGAGTTAAACAATCTGCTAAATCTGCAAAAAGTCTTCTGAAATGTTGGAGTATTTTTTCAATGGAGCTATGTTAAATTCAATTGTAGAAAATTCAAACAAAATGATTCATAAATGTGCTGCGAATTATGAAAGAGAAAGAGCATGAAGACCTGCAGATTTAATAGAGATCAAAGCCTTGTGTGGCTTATTGTATTTGGCAGGTTGTCTAAAAAGTATTGAGGAGCTATGGGATAGACGTGGTAATGGAGTCGAAAGATTTTGTCTTACTATGTCAAAAGAAAGATTCCTGCTCCTCCTTAGACACCTAAGGTTTGATGATCGTGAAACGAGAGATCAACGAAAGGTTGTTCATGAACTGGCTCCGGCCAGGGACTTATTTATAATGTTTGTTGGAAATTGCAAAGGGAGTTATACTGTCAGTGAATACACAACAATTAATTGATAAAAAGTTGGAAGCTTTCCGGGGAAGGTGTAGCTTTAAACATTACATTCCAAATAAACCAAACAAATATGGTTTGAAAATATTCGCACCTGTTAATGCTAAAACATACTACACCCAAAATTCAGAAGTATATGTAGGTTTACAGCCAGAAGGACCCTACCAAATGATGCTAGGAGTGTAGTCGAACGATTAGTTACCCCAATTTCAAAACCATGGCGTAATGTTACTTGTGACAATTACTTTGCTTCTTTTCCATTAATATACGAATTAAAAAAAGATCATAATTTGACAGTTGTCGGAACAGTAAGGAAAAAAAGAGAACTACCAAACGAGTTGATAAACACGAAACAACGTCCTGTCAAATCCAGTTTGGCTTTCAAGAGCAGACCACTATTGTGTCATACGTGCCAAAAAAGGGCAAAAATGTTATAATGGCATCAAGTATGCATCAAGATGACGCCATTGATTTTTCTACGGGAGAGGAACGTAAACCTGCCATAGTCACATTTTACAATGTGACTAAAGGCGGAGTTGATACAGTTGATAAACTGTGTGCCACATACCATGTGGCTTGGAATACTCGTAGGTGGCACGTGGTTATTCTCTTTTCTTTATTGAATGTGGCTGGTATTAACTCTTAAGTAATCTGGTCAGCAAATATACAAGTAGTGTTGTACCCATAAGACGAAAATTTCTCAGTGCATTAACGTCGGTATTAACTGAAAATCATATCAGGCGTCAAGCATAACTTAAAAACATACCTAGAGAAGTACGCCAAAGAAGATAAGAAGCTGCTGGAATTAGTGCTTGAGCACCTGAACCTATAGCACCTCCACCCGGAACAAGAGAACGGTGTTATTTTTGCAAAGTTAGCAGAAAATCCAAATATTTCTGCAAAAAATGCAAAAAGTTTGTTTGTTTAGAACACGCAGAATTGGTATGTAGTGAGTGCCTGTAAGACATTAGTTAATAATTATCATTTTATTACACCATTTATAAAAAAAATTGTGACTTTTATCAAATAAATATTAAACATACTTGAATATCCAAGTTTATATCATATGAAGTATTAAATTGCAGTATTTGACAAAATAATTATAAAATAATCTCAGGTATTAGTATCTTGTATGCTTATTATAATATGAACAATAATAAGAGTATTGAAACATACATATTGTGATCTTTGGGACCAACAAAAATTGGTTAAAAACAAGAAGTGTCCCATAAACACTGCGCCAGTGGCCCTGTTTCTCAGCAGGACGCCGGTGCTGGAAAGTTAAATTAGCAAATATTTCGAAAACTACTGATTTGTTGTTGTGCGGCAAGTTGTTGTTTTTGTTAGCAAAATACAAGAGAATATTATTGTTTTAATCAAAAAGTTTCTAGAGAGGCTATTAAAAAAAGAGTGAGTATAATTAATATTTGAAGGGAACCGCAAGCCCTCTATCAGATAGAGCCAGTCTAGTAATGAATTATTTTGTATATCTATTAAAAACTCATCTGCCCCCATTTTTCAATACAATCTGTCAAAACTTTTCTAGATCAAAATCTAGGAAAATCAAAATTCAATTTCTCAATTTACCACTTGTATTTCTTTTAATTTTGACTTTTGAACTCAAGTATGTTTTCCCAAATCTTATATTTTGATACCAGGCATCCACTACTACTCTTTGCAACATTATTTTTGGAGCAGTCTCTATGTCGAAAAATTAAATCATGTTTTTTCTCTAAAACGTTTCCTTTGTGATTAGGATTTGTAATCTTCTCTCGTAATTATACTCGGTATTCGGGCACTTTGGATTGATTACCAAAATCAAGTAAGTCATGAAAGAACGCATTATGCAATTCTCTAACGTAATAAATGACCATGATATGCAATATTTTGTTATTGTATTCTTGCAAATCCCACGTATATTTCATTTTTTCGCTCTAATTACCCTGATGAGATCATCTGAAACTAAAATTGGGTATTATAGTCCGCCTACGTAGTTACACTATTAAATGTAAAATGCGAAACTAAATACTTTATTAGTTTCGCTGAATCACACAGGTGCTTATACAAAATTCATCAAGGTCGAATTACTTGCGTGTTAAATTTGGCCATGGAATAATACATTCGTGCCTAGTAACCTTTGATTAATACACAAAAAACTTGGCCGAAAATACAAACAAAACGACCTCGAGAACAAGAATGGCGTTTTCGTTTTGTTAATTATACATACTTCTACTTGAGCGCATTGAATGTTGTTAACAAAGGTAATACAACTGCTTTATTTACAAACGATATTACTGAACGTTTTCATTTATTATATTTTTTATGATGAAAACATTTTGGGTGTATGGCTCAAATGCTGTCTGTATATATTTACTAAAAATTAGTTTTAGATTATTCGGTAATTGAATTTTGATATGATTTTATATACAAAACATTATAGCTTTTACAGCAAATGTAACCACGTAGTACATTTTTTGTATTTATTTGATTTGTAAGTTAGATACCTCTTCCACCAAACATATCATGTACACCAATCAATCTTTATCGATTGTTTATTACAATTTATATTAATATCTAAGAAAATCATAAAATTATCTGCTTCTTTGTCAATTATAACTTTGAGTTTTGGGTAGTAACATAAGACATGGTCAACTATGTTCTTTAATCAACAAAATACACATAACAGACTAATAATCTATAATTCAATAAACATTTGAAAGATACAGGCCCAAAATTTAAGAGTTGCAAGATATTATTTTCCATGTATTTCACCAAGTCACACACTTGTAAACTCAAGGCGATCTTAAAGTTAGCAAAAATGTAAACTAAAACAAAAACGTGAGAAGTCTAAGCATTACCATAAAATGTAAACTTTTATCAGAATGGGTCCTTATCTGGAAATAACAAAAGACCAACTTCCTGGTATGGTAACTTTGTTTAAAAGTACCGTCAAAAGCTGCGTTAACTTAGTATCTTCGGAATATACTCCATAATAACCAGCTACCGGACATACAGGTGGACAAATATATTAAGTTGACTTCACTATGTGCATCTAGGTGTTTTTTTCGGGTCGGCGGAAGATTTAATCGACAAACGGAAGGAAATCCGTTGACAAACTCTTCATGCGCGGATTTGATAGTGACTTTGCTGGAAAGCCAAAGTTTTTTCCGAGAGTGCAGTTGATATATGTCGACGATATTTTTGCCATATTTGACCTTAGTTAAGATAACAGTAATTTTTTTCTGAGTTAAAAAGTAGTTTCCTTTCAATCAAGTCCACTTAGGAAATGAAGAAGAACTATCAATTACTTTTCCTTGACACTTTTACTATCAAAAATGTATATTGGTTAAAATTTGACGCTTACAGGAAATAAACTTGTACAGATCGCTTCATACCATCAGATTCAACTCATCCTTTCGATCAAAAAACCTTGAGTTTAAGTTTTTTTGGTTGAGGGTTACGCAGTCTTTCTTCGAGCAGTACTTCATTTCCACCCTTACATTACAAAAGAATTAGGAAAACTCTTCAAAGGTACTGATTTTATGGTCTTCTATAAGGTTAGTAACTTGAAGAGCCTCTTGGGAGAACCTAAGGATACTACTGATTTGAGAAAAATTGGGCATTTATGAAATATCTTGTCATAATTGCTAAAAAAAATCTATATTGTGTAAACGCGGACATCAATAAGGACAAGATTCAAAGTCCACATGGTTAATTTCTGATTCAATAGAGCAGAAAATATAGCGTTAACGGAGATTTTCTGTTTTCGAGTATAACTGTTTCAATCGTCAAGCGAGTTCTCTAAAGGAGGTCTCATATTGGAGCCAAAGTTCAGGCAGGAGCGCCCGGTTAACAAAATCGACGCAGAATGAACGATCAATGTACAGCGCGGCATCAAATGAGTTCCAAATCCTAAACGTTCCAGAAATTTCGTTTGACAGCAGAATTGACTGAAAATCAAGTTGCCTATGAAAGAACCATTAATTGTGGGCACTAAAAATTGTTTGCCGTCTGCATAGGGCGAAAATTGTCGTTAAAAGAGCTCAATCACAAACGGCTTGTTTCCAAAGGAAAAAATCTCTTTTTCGTAATTATCCTGTAAATAAAAAAAGTTCGGGACGCAGTAAGTGCGTTATGGTAGTGAATTTTTATTAAATGCTTAAAATATGAATAACTCAATTATCTATAAACTTAGAAAGTTGAGTTTTGGCGTATAGTAAGGTCCTTCTCAAGGCAACAGACACACCAAACTTCATTAAAATATCTTTGTAATTTTCGGAACAAAAATTTTGTTTAGAAAGTAAATTTAAAATTTGAATAACTCAATTTTCTATATACTTAGAAAGTTTAATTTTGGTACGTAGTAAGACATTTCCCAACGCAACATATCTGTCGAATTTCATTAAAAAGCTTTGTAATTTTCGGAGAAAAATGTTTTTTCGAAAGAAAACTCAAAATTTTCCCGGAAAACCTTGTCCGATTTTCCTGGCTAACGAACTCATCCAAGCCATCAATAAAAGAAAGGCACGAGTTTCATCGAAAGCAATTAATTCTTTTTTGAGTTATCAGTTATCAAAGGAGCGCGAACTAGGATCCCTAGAACCCATAATCGGGGTCAATTTCAATTTTTATTTGTACGACAGTGTCTATACATACATCTGGCCTTACACATATTGTCTCTGTATTAAGGAATAAATGGGCCAGGGCTGACAATTTACAGGTTTGTTAGTTGGTTCTACACAGTCTCTATCTATAATATTTTGTGTTAACTAGAGCTGTAGTGACAGCATTCTACCTGGTTCCGCACAGAGATGGCGACCCTGTCCTACATCTCACAATGATCTAGGAGGCTAGCTACCATAGCCGTATTACTTTATAGCTGTGTTCTCACTGTTATTAGTACAGCGCACTGACGAGCTCTAATTGGAGCAAAATCGGTCCGCGTTTCTAATTACGGTGAGAATGCATCTAGGCTGACATACATTGCCTCTGTATTAGGGTAGAAATGGGCCAGGGCTGGCAATTTACAAAATTTTTCGTTTGTTGTACAGAGTCTCTATCTATAACATTTTGTGTTAACTAGAGCTGTCATGACAACATACTACCTGGTTCCGCACCGAGATGGAGACCCTGTCGTACATCTAACAATGTTTTAGTAGGCTGTCTACCATTGCCGTATTACTTTATAGGTGCGTTCTCGCTGTGATTAGTATAGCGCGCTGACGAGCATTAATTAGACGAAACCGGTCTGCGTTACTAATTACGGTATAAATACCTCTAACCTTACTTAAGAATTTATTTGTGTACTGAAACAAGCCGGAAGTCTTTAGGTGGCGTAGAATGAAGAAACTAGCTAACGAAAACAATTAGTCCCCTGGCTAATACCTCGACAAGTATTGAATCAAATCACACCCTGTCTGCCATCACTTCAGTCCTGCGGGGACTTACAGTATGATGTACAACAGGAGACATACACCGGTTTCGTCCTTTTTAGGGTTCTTCAATATGTCATACCTAGCCTTTGGAAATATTTTTTTGTGTAGTGAAACAAGCCGGAAGTCTCTATTTGGTGCACAATAAAATTTTGGGCAGAAACTAGATAGCAAAAACAGTATTCTTTAATATGTCATACCTGTGCCTCTTTTCTTCACACAGATTTTTTCTTACTGTACTGTGTGTACGTGGAAGCCCAAGATAGTAACAAAACGAGAGATGGCCTATCCTCTATTGCATATTAGGGCAATAACAAATGCAGCTAGAGAACCCACATCACCACAACACACAATCACCACAGAGGATGAATAATTCTAAGTATCTTAAGTCAACTCCGGTTATATTCTTGTGCAGGTAGTCGGTCCATAACGATTGAGGGTGGTCCAACAACACAAAAATTAACACATTTTGTTTGGCGGAAATACCTGAAATATTTTTATTTTTATTTTGTTATTTATCGGACGTCCTTGTGCCGGTCTTTTTTGTGAAGTGCTCTATCAAGAGACTCGCCATATGCGGCGGAGACAATATATATATATATATATATATATATATATATATATATATATATATATATATATATATATATATATATATATATATATATATATATATATATATATATATATATATATACACATACATATACTTTCGAAAGCGTTTAGCTGATCCGGTTGTCTAACATTTTTAATCAATTTTAGATTCTCCTTATCTACGTGGTGATTATTATACCAAATATGCCGCGCAACGGAAGATCTCTCTATAGTATCTTAATTGTGCTAAATGTTCATTAAATCTAATTTCAGTAGATCTTTTTATTTGTCCGACGTATTTAAGATCACAATCTTTACAACCTATTTCATAAATTTTGGGTTACCTAGCAGGTTTTTAAAAGTATTTTTGGCCGAGAACGTTACTTACAAATTGTTTTTTTTATGCTATCTAGACCCCTCGTGATTCGTGGTTCAAATGGTAATCAAACAAAGTTTTTTTTCCGGGTTTTTCTCTTCTAAAAGTCGTTGATTCCGCTAATATACATTTTTCTTTTCTGTTTAATAATTTATTTCTCCACTAGGCAAGCAGTGTATCCGTTATATTCGGCCACGTTCTTCATATACCCTTATTCTATGATATTTTTATTTTTATTTCAAGGAAAATTAATTAACCTGTTACTTAAAATTCGGACAGGCCATTTTTGTGGTTATGTATGATGTGAGTCATTCGGAATGTAACTTAGAGTGGTGATTTTCTTCTTATGAACATCGAATTCTCAAGAGTGTTTATCTTAGATAACTAGTACATCTAGAAAGGGTAATTTATTATTAATTTCTAATTGTGGCTAAATTTTATAGATTTAAAGTTATTGTTCAATTTGGCAATAAAATCGTCTATTTTGCAAATATTTATGTTAAACACTGCGAAAATATCATCCATATAACGAAAGCATACTCCAGGAAAATACTCACTTTCACTTTTAAGATCTCTTTCAAATCTACTCATGAAAAGGTCTGCAATAAATACTTGCCTAATGGAGAAATTAATTAACAAACAGAAAACAAAGAAATGTTAGCGAAATCAACGACTTTTAGAAGAGAGAAGGCCGGAAAAAAAAAGTATGCTGACCATTTGAACCACAAATCACGAGGTGTATAGATACCATTTTTTAAAAAGCCAATTTGCAACTAACATTTTCGAGAAAAAATACCTTTAAAAACTTGCTAGGTAACCAAAAAGACAAAAATAGTACCGCTAAAATGTCGAGAATTTATGAAATAAGTTGTAAAGATTGTGACCATAAATACGTAGGACAAACAAAAAGATATGGCAATTAGATTTAATGAACATATTGCACAAATAATATACGTTACTATAGATAGATCTTATGTTGTTCGGCATATTTGGGATACTAATCACCACCTAGATTAGGAGAATCTAAAATTGATTGAACATGTTAGACAAGTGGCACAGCTAAACGCTTTCGTAAGTATATATATATATATATATATATATATATATATATATATATATATATATATATATATATATATATATATATATATATATTGCTAAATATAGTAATAATCAAAAGTATATGAACTGGGCTCCGCCGCCTATTATGAGTCTGTTGGTAGATCAGTCCCTAAGATACATCAACAGAAGCACGTCCGATGCATAATAAAATAAAAATAGTTCAGGTATTTTCGCCAAACGAAATATGTTAATTTTTGTGCTGTTGGACCACCCTCAATCGTTATGGACCGACTACCTGCACAAGAATATAAGTAGAGTTGTAGATGTAAGATGTTAAGAATTATTTATCCTCTAGTGATGCTAAGTTGGTTAGTGAAACGATCGTCAGGTCTTTTAAAATGTGTTGTGGTTATTTGGGTTCCAATGTTCACTTACTGATATTATAGCAATACCTGTCTTAAGGCCGACTTGCTGGAGCATAAGTATGACATACTGAAGAGTCCTAACCAGGAGGAACCGGTCTATGTCCCCTGTTATGCATTTATACACACACACACAGATAAATAAACTTCAATTATCGAAACGATTTTCAGACCTGAAAACGGTATTATAATAAACTGCACTAAATTGTATCTATCAGTGCTCATCACAGCTTCCAACTGTCACAACGCGAAATTTTATTTATGAAAATTCGCCGAAAGCTCACTTTAATCATTATTTTCATAGTGTTCATAAAATATTATTTCATTCTCATTTCTCCTCTGTAAATATTTCACAATTACCTTAATCTAGAAAGCAATTTAACTTCAATGATCTTTTAGAAAACCGTGATCCACATAACAACCGTGTTTTCTTTGTTCGCTTGTTGGAAACTCGAACGGAAGATTAAGTAGTGCATTTATAAATACCGTTTCTTATTGCCCACGATTCTCAGATACCGTACATTGGGGTCATGCGGAAGACGTCTTGCAGAATTCCTATATAAAGCGTATCACCTTTATTTTAAAGCTAAAAAGAGTTTTTTAGCAAATAACTCAGTTGCAGATTTCATAGCCCTATTTTTACCCTTCAGTTAAAACTGTTTAAATTATATACAGATATACAGTGTGTGTGATGACCAGGTAGTTTATACCAGTATTTTTGAAAATATTATTGATGTCTTTAAGAAACGTTTGTTACTTATTTATGGTATTTTATTTAACTAAAATATTATTTTCTCTCTGTCACTTCCGGTTATAACTAACTTTGTTATTCTAAATAGGACTCCTGTAGATTAGATTTGGCCACAAATTTTAATGGCGTATTGCATAGAATACACAAAACAAAAATGTTTTGCTGTAGGTAGTATTTACATATTCTTACCGCTGACAGCTTTACATCATGCATACATGTAACGACAAGGATACAGGGAAATACAAAAATATGCTTGGACCACATATTTATCAGATCCAGGATACTGTCAGAGGACAGAATACACTCTTGCATGTTGCAAACTCCGATGAGTGACCATCTTTGTTATCTTGTTGCTATACCCCTGGAATGGAACTACCAACGAATGGCAGGCAAAGCTTTCCAAAAATTACCTCGACATACAGGGCGTCAGGAGGAATCTTGCTACACAAACATAGGTTTATATGACGCATGACGTACATTCTGCTACTGATGCATTTATTCACATTCTGAAGAACACAATTAATAAAAATACTAAAACCAGAAGAATAAAAAAGAACAACAAGGGCAAAAAGGAGTGGATAACATGCGGAATTGTAAATGCAGTTAGGCACAAAAACTGGTTGTATAGAAAAATGCAGAGAGTTTCCAGTCATATCGATAGTAGCATAGCTGTTGAATATTTAAGGTAGGTACAGAAATTGTTTGACACGTATAATAAAGGAGGTAAAACAGGAGTCCTACGAAAAGAAAATTTCAAGCAATTCAAATAGTGTCCAGAGACTTTGGAGGTGTGTGAAAGAGACATATAACTGGTAAAGTAAGTGATAGGGATGGAAAACTGGTCACAGATACGAGACAAGTGGCAAATATAATTAATAGCTATTTTCTGCAAGTGGATGAGAGCATGTTTAAAGAACTGACTGGAAACACAACATAGGTTTATAACTAGGAGGGTATTCCAGACATTTTACTTGATCCCTACAGATGAAGAAGAAGTTTGCAAAGTTATTCAACAGTTAAAGTCAAATGCAGCGCCGGGAGTATGTGGAGTTAATGCTTCTTTCCTCAAACACACCGCAGATATTGTTACTCACTCACTTACTTATATAATAAACTGGTCATTAAGTTCTGAAGTGTTCCCAAACGCTTTTAAAACAGCTGTGGTCAAACCAGTGCACAAAAAGGGCAGTCCTGTAGATCTTGATATATATCGTCATATTTATCTTCTTTCAAATGTATCAAAAGTACTAGAGACAATCAGATGGACAAGAATGTTGGCGTACATTGATAGATACCAGCTTCTCTCCGATAAACAATACGGGTTTGGAAATGGCAAATGCGCTCAGGATGCGGTGGCAAACATACATCATTAATAAATTTCAACATGGATTCCAGTTGACCTTCGGTTGCTGTATTTGTTGACTCATCAAAGGCTTTTGACAGCGTTGACCACAGTAAACTATTGGAAAGCTTGGAAAATGGGTTTTCGTGGTGGTATACTGGAGCTTCTCAGAAGCTATATATGTGATCGATACCAATGCGTGATTATTAGTGACCGCTGCAGTGAGCCGCAAAAGCTAAATTATGGCGTGCCACAGCGGGGGTTCTGGGTCTTCTTTTTTTAATATATATTTTGATGAGTTATACCACCAAAACTTTCAAGGTGAAATAATGAGCTATGCGGACTATACTGCTAGTTTCTACTCGGAAGTTGAGAAGAGTTTTATGTGAACAATTATTGAAGGTTCAGAGGGATATCAATATCATGTTGTCCAAGCGTAGATTTGAATTGCGAAAGTGGCTATGTAATCAAACAGACTTATGTTCGCAATTTCACCTCAACGACTCTTTAGACGCTAACGTTTTACAATTAGGCTCAGATGAGAGCAATAAAACTCTAGGCATTTATTGGAGTTCGACACAATATTCCATTACGTATTCTATAAATCAAGCATTGAGTAAGGTCACTACAAAACGATCCATTCTCTCCATCATATCTCAGATTTTCGATCCCCTGGGGCTCTTAGGTCATGTAGTGATCTTGGCTAAGATTATCAAAAATTGTGGCAATTGTATATCTCCTGCGACGAGGATATTTCCAAACCACTACTGGAGGAATGGGTTCAATATAGGGATTCGCTACATTCTTAACCAACTGAGTATACCAAGACATGTGTTGTTGCCGTGTTCAGAATCCATATCTCTTTATAGATTTTCTAATGCATCCGAAAGGGCTTATGGTTGCTGCGTATATATTGTGAGTAAGAACAATTCAGGTGAGACTGCATTTAATTTATTGTGTACCAAGTCCAAAGTAGCACCTCTGAAACAGATCTCTATTCCCAGACTGGAGCTGTGCTCTGCAGTCTTATTAGTTCAATTGATGAAAAAGGTTCGAGAATCTTTGAAAGACACAATTAACAATATATTCTATTTCACTGACAGCACAATCACTCTAGGTTGGATTCGATCACCTCCAACACGGTGGAAAACATTCGTGGCAAACCGTGTCAGTGAAATACAACAACATAGTAATCCAATTCACTGGTTTCATGTAAATGGAACAAAGAATCCATCGGATTTGATCTCTCGAGGCAGCTTACCAGATCAGTTGATACAATCATCACTCTGGTGGCATGATCCCACCTGTATTTTAATGGACAAATTCAATGACGGTTTGGACTCTATAGATAATGATGAATTGCCTGAAGAACGTCTCAGAGTTCATGTAGTATCGATTTGTGACAATTTGAATAAGCTGTTCAATTTTAGTAACATCTCGAAAACTCAAAGAAACCTCGCGTCTTGTTATAGGTTTATCTAAAATTCTAGAAATACAGACAAACACACAGCTCCTTTAAGTGTGATTGAACTACAATTTTCCTTAGAGAAACTTGATTTTGATATGTCAGAAACAGACTTTTTCGCGTGAATATGATGATTTGAAATTGGGAAAACCACTCTGTAAAAAGAGTACGCTTTTGTCATTAAGTCCCTTCTTAGATGCGATTGGTTTGCTACGAGTTGGGGGACGTATTCAAAATTCTACCTTAGACTATGATAGTAAGCAGCAAATTTTACTTCCTAAAGGTCATAGATTAACGACTTTACTATTTAAATATGAGCATGAGAGGCTCATGCATTGTGGACCTCAAAATCTCCTATATTAGATGCGTCAAAAATATTGGCCAATATCTGGCAGAAACACAGTCAAGGTTATAGTTAGAAATTGTGTCAAATGTTTCCGAATTAAACCTACAATTCATAACGCTATTACGGGTAATTAACCACAAGTGAGAGTGCAGGCCATTGGCCCATTTATAAACTGCGGCATCGACTATGCAGGTTCATATCTAGTAAAGGACTATAACTTCGTTGTCGAAATACGTGTCTAGCGCAAAACCTCTGTTGTTGTTTTTTGTGGTTTTTGGGGTGATTCTGCTTTGAGTTCTTATTAAAATTGATCAACTCTTACTAGGTGTTCGGATTGTTTTGAAACTGAGTATATATCACACCGATAAAATAGTGAGTCAATTTTAATAAGGTAGGTATCGTCCTTTTGTAAAAGGCTTGAATAAATTGGTTATCCAGAAAAATCTGACCAGTTTTTCTGAGAAAAGTTGGGTTTTTCTTTCGAAAAATATTTGTAGCTCCGAGTATAACAAAGCTATGGCAACCATAATTTTATTTCATGTTTCTATATACCAAAACTCAAGGATAAAATCAAAAAACTTATAACACTTTGATGAAAAACAAAATTAAGGTCAGAAAGAAGCAGAAGGCCAAATTATTGTGTTTGATAAACAATACCCATTCACTATTACAGAAAGATTAACTTTTGTTAGCGCAAAAACGTCAAGTCATATGAGAAAACTTACTTCGTTTTCTCCTTCTGAAAATTTGAAATTGGCGAGTTGCAGCGTCAAAATTGGTGATTTTTCAACCAATATTTTGGAACTGGTACGGTCTTTAAGTGGCAAATATCGCATTAAGTATCTTTAAGAAGGTTCCAGATTTAGGTTTAAACTGCTACCCTCCTTTATTTGATTAAAATATTTACAAAAAAATACATTTGAAATAGACCTTACTTGCAATGTTTTTGCAGCTGTTCGGATTAATGGCGACAATTGTAACTTAAGAACAGCGACCGGACGCATGTAGGCGTGTGTAACGAGTTTGAAGCAAGAAATAAACAGATAGTATTTATTTAGTCGAATCGACTTATGTCATGCGATTTTTACACAACAAATAACCTAAGACCGCAAAAAAATCACATACGACCTAAAGTGATTATGGACGGGAAATATGCCTGACAGCGATTTAATCGTGTACTAAAATTTTGCCCTGTTGTGTTAAATGAATACACATGTAGAGCCCCCTTCTCCGGTTTCGCCCTTTTACAGCATCGTTAGAAAGGGCGAAACTGGTTACGGCAAAGGAAACAAGCAATTGTGAAGCCAGAGCAAAACTGCATTTGCTGTTTGTATGGGACGGTTTCACCAAGTAAGGGCAACAACAATTAAAGGGATTTCAAGGATAATAAATAAACTGAGTAGCTATAATTTTAAGAATGTTCTTTAACATGCGCTATCGTAATGCACTTGCCACGTCTGTACTTTTGAGTTATATTTTAAAGATATCCTCTTAAACCTTAAACACTTGTTTCAAACACATACTTTTATTCTCTTATTTCAACCCTTTCTCAAATAGATAAGGAAATGCTTTCTGGTCATTAAACATATAATGTAATGTAGAACCTCGGTGATTCAGATGTAAGAACGTGTGCCTCTGAACCGAAGGGTACTGGGTTAGATCCCAGGGTACTCCTTTCAGTTTTTCAGCACAAACTGTAAAATTAACATCAACCGAGGTTGTATTTGAGCAAGTTGAATGTCTGCACGTTCCGCCCTTCGGAGGGGGCGCAAAGCCGTCGGTCCCATGTCCATGCGATGTTGGGCATGTTAAAGATCGCTACCCTCCTTACATAAAGGCAGCGATTCGGCAAAATTTCCAGGATAGTGAGGTGAAACTGCTCCCTGGCGTCGGTGATTGGCCATAGTCGCGGAAACAGGCCGACGTTAAAATAAAATAAAAACATATTATGTACTAAACTACATAATCTCAATCAAGGTAAAATAAAATTTGCAATATTTAAAAAAAATTAGGTCACCTAAATCCAATTTTGTCAAAAATCTACTGGTGAGAGTTAACACATATTTCCTCAATCAAGTTTTGCCGAAGTAACCTCAAAAAGACTATAAAACAGAAATCATGTGAAACCAAACCTTGGTCACCTATATCTTTAAAGCAATGTTTTAAATGAATTATAACTTTTTCTCTGTTTTAACTTACAAGCTACCGCATCCAATAGACTAACGACTTTTCCAAATATTTAGTAAACGAGTAAAACTGCGATAAAGGTTTTGATATGTGTATAGTTGAACAAATACTAGCTTTGGTCTAATATAAATAATCTTTATAATACAAATAAAGAATGACCCTAATGTTTACTTGCCTAAATGGCTTAGTGTCGTTGATATTATGCGGGTCAGCTGCCTAAAGTTAACTACTTCTTTGAAGCAACCTTTGCCTTCATTAAATCCCATTAGAAATATATTCACTCATGTCATCTAAGAAACATGGTTATAATAATCTAACGAAGTTCACGGAATGTATAATGTAATACAAATGTTAGGTCAAACAAGTACCTTTATTAAAAATTTAAAAATCTGGACGTAGCAGGTGCGTTATGGTACCGATTTTTCATATAAACCTGTCAAATTATGAAAAACTCCAAAAACGTGTCTTCAAAAATAATCAAGTTGGTTTAACCCAGATATAACTGAATTAAAACTTGAAAAATCAAATTATTCCTAGGAAGGTAGAGTTTCCAGAGATCATTTTTTAGTTATACTCATTTATTTATTTTTAACTAAGAAGTTTTGAAAAAATTTTGGTCCTTTTAAACGGCCAATCATAAATAAATAAATAAATAAATAAATAAATAAATAAATAAATAAATAAATAAATAAATAAATAAATAAATAAATAAATAAATAAATAAATAAATAAATAAATAAATAAATAAATAAATAAATAAATAAATAAATAAATATAGGCTGGCAATAGTTTACAGAGATTGTATTGTTAGATACCAAAACAAATACAAATTGAGGTAAATAAAAAACATTCTGTTATATTACTATGATTATTATACTACATATGATTATATGCGTATCAACTTATTGACTATGGTATGCCTTGAATTTTTCTTTTGGATGCAGACCAATGTCACATTTCTTGCACTGTAACTGCACTTTTTATGACACTTTCCACACTTTGTGTATGTCTGTTGATATGTTATTAGATGGTCAATCCGTCATACCGAGAATAAGCATGCTCATTATTGGATGATCTGGGACGACCCCTTTTGGATAACCTCTTGTGCGTTTCCAAGATATTCGTCGGTATCGCTCTTCTTAACGTAAGTTGGTCCATTTGCCCTTTCTAAAATTTGTGAATCCTCCAGGCCGTATGTACGGCCATGTCGATGCATTAACAAATGAGCGGGAAATAGCATTACTTACCTCGGATCGTGATTATGTATAGCCCAATGTTTTGATCTGCAGGGCTAAAACCCCCGCACCCACCACCCCCCACCACCCATCGTATTTTAACTTTGTATTACATCTGGTCGATCGATCAATATATTTTTCTTGTATTTCTGGAAATAACATTTTACTTTATGAATTGACTCATTGAAACATGCGTTACTAGCAACAGATTCCACGCTGTTGTCATTTCACTTACTTATAAATATCTTGGCAGTACTTGACGTTGCGTAGGATGTTTCAAACTTTTATCTTCCTTCCTACTTCAAAAATTTTGAGAGACGTATAGAGGAAGAACAAAGTCTCCCTCACAGTTCCTGTAGCCTTTATACCTCTCTGACAGAGTACATCCAATAGAGGTAGCGTAGTGAAAAAGTTGTCGAAGAAAAAATGGAAATTTATATCTGGTTTCGAAACTTGCCTAACATCTGCAAAACGTCCAAACACTATACAAGCCCCCAACCCAAAGTCTCTATAGGTAAAGGGTAAGATGCTTACTGGCAATTAGGCCATTACTGACCCTTTTTGCTCATCTAAACTAACCTACCCTCCACCATGAGCTCGATCTCAACAACTACAGTGATTTGAAAAAAGTCTCTATAGGAATCAATATTTTGATGGGCAGACGATCCTTAAGGGTCGAAATATGTTAGATATCCTAGTCTAGTTAATCCTACCCAGAATTTGTAACCCCAACGGATGGGTTTCCCACGTATAAACTGCTTAGTGGGGTGACGTCCAAAATGCGGGGTCATTGCCTCATCTATACAGTAATGCTCTTCTGTATGAGCAAGCAGGAAAAGACATTGAAGAGTACACGTACTTTCGCAAACTTATCATTTTCATTCGGGGCATGATTTTCGCAGCAATGGATGTTTTGCATTAGAAATGTGAAACGATCACGTGAAACAGCGGGAGTAATCAAACTGTTATGAAAGTCTGCAGATGTTTCCTAGTACATGAATCTCCTGGACATTGTAACATAACCATTTACCATCAAACCACCGATAAAGCACTGAATTTCGTCAGTTGTTACATCTGAAAAACGGTTATGGTATCTACAGTAATTTTTGGTATGGGAAAGTAGAAGATTCAGAATGTCTTTAAAATCAGGAAAATTGTTGAGTGCAGAAATTTTCTTCAATATAAACGATTTGGCTGGTGTAATATTTTTCCTAGTGTTAATTTTACTATTTGAGTCATATCTGGGGTTTCACACAATATTGAAAGTGGACTGTCCTCGTCAGAATCTATATCTAATTCAACTATTTTTATTGGCATGCTGACGATTTATAATTTCTACATGTGCTCGTAGTTGGCTACCAGGAAGATTGTTGATGTTCATCAAGACCTCGTCACCTGAATCCTCGTCCCTATGATCTTCGTTAGCACTTTCCGGCGGAAAAATAACTATGTCTACAGCAGTTCCATCCTGATCATCATGAATATTATTTGCTTCAATTATAAGCTCGTTGAAGTAAAGAGGCTTCTTCCAATAACTGGAATATAGGAATGAAAAAAAGTCAGAATTATAGCTCGCGTAATTACTATAGTCCTTTCAAAAGGAAAGTAACATATATTTCTCTATAGACAAGTGGCAAATATTTATGTTTTTAGTTTTTAGAGCATTTTAACCTCACAACAGCTATTGCAGAAACAGTAAACAAATTACCAGCAAATGTTAATAACATATTGATATTAATATTAATATTGTTTATTGGATCAAATTATACACACTTACCTAAGATACGAGTAAATCACAGCAGAAAAGATAAGAAAATGGTAAAACATGTGTCACAAACAAATGTCAAGCAGAAAGCTGATAGTTTCATCTCGAAGACAGAATCTGTACTAAATATTACAGATTGCTGTTTATCGTCCTTTTAAAAGGGCGTTAGTAATACTTGGAATGGGTTAACGTGAGACAATTGCTGTGATGAAAGTTTAACTACTGGTTATATAGTCTATCCGATTATTGATTTATTAGTGAAATTATATTTTTTCAGATTTATTTTCCTTTAAAAAGGCGCAGAATCATGACTATATAACTTTTTTGCATTTCATTTATCGGCTTTGATAAAGACTAAATCGTTTCCAGATATTTTATCTTGAATGGCTCTGATAATTTTATGTTGATTAATTTTCGAGAAGATTTTAATTGTGAACAATATTATTTAACCGTTATTTAGAAAACCATTATATTCAGCTGTAGGCAGTGTATCGCTTAGCCTTTTAAATCCTGTGTAGAAGCTATGCGTTTGTGGGGAGTTGATTTTCGCTTTCGTGAATATTGTACCCTTTCTGAGTTTCTGATTTTACTTGTTTGGGTTAAGCTTGATCAAATTTCCTTTTTCTAACTAGAATACATGATAAATACACTTGAAGAACCCAGATCACCACATCACATCTTTTTGGTGACCTGGCGATCGTTTCACTAACAAAGTAAGCGTCATCAAAGAATAAAACATTCCAAACTACTTCCTACAAAACATCATGTTTTATACTGAGTCTTAGGTAAAGACTGATACCGAAAGAGAGATAAAATCGCACGCAAATTTTCTGTGTATTGTACTTTAATTGCCGGACGAGGTTTTTCAACTTCCGTTATAACTTTACCTGTCAAGTTTTAGAATATTTATCTGTATCAAAGACACAGCGCAAACAAAGGACTATAAATCAGTGGCGGAGCCTGGTTTAAGAAACTTTGGTTTTGTATTGCCTTAGAAATATAAATATTCTCGTACGCATCCAGCTTCGCTGGTTGTCTACTATTTTTGATAAATTTCAGTTTTTCCTTACCTATGTCGTGGTTATTATCCCAAATATGTTATGCCACGCATGACTTCTATACACTACCGTATCTTAGCTGTGCCAGATGGTCCCCGAATCTTGTCTCTATGGTTCTCTTAGTCTGCTTAACGTATTTAAAATTGCAATTTTTACCACTTATCTCACAGATACCCGCCATTTCAGTGGCATTATCTTTATCTTTCGCATTACCTAACAAATTTGTTAAATTATTTTTTTTTTCGAAAAAGTTAGCTGCAAATCGGCTTGCTTAAAAATGACCCCTTGTGATACGCGGTTCAAAAGGTAGGTAAACAATTTTTTCTCTATTTTACCTTTCCTGAATGTCGTGGATTCCGCTAACATTTTCTTTGTTCTGTGTCTATTAATCAATTTTCCACTAAGCTGTCGGAATATCCGTTGTATTCAGCTACGCTTTTAATGTACTCAAATTCTCTACTATATCTACTTTTTCTCAAGCTATAGCGCCTCCCTGGCCGTGTTGGAAAGTCGATTGAAACTTCCCAATTCGGACTCGGGGACGACGGTTCGAGACTCACCGACAGCGGATGACTTTTCAGATCACTTCTGTCGTTGAGATTAAGCTTAAGATGAAGGGTAGGTTAGTTTAGATGAGCAAAAATTGTCAGCATTGGCCTAATTGCCAGTAAGCATCTTACCTTTTTTTACTTAAGCAAAACTTTATCAATGGATTTACTAAGAAATTTAAACTGGCCGTTTTTTGTGCAAACGTATAATGTGAGTCATTCGGAATGTAACTTAGAGTGGTAGCTCCCTTCCTGTGGACATCTGATTCAAGAGCGTCATTATTTTCAATAACTAGTACATCTAGAAAAGGAAGTTTACTGTTAACTTCTAATTCGTGGGTGAATTTTATTGAATGGATTTGACAGTTCAGTCTTTTAACCAAACCATCTACTTTGCAGATATTAGTGTTAAGCACTGCAAAAATATCGTCCACATAACGAAACTATATCCTAGGAAATTACTCACGCTCATTTTCTAAATCCGTCTTAAATCTACTCATGAAAAGGGCCGCACAGAATGGAGAGAGTGGGTTGCCCATTTCCGTGCCTTCAGTTTGTTACAAAAACTCGGTGCTAAATTGAAAAATATTTTGTTTTATACAAAGGTTTGTGAAAGCTAAATATTCTTTGCACACCTCTTTACTTATGTTTTTCAATTTCAAAAACTGTTCTAAACACGTTCGCGTTTGTTTCGTGGGCAAGCTAGATAATAAAGATGCTAGTTGCAGTTACTTTTTTTCATTTGAAAAAATGTGTGCATAACATTTATTTGAAATAGACTCTTTTTAGCTGTTCGGGTATGGAACTTTGGAACAGTCAATGCTTTGTGGAGAGCTGGCCGGTGAGTAATGTCAGGTTCAAGGTTTTCAAACGAAAATTCTGAAACAACTAAGATTTCTGATTTCTGACGAACAAAATATTGTGCTACATGTGTTTAATAAGTTCTAAAATTTACGTTTAGATAGATGTTTACAG
Organism: Tillus elongatus; assembly: GCA_964006375.1. NCBI lineage: Eukaryota > Metazoa > Arthropoda > Insecta > Coleoptera > Cleridae > Tillus > Tillus elongatus. Next base: position 148,058,253 of record OZ023262.1, read on the forward strand.
AAAATTAATGAATCTGAAGTAGATTTTTTTTGCCGGTTTGAATGGAGAATTGCATTATTTTACCAGTTTCAAAACGTCTGGACAGAGCAATTATGTTTTGGTAGAGAATTTTCAATAAAAATAATTGTATTTTTAAAGCAACCGATTTGATTAGGTTGACTAAAATGAAATAATTCAAGCAATTAACAGGGGAAATTCATGCCGTGTTTACAATTTGGTACCTACCTTCCTTTTGTAAATAGCTTAAATAAGTTCATAAGGCAGCCCGATCAGGTCAGCTTTACCGGGAAAAATTTTAAAGTTTCTTGTGCAAAACTTTTGTAATTTTAATGACACCTGAAACACAAGTTTCCTTTGGAGACCACATATATCAAATTTTTAGTTTCTAGTTTTATAGAAAATTTAGTTTTGTGCGTTTAAAGTTTTTTAAGGAGAGCGCAAGAATAAAAAAAATTATATGATAAAGACAATTTACTTAATTTCATTGACAAAAGAAATATTTTTCTGGGTTAAGGTACCATAAGATACCAAAAAAATCATGGACCCAACATTCAAATTAGATAGGTACCCACCTAATCTGTAGTTAAGATTGAGAAAATAAATTAAGAAAAAGTAATTTTTTCAACTTGAAGTAAAAATATAAGGGGAAAATAGTCGTATTTTCATGTCACAATGTCAGAAATAAGAACGTCTGTCACTTTCATGTTCCATTCGATATGTGTGAAAACAATTTGACAGACTTTCTTATTTCTGACAGCTTGTGACATGAAAATACGACTATTTTCCCCTTATATTTTTACTTAAAGTTAAAAAAATCACTTTTTCTTAATTTATTTTCTCAATTTAAATTACATATTAGGTATCTTATCGGTTAATAAAACTGAATATAAAATTAATCTTTACATAAATATGCGTGTAAATCCACATTTCCAAAACTAGATGTTCCATTAAAAAAAATGCGGCATTTTGAATATTTTAAAATTCAGCTGCTGTTAAGAGCTCCGTGTATTTTGCATATTGGTTACCTCGACGACTAATATAAATGAAAACATATCTGAATGCGTCGTTTTCATGGGACTCTGCAACCTATTGATACAAACATCATAAGTATAAGGATTTTTTGTATGTGCTAAAAAGGTGAAAAGCTGCAAAACAAGAAAACATGGAACTATATCATTTTTTCCTTACAAATATGCGTTATAGTTCGATAGAAAGTGTAAAAATGCAATAATATATGGACTGTTCTAATAAAAAAAATATATTTGTATCACCTTATGGGCCAGGGCCACACTGTGATTCTCAAAATAATTTTATAAGATGCAGCTGAAAACACTATAATTAGCGTATATAATTTTTGTCGTATATTATATAATAGCGTTAATATTGAGCTTTACCGTAGAAATTAGCCAGTCTGTATATATGTAAACAGATAAAAATTGAGCCTGACTGAGAATATGGGAGCCTAGTTTGCGCACACTTGAAGACTTTAAAAAATATTTCTACGAAAATTCACTAAAATTATACTGTTAAACCATAAACTCTATAACAGAAACAATGCCAAAGATCAGAGAAGGGGTCCATTTGCAATGGATTTTCTGCAAATATTTTAATAAAATGAAGAGAATGGCGCTTGAAACTGTTGTCAAACATACTTACGATGACATTTCCTCTGCATAACCCGCATTTGTTTCAGGTTATTTCTGTAAAATATGCCATTTCGAAGTTTTTAACGGCGACTTTGACATTTTAAGAAGAAAAGTTTTAAAATTATCAAAATATTCCTGGTACTTCTTGAGCTATTTGCGCCAAAAAACTTAATCTTTGTCTGTAATATAAAATTGATTATATTATCCACACAAACATGTTGGTCTTGTGCGTTTCTCTGATCACCAATCACCAGTGACACCCAAACTTGTTTTAAATATTTAGGTATAACTTTTTTTCTGTTAACTTATAGATCTAAATCTTGATACATGGTTTATGTTTTATAATATATACCAAATTTGGTTGCCATAGATTTATCATAACCGAAGATACAAGAATTTTCAGAGAGAAACCCAAGATTTTCCCGCAAAAACTGGTCCGATTTTCCTGGATAACAAACTTGTACAAGTCACTTGCAAGAGGAAGATACTCCTCAAATTTCATTTAAATCGGCATGATATTTTTTGAGTTATAGGTGTACATATAAACTTGAAACTGACTCCAGATATGTGTCCTAGCGGGCCTAGTTCTGGCCCATTTGAAGACATTTTTTTAAATTCAGAAGTCGCGATCTCCTCGTTTGTGAAATTTTTATACAAAAATTTACCATTACAAAAAGCTAAGACGTAATATAATTTAAAGTCTATGGTTACATTTCTTGTGTATTATTGACAAATACATAGTACAAATTCTAACTACAAACTCACAGATTTAATAACCCAAGAACTACAGACGTATCGTAAAATGCATGATTTTCTTCATTATACAGTGTTTATATTTACTTTTTCACTACAAACTTTGTATTAATTTTACTTTCAACATTTATCAATTATTCAATCAATTTTTTTTGTCAAACTCATTCTTGTGACAATTCGCTACCATAACACATTTACTGCGTCCTGGCTATAGTTCTCATGGGTGCCTATACAAAAGTCCGATACCCTAAAAGACGAAACTGGTTGCAGAGAAGAAATCAAGCACTTAGGAAGCCAGAGAAATGTGTACATTTATACTTGGATTCATGACTACTTTTCGTGGCAACAAATATATTATTGCATAAAAAACCACATACTGACCACACCATGCGTTATCTTCATTACGTGAAAGCGTCACGGTATATGTTACATTTCAAGTACGAACTAAGTATATAATTTTACACATAATGCATCGCTGAACGTTGGGGAGAAAGAACAATGTACGTTGTTCCCAAAGCTTATCATGGAAATTACGTGTTATTAAGGTTAAGCGTTTTTAAGTTTGTGCGGTTGGACTCTATGCTTGACTTTAGACACAGAAAATAAAATGTAATTACCCATTCACTCATGTGAAAATGCAGTGAGTTTCACACTCTTTTATAATCTATGTGGTTGATAAATGTAAAATTTATAACCATGCTGTTATGCAACACAAAAACACACACACTTTTATCTCTTACTTGTAGCCGTACTATTGTCACCACATTTATGTTTATCGGCAATCTTTCGTGAACAAAAAAACCGCTTAAACAGCGATCATGACTTTCAAGCGTTCACAAAATTTTATCAAATAAGCGTTAAACAGACCTTTTCCAGGTTAACAAACATTTTTCTATTTTTATTTGGAAAAAACAAATATTTAACACACTGGCCGAGTTCACCAGGCGCCAGCGGCACAATAGATGTGCCAACTTAAGCGTTCACCATTCCCGTTGAGTTTCTGCGGGAACTCAACTGTTACCAATTTGTCAAAGCGTAATTAATCTTTAAATCTCATAATGCTGGACCATGCGTCGTTGAATAGGCGCACACTGTTCTGAATTTGTCGAATTTGCGGTCTACTTTGTGATTTTCTATGAATTCTTAAATCGAGATCCTGATTATAGATTGGATTGAAGAATTAAACAGATACAAATTAAAAAATATGGAATTGCATAGATTACTTCTAGATATGAAAATGGGCGAAACAAGAATTGGGAACGGAGCAATACTGTTCTTTAATAGCAAGAGTAAGGTAATAAATAGAATAATTTCTTTTTTCTGAATTAGTACTATTATATAGTTGCTGCTCTCTTAAAACTAGGGGTCCACACTAATAAAAATTTACGTTGTAAGCGGTTTTCGATATACGCTTTTGTGTATTTTAGTAATATTCTATTAATGCACTGCAGAAAACAAACTTTCAAATTTTTGTTCGAAAGCTTGTGCTTACATTTTACATGCATTTCCATATTTTCTAAAAATGATGCGCAATTTGGAGAAATTGTCGCAAAATCAATATGTTCCAATAATTTACTGCGACAACAGAATACAATATAAATATGTATATTTATTTGTGCGTAAATCAGATTTCCTTCTACCGACCGTGTATCAATTGTAGTATAGTAAAACAAATTAGATCAGTTTATGAGTACCAGGATAGGCAGAAATTATATTCTTTCGTTTATTCCAGGCAAAGCTAGTACATTTGTTCCCTTGACTTCTCATCTAAGGAGACACTTTGGGATAGTTGCCGAACAGACTAGGGATGTAGCTGCAGATAAAGTCATGGAAGATAACAGCTTGCTACCCGTTGTTTCTAATAACGGTTAGTATATGAGCGACCGAAAAAATTTTAAGTGAATTATATATATATATATATATATATATATATATATATATATATATATATATATATATATATATTGTGCTGAGAATTGCAAAGTCCATATAAAGTTATAAAAACAAAAATGAAAACCCTTACGGAAACTACTATGATAATGTTAAATTCTGATTATGGATTAAAAAAATTGGGTGACCAGATTAGTAATGGGGGGTAGTAATAGTACCACTGGTCAGTAGTAAGTAAAATACTTACGGTTTACACGTAATGCATATGGGTTATCTGTATATTGTATACATATCCACATCGCTCGACATATTTTACTGTACACTAAAACAGAAAACAAAATAATAACATTAAAATACAAGCACATTCACTATTATTGTTAGTCAGTGTTATTTGGAGAAGCAATGAAAGATATATAGCCATAATTTGTTGAAATGATCATTAAATGAGTCTTTAAAAAGTATAACTAGCAATTTGGAAAATATCTCAGTTAAAGTGAAATTAAAAGAGCGAAAAATCTATATGTAGATAGATTGAAATATTAAGCATGAAATACATACCAAAGAATTATGTTATAAAATCAATTACCTGAAGGTAATGAACAAAACAAACCCCTGTATGATGTTTTCAATATGTAAATTTAGTTTTATTTATGTGAACAATGAACTGAAATGTACCCATATATGTGTCTGTGTTTGTAAAAACAATGAACTGGAAGTTACTAAAAACAGTGTTAAGTGTTGTGGAACTTTTAGATCAAGATTACAGCATAAAATGAATTAATGTTAGAAAATTATTGTTGGTTATGTTATGTAGAAATAAGGTTAGGTCAGATGTCAATTTTAAGAATAGAATATTCAACTTACTCGACGGTTTCAAAGGTGAATATCTGTCAAACATGTATTAATTAATTGGAAGAGAGAATGCTCTGACCAGAGAGGAAACACCAAATGTTAGATGAATTTGGGCAACATTTCCGCTTTTGTTATGATTTATTGTTGGTTGTTGATGAAATTGAGATGCCAGAGAGCGTCATTCTTGCTTCCCATTTTAAATATAAATATTTAAAAGTATAAATTGTGCAAGGAAAATTCAATTTGCCGCTAAAACAAAGAAGAGACGTTACATCAAGTTTTTAACGTAAGAAAGTACGAGATAAGCAGTAAATATATCAAGAATACTTACATTTGAGGATACCCACTACCATTAGCGAGGAAGCCAAGGTTAGAGATTTATTTTGTTTAATGTATATCAGCTCAACAAGACAAATATTTCAATAAAAAGACAGCCCATTCTGTCAAATATCATTTTAAGCAAATGTGTTTATGGGAAACTAAGATTTAAATGCATAAAATAGAAATCTTATAGGATAATTTAACCATAGTTCAACATTGCGAATACAGAGGGAGTGCAGGTCAAGGATCCATATTTATTAATCAGAACATTTGAATGACAGCCGAAAATTCGGGTACTAAGATTAATCATTGTAAATTGATAATATTAGTTTGACAAATTATAACAACGGATCCGTTTAGATTTTAAATTTGAAATTGTGCCAATAAAATTTGTTTACGAATTTTGAAACATAATTCTTTGAAACAAAATAAGATAAAATAAGGTTACTATAAATATTTGCAGGCTATTTTTTTCCATATTTTAGCAGAACTCACCACTGAGATAGCGTAAGTATATTAAAATATTTGAATACAATTTATTTGACATAGATATATATATATATATATATATATATATATATATATATATATATATATATATATATATATATATATATATATAGTAGAAGGATAGGCAACCCAAATAACCCTGAGATAGCTTAAATCACAATTAATACAAGAGTCATAAAACATTTTATTCAGATAAAGTTTCACATTATAAAATATACAGTCACCCATAACACATGGTGTAATATCATTATCTTTTTTTTTTCATATAAATAAAATAAAAATTAATACCTAATATCAGTAAATATAATATAAAAATTCAAAAGCCAAATTAATATATAATAAAAAATACAAAATAAAAAATTCAAGCCAATAATTGTATAATTGACGCACAACAGTGTGGCAATTAACATTAAAAATAAAATAAAACATATAATAAAAATTCAAGCCAATTAGAATAATTGGCGCCGCAACGTTCGGGCACAGCAAAAATAGGGGAAACTAGCCATAACGTCCAGGCACAGCAAAACAGGCGAGCAAACTGCAACATCTGGGCACAGGAATTCTTAACATTGGTAGAGCCAGACCTGAAAAACAAAAATTTAATTACTGACCATCCAAAATAAAGAAATTTAAACATAAAAAGGTCGCAACAAAAACAAACCTTAGGACCAAAAACACAAAAAAAAAACAAGTATTAATCAGACTTTATTGCAACAAATAGCAAGTATGTTTCAACAAAATATGAAAAATATAAGTAATAAAATGGCGAAAATAGAAGAAAATCTAAGTAATAAAATAGCAATGCAAGAAGAAAGGTTGATTAAAAAAATAGATGAGATGTTTGAAAGACAAATACGGAATATGGATAATTGGGGAAGGGGCCTGAGAGAAAGTAAGAATGAAAAAGAGGTAAAAATAAATGTAGAGGAGAAAAAGGAGAGAGAAAGGGTAACAGTATGCAAGAAAATAAAGGAGAAAATGATAGAGAGAGGAAACGTAAGAAGTCAGCAGATAAGAAGTGAAAGAAAGATGCGCAAACGAAAAAGAGAGAGATATGAAACTGAAATGAAAGAGAAATTAAGAGAAACGAATGGAAAATTGAAGAATTTAAGAGAAGAAACAGATATAAACCTGAAGTTGGAGAATAAAGGAAATAAAAACGTGCGACCACTCGACCAATCCATTAATTATGTGCAAAGGCTCCCGATAAGTATAAATAGAGAAGGAAACCGACAAGAAAGCAAAAATTGGGGAGATAATAAAAATAATGACAAGCAAAAACTTAATAAGAATAATCGACATGGCGAAAGTAGAAAAAACCACCGGGAAAATGATCAGTATCAAAACAGGGATAAAAACAGAAATGATCAAGGAAATTACGAAAAATTAAAACAATAATAGACCAAGATCAACTCTATAAACTGAACTAAAAGTTTTTCGGATAAATAACCATTCAAAATTCAAAATTTTAAACAAATAGTAAGTGGAACAGACAGAACAATAAAATAACCTAAACGACTTGTATGAATTTAAATAAAGGAAATTAATCCACCAATAATAAAAAGACCAGGAGAGCAAAGATTTTGAATTAATTGAACAATTTCGAAAGAAAGAGACAAATAATTTTGAAAATCAAAAGGCCAGGAGGCAAAAGAAAGGAATAAGATATATATATATATATATATATATATATATATATATATATATATATATATATATATATATATATATATATATATATATATATATATATATATATATATATAAAAGGGGGCTGTGAGCACAAAAGAGAAGTAACGTATAGGGAAAACTCGAGGCATATAATAAGAAAAGTGAAATAAGAAAATGACAGTGAACGCAGAGGATCATATGAAGCAAGCAGAAAAAAATATATATAAGAAAATGGACAAGAAGATAAAATTTTGAAGAATTCTAAAGATATATGGTAGTGAATGAGGAAAAGAATTATAGTTGGAGTAGCGAAACCAGTATAAAGAAGAAAATAGGCCCAAGAGAGGTTCTGATGAATAAAATGAATAATGAATATTGAAATAAATATATCAAAATGAATTGATATAGAAATATAGTGTTAAAATGAAGAAATGTTAAAATAAAGAAGATTTAGGGGATAGATGATAAGATACAAATAAAAAAGGAAACCATGTAAGAAATAAATTGAGATATATATATATATATATATATATATATATATATATATATATATATATATATATATATATATATATATATATATATATATATATATACCAGATGGAGAAAATATTTATAAAAAGCTGCTAATCCGAGAAAGTAAAGTTGAATAAAATAAAACGTCGTTGTACATTGATGAGAAGAAAAGTATGAACAAGAAGACCCGAGAAACCAAACGTGAAACTAGGAAAACCGTAAATAAAAGAATTTGTCAACAATACCAAGTGACATTACGATTTACAAGTATTCGTCATCCACAATCAAACATTTCTGAGAGATATATACAAGAACTTAACAAGTATTTGAGGATAATGGTACACAGCGATCACCGAGAGTGGCAATATAAGCTAAATATAATAGAAGAATTACTTAATAATAGTCCACATACAATGACTGGACAATCACCAATTTATCTATTCAAAGGTGTCATGCCTGAAAGAAAATGGCTCCAACAAAATAGTAAAACCTACGAAGAAGTAGTAAAAATGGTCAATAAATTAAATGAGAGACGTGCAGAGAAATGTGCAAAAAGGTTTTTGAAAAAGAAATCTAAGAAATCGACATTTAAAAGAGGAGATTTAGTAATCATAAGGGCATTGCGAACCTCGAGCTATAAGAAAAATATCAGTGCCAAGTTAATGATGCCATTTGAGGGTCCATTCGAGATCACAACAGAAAACCCAGTTAATAGTTGTGAAATCAAAGACCCAATCACAGGAAAAGTTAGAGGAATATTTAATATACAAGATATATTCCACTTCTATCAATAACAATGAAAATAAAATATCAGCACGTATGTAAATTTTGCTTCCATTAATTTCGAGAATCGAAATAATGTATGCAAGCTGAGAATTGCAAAGGCCATATAAAGTTATAAAAACAAAAATGAAAACCCTTACGGAAACTACTATGATAATGTTAAATTCTGATTATTGATTAAAAAAATTGGGTGACCAGATTAGTAATGGGGGGTAGTAATAGTACCACTGGTCAGTAGTAAGTAAAATACTTACGGTTTACACGTAATGCATATGGGTTATCTGTATATTGTATACATATCCACATCGCTCGACATATTTTACTGTACACTAAAACAGAAAACAAAATAATAACATTAAAATACAAGCACATTCACTATTATTGTTAGTCAGTGTTATTTGGAGAAGCAATGAAAGATATATAGCCATAATTTGTTGAAATGATCATTAAATGAGTCTTTAAAAAGTATAACTAGCAATTTGGAAAATATCTCAGTTAAAGTGAAATTAAAAGAGCCAAAAATCTATATGTAGATAGATTGAAATATTAAGCATGAAATACATACCAAAGAATTATGTTATAAAATCAATTACCTGAAGGTAATGAACAAAACAAACCCCTGTATGATGTTTTCAATATGTAAATTTAGTTTTATTTATGTGAACAATGAACTGAAATGTACCCATATATGTGTCTGTGTTTGTAAAAACAATGAACTGGAAGTTACTAAAAACAGTGTTAAGTGTTGTGGAACTTTTAGATCAAGATTACAGCATAAAATGAATTAATGTTAGAAAATTATTGTTGGTTATGTTATGTAGAAATAAGGTTAGGTCAGATGTCAATTTTAAGAATAGAATATTCAACTTACTCGACGGTTTCAAATGTGAATATCTGTCAAACATGTATTAATTAATTGGAAGAGAGAATGCTCTGACCAGAGAGGAAACACCAAATGTTAGATGAATTTGGGCAACATTTCCGCTTTTTTTATGATTTATTGTTGGTTGTTGATGAAATTGAGATGCCAGAGAGCGTCATTCTTGCTTCCCATTTTAAATATAAATATTTTAAAGTATAAATTGTGCAAGGAAAATTCAATTTGCCGCTAAAACAAAGAAGAGACGTTACATCAAGTTTTTAACGTAAGAAAGTACGAGATAAGCAGTAAATATATCAAGAATACTTACATTTGAGGATACCCACTACCATTAGCGAGGAAGCCAAGGTTAGAGATTTATTTTGTTTAATGTATATCAGCTCAACAAGACAAATATTTCAATAAAAAGACAGCCCATTCTGTCAAATATCATTTTACGCAAATGTGTTTATGGGAAACTAAGATTTAAATGCATAAAATAGAAATCTTATAGGATAATTTAACCATAGTTCAACATTGCGAATACAGAGGGAGTGCAGGTCAAGGATCCATATTTATTAATCAGAACATTTGAATGACAGCCGAAAATTCGGGTACTAAGATTAATCATTGTAAATTGATAATATTAGTTTGACAAATTATAACAACGGATCCGTTTAGATTTTAAATTTGAAATTGTGCCAATAAAATTTGTTTACGAATTTTGAAACATAATTCTTTGAAACAAAATAAGATAAAATAAGGTTACTATAAATATTTGCAGGCTATTTTTTCCCTATTTTAGCAGAACTCACCACTGAGATAGCGTAAGTATATTAAAATATTTGAATACAATTTATTTGACATAGATATATATATAGTAGAAGGATAGGCAACCCAAATAACCCTGAGATAGCTTAAATCACAATTAATACAAGAGTCATAAAACATTTTATTCAGATAAAGTTTCACATTATAAAATATACAGAGTCACCCATAACACATGGTGTAATATCATTATCTTTTTTTTTAATATCACTTTTTCATATAAATAAAATAAAAATTAATACCTAATATCAGTAAATATAATATAAAAATTCAAAAGCCAAATTAATATATAATAAAAAATACAAAATAAAAAATTCAAGCCAATAATTGTATAATTGACGCACAACAGTGTGGCAATTAACATTAAAAATAAAATAAAATATAAAATAAAATATATAATAAAAATTCAAGCCAATTAGAATAATATATATATATATATATATATATATATATATATATATATATATATATATATATATATATATATATATATATATATATATATATATCTTCATACATACTGGTATATCCCTTAACTGTCTTTTCAGATCAGGAAAATTTCACGAGGGACCATAATAGTTAATTGTTCATATTTAACGAATACAAAAGCAGGTACCCAAAGTTTATCCAGGGAATCCAGGATGAACAAGAAGACCTATGGGAGAAAATAGCAGCTGTGATGAAATGAAAGGGCTATTGGGTGAATGCAAATCTCCTGAATCATAAAATGCGTAACACGAAAGCTACATTCAAGACGATCTGCGTCAATAATAATATAAAAAACAACGGGAAAGGGTAGAATTAATTGAGAATACTATAATTGTTTCATGGATATTTTTGAAAAATATAAGAAAATAAATTCCCCAGTGAATGTCTTATCATCATGTATTATTATGTCTACAAAAACAAATAATGTGGTAGTAGTTGCAGACACTACTGTTGCTATCAATAGCAAACACAAAGTGTCAATTATCAATCCTATTGCCTAGCCCATCATCAGCTGCCAATATCGAGGAACTGGCCAAGTCACCGACCACTTCAGCCACTTCCCTAGCAGTGAAATCTGTTAAGATTTTCAGACTGGACAGATTAAAGAAACGACAGCTGGACGTGGAATATGAGATAGAGATTAAAGGAATCCGCGAAATCCTTGAAATTAGTAATAAGATGAAAAATAAAAAACTAGAGATTATAAAACAGTGCCTTATACGAAATTAGGATATTTTATGTACAATCTGTAATAATGATAATAATAATAATAATTGCAATAACTTAATTTGTTTTTCAAATCACACTATGTGTAGAACATGTCAACGCAAACAAATACAATTAGAGCCTCGGTGGTTCAGGGATAAGAACGTGTCCCTCTGAACCAAACGGTACTATATTGGGTTTTTAATGCAGTGACTTCCTTCTCATACCGATAACTCAAAAATAATATGTCGATTTTGATGAAATTTGATTCGTACTTTTGTAAGGAAATTGTTATATCTCAGAAACTAACAAAGCCATATCAACCAAATTTTGTGCGCAGGTTTACGTTATAAAAGGAGTATCATGTGCAAAAATTAGGATCTCTAAGTTCAAACGATAAAAAGTTAAGAGCCTAAATCGATTAAATTTAAATTCAGTCAAATTTTAATTTTTTGTATAATTTTCGTAAGAAAATTGGTATATCATTTCTATGAAAATTCACTATCATAACAAACTTACGGCGTCCAGCAGACTTTTTCTAAAGTCACGAATATAATTTTATAGATTTTTTGTTTTCTAAGTGTTACTCTTCACCCTAAAAGGGTGGCTACATTTTAGTTGTTCCCCCGACTAAAGATAATTTCACATAGACCATGCACAAGTAAAAGAAATGAGTCATCTCTAATACACACGTACTTCATAGTATGGTGACCCTTAGTAAGACTGCCCTTAGCGATGTAGGGCAATTTATTTTGTAATTAGCAAGAAACACATACACAAGGGTGTTACAGCTCGAAGGCCCTAGGTAATGAGAATATTATGCAAAGAGGAGGGGTGTAAGGACAGCCCTGAGCTATCTTATACCATGGTAGATTTTCTTGAATATTTATAGAAAAATAAAGTAACTATACGTTGAAGTATGCTTAAATTAACTTTGATTCTGTCTTACTGATTTGTTTCGTTCTTGTCATTATAATTATCTCTTAATTACAGTACCTTGATTTCTATTTCATAAAAATTATTTATTGTCTATTATTATTAATTTGTCCTAATTATACAGGCGCTTTCTATATAAATATCCACTAAAAGCACAGTATTAGTTTCCAAACTCGACGTTGCTAAACTGAAGAAAAATGATGTAAAAAGGGTAAAAAATGATGTAAAAAGGGTATCGTTAAAATTTTGCTACAAGCAGGGGATATTTCAATACCACAGGCGTATTAAAAGGTTCCATAATTTGGTGGTTCCCAGATTACGTAAACTAAACTTTAGCTACTCCCTGTTCTCAGTATACTTGTGTGCAAGCCACATCGCAAAATCGCTCCACTTAATTACGAAAAAAAATAATATAAAGTGTCTGTGGTGTCAAAGTACCCCACGCGTGCACAAGTCTTACAAGTTTATTATATGTTAATATAATTGTAAGTGTGGCATACACATATTGTTTATATATTTGTGTTCATGTGTTAATTTTTGCAATTGGTTACCGTCAAAAGTATAGTTTTTGATTAATATTACACACAAGCATCGACAAGCAGGTATCCTCACGTTTGCTGAAATGGTTAGAAGGACTAAAAACGAACACTGAACAGAATATAGAAAATGAAGAAATTTTTGGAGAAGAAGCTAATAGGGACGTAGGAAATAATTTTATAGAGGAAGGATTGGCGACTCATATACAGAACAGAAAATGGACGATTTTTTGTTTTTTATTTCAACAACACACCACGAGGGCTTACAGCCTAAATACTATCGTACCGTGGGTGTCGACAAGGAGGAAAGAGGCAACTTGTTAATTCTGGACTTGAAGGTTTGAAGGTTCGAAGGAGAGGGAAAAACATGTGCTAGCAAGGAATTCCACAACTTGAAAGTCCTCGGGACAAAAGAGCTGGCATAACAAGATTTTCTATGTCTGGTGACTTGGACAGTAAAAGGCTGCATTCGCTCTGTTCCCCTGGTAGATCTGTTGGGGGCAGCAGGTGGAGGAACTATGGAAGGAAGCTCCTCTGAGCAGTGCCCATGCAGATATCTATAAAAGAGAGAGAGAGGTCACCAACTGCAGGTCGGTAGGCAAGGGATGGCAGCCTTTGGTTGAGGGTAGGGTCACCGATGAGACGTATAGCTCTCTTCTGAATGGAGTCCAGGACAGTGAGTGTAGAAGCGGCAACGGCACCCCAGATGTGGGAGCTGTATTCGAGGTTTGGCCTTATTTCTGAAATATATATGGTATATAGATTAGCTAGTGAAAAGTATTTGCGAGCCCGGGCGAGCTTCTGCAATTGATGTGACATGTTGGTGCCAATTGAGATTTCGATCCACAGAAATGCCAACAAGTGAAAAGGACTCATTACTTTGAATAAGTTCATTGTGATGGGTCTAGGGCTGGTGTATCTCTTATGAGAAAGAACGCAAGACTGAGGTTTGGTGGGGTTGAATTGTACAAGATTTCTACTTCCCCAGTCTAAAATTTTTGGAGATCCACGGAGACAGAACCCTCCCTGAGTCAACGAGCCTCATCTAATTGGGTTAGAGAGACAGGCTTAGAATATTGTATATTTGAGTGGAGAATGCTGTCGTCCGCGTAACTGTGAACTGGGTTGGATGTGCTAGAGAGGTCATTGATGTGGAGAAGAAACAAAATACGCGCTAAAGCTGAACCTTGAGGAACTCCTGCATTAATTGGATACAGTTTAGAGCAATCGCCATCCACAACAGAAATGCTCCGGTTGAAGAGGAAATTTGCTGTCCAGGTACAGAGTTTTGGTGGTAGGCCATGGGCCAGAAGTTTTTTGGTTAGGTTTTGTAGTAAGAAGAAGATCCAAGGGATTTGGGCTGTGTGTTGGGATGTAAGGAAAGTAAGTAGGCTGCTAAACCATATTGGCTAAATAATTGCTGACTGCAAAGGCCTCCGCTGCTCTCCCTTGCGTATCGGTTTTTGAGGATCGTAGCCATGCCTTATTATGAACATTGAAGTCACCAAGAATAGTGACCTCGGAGGAAAGATATTCAGAAATCAGATGGTCGTTTTTTTCAGAAAGGTAGTCGAAGAGCTGGACAAAGTTGTTGTCAGAAGGTGACCGGTAAATGCAACAGATGAATTTAGTTTCAGCCCTGAGAGGGAGTTTCATTGAAAGTATGTCTTTTCTTCCAGCTTCTAAAGTGGAGAGTCTGGTGCAGGGTAGATTGCTACGGACGTATGCGCACACGCCTCCATACATTCTAAGGGAAGTAAGGAGCTCATACCTCGGGAAATTAAGGGGATTAGTGGCTGTTTTGGCACTGATTTGGGTTTCGGTGAGGAAGGGGAGTTGAGGCCTATTAGCCTGGAGGAAATGGTGGATGGAGTTCAGGTTAGAATTTAGGCCACATATATTCGGGAAGGATATGTTAAATTTTGATGCCGGCGCCACCTGTACACCCCTCTCCCGGAAATCCGAATGGAAGGGTATTTTATCTCCGGAATCTTTTTTACAAGGAGGAGTCATCATCATTTTTGTTTATAAGGGAAACCGAGTGATACACCAGAACCGAAAACGTCCGTTGAGACTTCACCGACCCCTTGATGTAAGGGGTGGTAGCTCCTCGGGCGTGAAAAAATCCTTTACACTCACGTAAAGGAAAAGTCCACTACGACCTGCTTGACTCCGATTAGTCGCTCTGCACGACAGGCAGGAGTTACCTTGGGCCTATTCTTTTAGTTAGTCGCCAGACCCACAAAAGACGGTAGTGATGAAGAAAGTAATGAGAAACTACAGAAGATTATGGTTTATTTTATTTGGGGAAAAATAATACAACGCGCTGAAATTATATATATATATATATATATATATATATATATATATATATATATATATATATATATATATATATATATATATATATATATATATATATATAGACCGATATCACTAATTTCCAGTATTGCTGAAGTCGTTGAGTGTCTCCTAAAAAAAAACGCTTCGATTATTATATATTCGGTTATCTAAATAAATATGGAATCTTATCTGAAAAGCCATACGGGCTTCAGGACAAAAGCATCTACCATAATTAAACTGACAAGGAATATGATCAAAGTTCAGATAACACCAAATCATCATTGTGTGTCTTATTGGACGTAAAAAAGCATTCGATACGGTCGATCACGCAAGATTTGTTGAAATATTGGAGACAATGGAGTTTATGGAGAGACAGCAACAACTGTTGCAGAGTTATCTATCTGACAGATATCAGTTAGTGAGTGTGAATGGTCTTTTGAGCGATTTGGTAAAAATGAGCGCCGCAAGGAACCATTCTGGGATCCTTTACTTAATTACTTAATATTAATATAAACGATCTTTTTCAGGTTGAATCATTAGGAAAGAGAGTCGGGTACGCGGATGATGCTGCTATATTTTATAACGCAGCATCATGGGATATGTTTCTGTTAGTACCACTACTTGCCTACTCTTGAAATATTGTTTGAGAATGGTGTTCTTTTCGGAGCTTATAATACCTGTCTACCGCGGTAAGCTTCTTTTACGATGGCGTTACTGTCAGTGACAAAGTTATTTGATGATACTGACCCTGCCTGCGAGTACTGCAAGAACGATTCTGCAAGTATGTCGTTTTTTGCCAGTAAGTACAGTCCTTGCCTAATGTGGCAACCTTATTTCAGGATAGCGTGAGTACAGTACTTGCCTTATGTGGCAATATTCTTCGAGGATGCCGTTCCTGTCAGTGAGTACAATATTGGCCTGATGTGGCAAGATTATAATATGCTGGCGCAACTGTCAGTGAGTACAGTACTTGCCTATGTAAGATTATCCGAGGATGGCGTTACTGTCAGTGAGTACAGTCCTTGCCTGATGTGGCTAGCTTATTTCAGGATTGCGTAAATGCCAGTGAGTGCATGTAATTGCCTAATGAGGCAACCTCAACTATCCTTGGAGGACGGAGTTACTGTCAGTGAGTTCAGTGCTTGTTTAGTGTGGTACGAATATTTCATAGTGGCGTTCCTCTCACTGAGTACAGTGGTTGTCTCATTTAGCAAGATTGTTGGAGAATAGCGTTACTGTCAGTGAGTATAGTTCTTTTCTAAGGTTACAAGATGGTTTTGGACTGGGACTCCTGCAACTGGGTACGTTATTGCCCTTATGTAACACGGGTTTCTAAGATGACGTTACCCTTTCGGATTATTTTCGTCCTGACCTATTCTAACAAGCTTCTTTCAGGATGGTGTTTCTGTCAGTAGGTACAGTTTTTTGTCAATACCGTAAGACTATTACTTCCTGGATATGGTGTTCCCTCCCGTTTGTGAATACGGTACTCGCCAAGGTACCGAAGTACCAATTTTTTTCTCTAATGGAAAGTTGTTCCTGTAATATAGTAGCTGCCTACTATGGCAAGCCCTTTATCGCCCTAAAATGATCTTTTCTATAGAAAGCGAATAAAAAAAGGCCTGGTTGATCACAACTTTTTTGCCTTCGAACTATTGTTATTGTTCTGCAGTTAGTGAGTGCAGTTATTGGATAATGTTGCAAGTTTCCGACTTTAATTTTCAGCAAAAGCAGCATTGACTCCTGTAGCAAACCACTTATCTCTATAGTATTTGCCAACTAGGACAAGATTGGTATCTATCTGGTGTAGTTCTTTTTTCTGCTTATTCTTACCATTTATAAAACAATTATTTGTAAATTTCTTTTTGCATGTCCTAGCAGGTTAATCGTTTTTCTTTTCTAGTGGGGCAATCTTTTCCCTTCCCACTCTTTGCCTGGAGTAGGACGATATGTTCTATTCTTATTGCTCATCGTTGCGCGATTAGTATCTAGTTGAGATGCTGTTTTCTGTTATTCCCGAATGTTACCTGTCACGGAATATTGTACTTGCCTGTTCCGTCGTATTATTTACTCTCAATGTATACAATATTTCATGAGCAGCTTCGTATCTTGCCTGCACCACACACCTTCCTCCCCAAATAGACTATTTGAGATAAGTGCAATCTCATTGTAAGTGACTGTTAGCAGACACTTGCTCGACACTTACTCTTTTATGGTGTGGTTGCTTTCAAACTGAACCATAAATTGTCCGTGCGTATTTATCTCCGCCTATAGTTAAGATCTTAGGCCTCCTTAAAGTATCCATCAAGTTTGAACATATCGCTTTCCAGCCCACTGTTCATCGTTTCATTTATTTGCGCAGCCTAAAATGTCCGATTAGCACCGTTTTTTGCTTCTCAAGCTACTGCGGAGGAGGAGGAGACTAACAAGACGTAGGTCTCCTGAATCCTAGAGGAGACCCTTTCTACTACAATTCGTCACGGAAAAAACCGCCACATTCCTTCTACATTTGTTAAAAGCTTCACAAAACCTCGACTACAGTTACAGTTTTTGAATTTTGTTGTGGATGAGCACAAAACCACGACCTTTTTTTCTGAAGGGCCCATGCAGCATGGATACTAAATTTAAAAAATAACACAATGAGCTTCTCAGATAATTACAAATTTGTTTTAAAAAACTTTTTTGTTATTTTGTTTGCAGAAACTGGTTCGATTGACTTGATTAAAACCGATCATTCAAGCGATTAATATGGAAAAATACTTACCTGCCACCTATAATTTCATAGATGCATTCCATTTGTAAATAAAAATTAAATTTTCGGAAAATTTGCAGATTAGCACATGGGGAGTGTTTGAAAAATATTTCCATAAACATGCTTAGAAGACCTTCTGGATGCCTAAACGACAAGAATAATTTCTTGCAAACAGCCCACAAGAAAGTTACGGGACCAAGAGTGAATAGGAGTGCTGGGCGGAGAAGAATATAAAAAGGAAATGTGAGCGGAAAGTGCGAAAGAAACAGCTTAGTTGGACCTCTTTAAGCTGCCTTTGTACCATTTTGCAGCTCTACCTCCTTAAAATCCTGTTTACCGCACTCAGGTAATATTGGCTGTATTCACCGCAGGTCCCGTAAGTTTCTTAGCGGTTGCTCCAAAGGATTTTTTCTTGTTTAGATTTCTCTCGTTTATGCATTGAGGGTGGTGGTAGGCATGCAGAAGGGGGAGGAATACTCCCGCGACGAAGCAGCGAACCGAGATTTTCAACTCATGTTTAAATTGTTATCTCACTTCATTTCTTTAAATATTGTTCCAAAAATGATTTTGAGGTTGCCTTGTTTTACAGTCTTACATAGTAAGCTGCAATATTTTATCATTTTCAAAAAGTAGTGATACAGCAACCGTAAATAAGTGTTGGAAAGGGTCTGGGTGCAGCAAGTATGTTATGATAGAAAATTCTCGTAAAAATATTTCAAATCCGATAGCTCAATAAATTTCCCATTAAGCCAGAATCTTCAATCTTGAACCATAGTAACACCTATGTAAACACACTGAGGGTACTAAACTAAAGAAAAATAACATAATGAGCTTCGCGGATAACTACAAATTTGTTTTAGAAGAGCTTTTTTGTTGTCTATTGTTTGCCAAAACTGGATGGGTTGACTAAAACAAACCATCTAAGCAATACATAAGGAAAAATACTTGCCATATTTATAATTTGACAGGTACATTCCCTTTGTAAATATTTTTTTTTCTGAAAATTTTTTGTAACTTTAATGCAGCACTTACATATTATATCTAAGACCAAATTTTAAATTTTTCGCTCCACATAAAATATTATTTTTTTCAAATAATCGCTAACTGGGACCCTACAACCGATATCCAAGGTCCATTTAAATTTAAAGAATTAGTTTTAATAATATATCTTACTAATAGTGTACAATTATTATGAAAATTCACTACTATAACGCACTTGCTGCGTCCCGAACCTTTTTTTTTGCTTTTTTCCTTTGACGCATATTATGTAGTTGTTGCAATAGTTATCTAAACATCTACAAAACTCGTTTACGAAACTTTTAATAAGACTAATATAAATCATGACAAATTTTGTTACAATCAGTATTTACATATATGCTGACGGCTTGTTTATGGTATTCCTTGATAAAGCCGCTTTTTAATCACTGACTAATAGAGAATACGTCTATAAAACAAACCATATTTCCTATTAATAGACGTTAATGGTAGGTAGTTCCACATTTTCTAATGCAAGCAAGCTATAATCAGTCCCATTCCTGGCATTCTTCAGTTTCAGGTAAGCTCGTCCTTCGGTAACCGCGTGTATTCCTCCAACAATTAACGTCCAGTTTTTGAAACCACATAAAGACTAATAACAGAAGGTCGTCAGTCAACCTATACTTTTATTCCTCTTTGTCAGTGCTCCTCAAACTTTGTCTATGTTATATCCAACCTGAAATAATGATAAAGAAGTATGTAGTTCAACAATTGTAACATATGTAGTCTCAGCAGTATAAGTTTTATGTTTACCGATGGTCAAACTATGACTTCATAGCAGCCAGTTAGTTTTTTCAACAAATCAAGTTCAATGCTGTGAACTCCAGCTTTCGGAATATGCGTAAAGCTGTCAGGGTTATGTACTCTGCAATATTATATGACATTTATAACATCCTTAAAAAATGGATCAAATTGGTAATGCGAAAGTACCCATACATCTATGATTCCCTTGTCCAGAAACAAGCCAAAGTCTAGGGGTCTTTGTTTAAGTAAACAATATTACCTATTTACATAACATATTCCTTTTTAATAACAAATTAATAAAACAGACCCCGAAAAAAAGAAAGCAATGAATATCCCCAAGAAAAATTAGCTTCTTAGTGAATTTTCTTTAAAAAAAATTACTCTTGGGGAGATTGCGACTTACAAATTTAAATATATTTAAATATATATGTATATATATATATATATATATATATATATATATATATATATATATATATATATATATATATATATATATATATATATATATATATATATATATATATATATATATATATATATATATATATATATATATATATTGTGTGTGTGTCACTCAGATAACTCAAAAAATAATAGGCCAATTTCGATCAAATTTGGTGAGTACCTTTCTTTTACAAAGGGCTTGGGCAAGTTCTTTAGCCAGAAATATCGGCCCAGTTTTTCCCGGAAAATTTTGTGTTTTCTTTCGGAAAATTTGTATATATCCGGAAATAACAAAGTTATGGCAACCAAATTTGGTACGCAGATTTATGTCATTAAAAGTAAACCAGGTACCAAAATTTAGATGTGTAAGTTAAAAGACAAAAAGTTGTAGGCATTTAAAGAAAGAAAATTTGGATGCCACCGATGACCAGAGAAACGCACAAAAACAAAATATGCTGGCTGGATAACAAAATCTATTGTATATTACAGACAACGATTTAGTTTTTTAGCACAAAAAGGTCAAGAAATGACAGAAAAATTACTTTCAAAATTTTATAATTTTTCCCCTTAAACGTTAAAGTAACGATTTGAATCGTCAAAATTGGCAACGTCTATACAAGGAACCTGAAACAAATACAGGTTATGTAGAGGAAAGGTCACAAGAAGTGTGTTTTACAAACCCTTAAGTTTTAGCTTCAAATGCTATTGTACTTCATTTTACTAAAATATTTCCAAAAAATTCATTTCAAATAGAACCTTTCTCTGATGCTTTGGCAATAGTTTTAGTTATAAGGTGTATTCTAATTAAAACATAAAGAAAAAACTTTGTACCCCATTTTAAGCACATTGCGGGCACGAATCAGTGTCAGATTTGGCATAGTTAAAGAACAGCATATATATATATATATATATATATATATATATATATATATATATATATATATATATATATATATATATGCTGCGGTTAAAATTCATATAAAGAATCAAACCATAAAGGTAAAAGGTATGCATAATTTGTGTTACAAATAGATTAAACAAGGCTGTGTTCTAATTAGACAAGACGGATTCGCAGATATTATATAAAAGTCTGTGGTCAAATAGTCGCACTGAGATTATATAGGTAACCTCTCTGATCAAAGAACATCAATAATGTTTAAACTAAAAAAAAAAATTGCGGTCGAATTTCGACCACCGTACAGGACCACTAGTTTATATCTAATAACCGATCAGATTACAAAATCACTATTGAGGAGATCGCGAATTTTGAATTTAAACAAAAATTCTTCAAATGAGCGCGAAGTAGGCACCCTAGGGCACATGTCCGGGGATAGTTTCAATTTTCATGTTTATGTATATATAAATGTATGACACCGATAACTAAAAAAATATAGGGCGGAATTTGATCTAATCCGGTGAGTACGTTTATTTTACAAGTGGCTTCGATATGTTTATTACCCAGGCAAATCAGCTCAGCTTTTCCCGGAAATTTTTGAGTTTCCTTTTGAAAAATTCTTATATCTCCGCAAATAACAAAGTAAGGAAAACCAAATTTGGTACGCGGGTTTATATCATTAAAGGTAAATTTGCTACCAAAATTTAGACCTGTAAGTTAAAAGTTATAGGCATTTAAAGAAAAACGTTTGGGGTTTTCTTCAAAACGTCAAAGTTGCAATTTAAAACGTCAAAATTGGCAACATTTAGGCAAATAACCCAAAACTAATACGGGTTATTTAAGAAAATATCGCATGAAGAGTGTTTTACAAACCCTGAAGTTTCAGCCTCAACCGTCATTGTACTTCATTTTACTAAAATGTTCCCAGAAAATTAATTTCAAATAGACCCTTTCTCTGATGCTTTGGCAGTAGTTTTAGCTATGGAGTTTATCGTTTAATGGTATATAATTTTTAGTGAATTTCCGTAAAAAATCAATCAAGTTCAACATATCCGTTATTATACAAGATACAAAAAAACTGTATACGCTAATTATAGGATATCTTGAGCTACATCTTAAAAAAATATTTCTACAATTACTGGCTGGCCCATAAGACGTTGGTGATACAATATTTCTTTTTTTTTTAATCGAACACGCCTCATTTTTGAATTTTATATCGAAATATAATGCATGTTTGTAAAAAAAGAAGTTCTGGACGCAGCAACAAGTGCGTTATGGTAGCTAATTTTTATTATATGCTTAAAATTTGAATTGCTCAATTTACTATTAACCTATAAGGTTCGTTGGCCGGGAAACTAGTATTTACCGGAATATTTTACGTTTAGTTTCGGAAAATTTTTGTACATTCTCAAACAATAAAGTTATTTTGATGAAATATGGTAGATTGTTTTACCTATACAGGTTATACTGGTAAGCAAATTTGATGTCTGCTTTATTTTAAAAAAAAACACATATATGCTATTAAAAAGATGTTTATGAAAACTCACTACCATAACGCACATGCTGCATCCAGACTATGAATTATATTTTTGAGATTGATATAATAAGAGCGCGTTACATTCAACAATGTCAAATGCTTAATATCTATTTACTTTTTTTGAGCAATGTTAGTAAGAAACAAATAAAATCCGTTTTCAAGCAGCTTTTAATTTTAAACCGTGGTGGTAACTAAAAATATATTTTTTATCCCCAGAGAAAAAATCAAATTGTACCATATCAGGATGACGACGATTATATTGTAATTTGTATTTCTCAGGCCTTCTTGCTAAAGTGTAGGAGCACCATCTTGTTGGACTTTTAATTCGAACATTCTGTGAGCGTTTTCTTTCTGCAAAGCTTCTTAAATTATGCTTTGCAAGACTCCTCCTTCCATTTAAAAAATTGTTTAAAGACACACACGCGCGCTTACACCCACGGCAGGATGCATGCACGGAAGCATCTATCCATGCCCGCACGCATGTTGAAATATGGTAGATCTGAACGAAAAATTGTATTTTTCTGATAAAAAAACAGTTAACAAAGTTAACGAGTGTTTAAGACATACAATTATAACGGCACTGTATAACAAAATTCAAAATCGTCACTCTAAATTCATTTATGATTAATATTAATATCTGCTTAAAAAGTATTTTTATAAATCGACTGAATACATAAAATTATATCATTTACAAGTTACTTACTGCAGATTTCAATATTCATTTCTGCTATCAGAGCTTTCCACTTTTGTTAAAGAAATCTCTGAAATTAAGATTTACCTGTGTCCGAAACCAAGAAAATAATTTATGTAATCATGAAATGTGTTTGAGAGTCACTGCTTTAACATATTCCCAGCACTCAGCCACAGACATTAAGGAATGCGACAGGCTTAAAGAGGATTCTTCTGAAGATGATAACCTAATTTCCTGTATGATAAGATGACGTCAGCATCAAGATATGGCCGCCAGCTATATAGCTTTCTAACTTACTGGAAGTTTAATAAGGGAAATGCCCTGGGTACATGCATAACAGATAACTTGCAAGGAAATCCACAGCCACATGCATTAGATGTCGAGAGGGATTAAATTAATCTTGGTTTAACACCAACAGGGAAAGCAAAAGTCAATGAATAGTGTCAACAACGTAAAACTGTTTCTTCACGGTGGATAACTAAATGTATAAACTAACAATTTTTAAGGTTAAATATCCATCTTTTTTAGTGAATTTTCATTAAGGGCATTTTCTAATAGAGACAAACAAAAAGCAGGATCACCCCAAAAAACATAAATAATGACAGAGCTATGTGCTAGATACGTATTTCGAAACGAAGTTGTATTCATCAGTAGCTGTCGCTATCGATGAAGACAACTTCGTTGTCGAAATACGTATCTAGAGCATTGATCTTAGATTGTAAGTTGTTTAATGAGCCGTGTAGGCCTTTGGCCTATCAGCGCTGAGACCCTAATGGATCTTTGTGCATACTCTCTTTTCTAATAATTGTCCAAAATTTTCAGATTTTTTTATAGTCCACTATCTTTTTGGGGGATAGTTTACCTATTTCTTGGGGCGCTAAAGTCACCCCTCCAAGGTATTTGAGCCTTTCGTAAAACTGAACCATTCAGTTGCATATCAAGTGTTCTGTTGTTTCTGCTGCCTCAGTGCATCAGGCTTTTTGTTAGTCCGTAATATGGCCCTGGACCATAGAATGGTGTTGGTACTGCCCTCTCTGCAAAGCTATCTGCTTCCTCATTTCTTTCAGTTCCTTGATGTACTGGTACCCACCTCAAGATTACTTTGTTGCTCGTAGCCAGTTGCTTCAAGGATCTTTTTTTCAGTCCCAGATCAGATTAGACTCGATTTTGAAAAATTCGTTAGTACTGCCTGACTGTCTGGGGGGGTGTAGATCTCTCAATTTCTAAGTCTTCTTGGAATGCACATAGATTTATAGCAAGAATTTCTGCTTGGGGCATGGTGGAAGTGTTTCCTAGGGACTGAGCGAGTCTAATATTAGGTCCTCTTATTCCCAGTCCTGCTCCCTCCATTTGTTTAGACCCGTCTGTATATCATACAGATGAATTGCTTTTTAGCCTTACACTGTCCATATCCCATGCTTGGTGGTCACCTATGACCACGTCAATGGAACTGTAAAGTCCAGTTTACCTGGCACTTGATCTGTTGGTTTGGCCAGTTCCTCCAATGGAATAAGTTCCGGGATCTTCAAGCGGCGCAAAACTCTGTTATTATTTGTGTCTTTTTTTGGGTGCTTGGTGTTTTTTGTTTCAGTTTCCAAGTAGTGTCCAACCTCGGTCATTTACTAACAGAGAGGTCACGATTGTGGGACATTCCAAAAATTTCCTTAAATGAAAATGTTCTATGAAAAATGGGGATTTCATTGAGCAGAGAAATTCTTTATATTTATTGGGTTTAATATTTTATTAACACCATGTATAATATTTAATATTAAATTATTTATGATATGATATTTATTATGTTATGTTATGATATTATTTTAATTAGGTCAGGTGTGTATAATATGTATTATGATATATTTGGTATATTGGGTCTTTTTTAAATGTTAAATTTTGTGTATATAATGTGATTTCAGATAAGTAAATAAATATGTTTTTTTTTTTATTCTATGTATGATTTATTTTATTTCTGTTGCTTGCCTTGCATATATGTGTATTTTTAGTTGCATATAATACTGCTTTAAAATAGGATTATAGTTTTCATGTTACCAACCGCCTTTATTCAAATCTTACCGGCCATTGACTGATATTTGAATCATACAAGTTTTTCTGTTTCTCAAATTATAATAATATTTTTCAACATCTTTACATACATTTATTTAACTTTAATATTAATATTCTGATACAAAAAAGTTTATAAATAAATTTAATACAGATATCTTTTTATATATGCATACTCTTTATATTTAATGACAATAATTAACCTCACATGAAATTGCTAAATTTGATAGTTGTCATAAGCAAAAAACTTTAGTAATTTAAGGGTTGGGTACCTGTGTTTGTACTTCAGCTGTCACTCCTTGGTTGAGATTTAATCATTCACAGACCTCATTCTTGACAATGAGCCTCTACTTGTGAATTCCTCCATCAATTCCAATTGTAGTTTGTAGACAAAAACGCATCAATCTTATACCTAGCAACGAATTGTTCGTATCCAAGCAGTTCTGGTCTTTATGGCAACAACCAGCTATGTACCTTCTTCTTTGCTGATTACACTTTTAATTCTGTTTTGTTCACTTTAAAGTTCACTCACTCGTCTTTATCAATAATCCTTGACCTAGTTATAAATTTTCCAGCTATTAATTTTTATGAATTACCTGGTATAATACTATTTTTTGTGAACTGACGCCGTATAGTGTCCCTTAATTTTTATATCTAAATTACAACGTCGTTTTAAATACATCTCACATAATACTATATTTAACGTTAGTTTGTAATGTCCTCTACGCTTCAGTACTACATTTGCATATTATTTACTTTAATTTATTCAATATTTTTATTGTTTTCGGTGGAGTAACGCCTTATACCATCAACTTTTTTTCAAAGCTACAATACAAGAGAGTTTGTCAACTATTTTCATCTAAGAATCTAAATTTTATTTCCAAAGCATTCTCTTCACGTTTAATTCCTTGTTTATAACTGTTAAATATCGCTTAGAATCTTTGCTCTGGCGTTCACGCTAGTTTAATCTTGACATGTTGTGACGTTCATGTCAAATTTATAAATATATAACAAATTTCAACTTTGTATGCAAATTTTTAAGTCTTTAGCTTATTACACCTTTACACTATGACTGTTATCAAAAAATCTAACTTTTGATGAGCTGTAAGCTATTAATTACATATTTATTTCAGCTGGATAAAGTTTAATCTGACTGTTTTAAAAAAACTTCAATGCATTTGAAACATTTGAAAACTTATTCCATTTTATAAATTTTAATTGAAATGATTCAATCTACTGGTTTCAAATGCCTGAAATTACATAGAACATTAATTTAACTTGTTTTTAGTAGTTGTTTTATAGCTATGACCCCTTTTATAAGCTTTGTGTGATAAATATATTTCACATTTTGTTTGCATTAAACCATCACAAAAAAATTATCTATAGAACTTAAATTATAAGTTAACTAGATAAACATTTTCATTCTTTGTGCAGTTCAAAAACACTGTCTATTTTATGTACACTTTAATTGTCATAAAACTTGTGCCAGGTCTTTACCTTTAAAAATATATATATATATATATATATATATATATATATATATATATATATATATATATATATATATATATATATATATATATATATATATATATATATGACCTTGACCTACTTCTTTTGCACTTTCAAGTGTTCAGATTTGATTAAAAGTTTTATAACTTGCTTATATTTAGATCACAAACCAATTGATTATCATTATTTATTGTAGAAACGCCTTTTTCATTTATTTGAAAGTTGAATTGTCTTAGTTTCAAGCTGCGCTCAGCATTTTACTTAATATTTCCTTTTTCAAGCGTAATTTCTCCTATGCATTGCTTTTAACTACCTTTTTCATTTTGTTCTCAGTTCTCCACCCTTGTAGATTAGAAACAATACTGGAACTCGTGTAGTTGTAGTCGAAAATATAGAAATTCTACTGGATACCAGATCGTCTACATGTTCTGTAAGATCGTTTACATTATTTTTACTTTTACATTACATTTGAATTTTAGCTTGTGTAATTTATACGAATGTATATATATTGTGAGTGTATATGTATTTACTCATTTTACCTGTCCCCGATATAAATAACATCATTCGATTATTTATTTAAACATGGTGTTTTAGATTTCCTGTTACTACTGTTACTTTAATTTTTATTTCTACTTTTCAGATTTTTGAAGACTTCATTGGCAATGCTCTTACTTAAAATTGTCCTGTGAAGCATATCTTTCTACTGGAGTCAGTATCACGCAAGGTATTACCTGCCTTTTTACAGTGTTTGTACTTTAGTTGTACAACGCCTTATACGATTAAAAATATGCTGCCAATTTCTCGACCGACTGGATTTATATGGCTGGGGCTGTGCTGTGTAGCACTTTAATCCCAAAGATTTAGTTTTAGCTAATAATATTTTAGTTTTAAAGCCTAGTTCTTAAGCTTTTCTTTTCAGGTTTATTTTTAGTTTTTCATGCCTAGTTCTTAAGTTTTATTTCAGGTTTAATATTTTTAAATATTAATGCAACTCCCCCAGATAAAGATACTTTATTATAGAATTTGAATCCAGTATATCTAATTATTTATTTTAAAACTGTTTTTGTAAATTATTTTCTCCCAGATAAAATTCTTTTTAAATTTTTTTCACGTCGTCTATAGTCATCTCCGCCTAACTATCGTTGTTTAGTACTAAAATTTCCCCCAGATAAATCCCTTTTTTAAAATTTTTACATTTTCTATAGTTTAATTCCACCTTGTTAGCGTTGTTTATTTATCAAATTTGAAGATATATTTTATATTAAAATTCTCTCCATCTGCCTGGTTTTACTATTACTATGAGATTAATATATGGTATATTACCTTTTTTCAATGACACCCTGCTCTAACATTTCGTCAATCTCTTCTGCTACCTTTTTTTCGATATCTCCTTTTGAAATAGTATAAGTTTTTGGTGTAAAATTTTTAGTATCGCAACCACAATTTTATGTACATGGCCTCTCAATATTCTTTCACTATCAGTACATACCCCTATATTCATATAGTCAGCTTTGTGGCAATAAGTACTTATGCAATTGTCGATATCTGCGTAATTCCATTTAAAATATCAACCAATGCAACCACTACGCTTTTTAGGACCAATCTGTATATGTTGGGTATCCTTGAAAAGACGATGCTACGCCAACCCTACAATACTCGTGAAAAGATTTTTATTGGTTGTTTTCCGTGCATAAGATATTTTTGTGTTGGTATTAATAGTATCAATACATGTACTGCAATAATTAAAGTGCCGATATCTGCGTAACTATAGAATTTGGGCATAGGGTACCTTATAACAAAGTTAATCTAGAGTTTGCACGAATCCATAAATTGATATAATATGCAGGGTGTTCCATTTCAAAAATCAGTCATTGCAACCACTACCCTTTTCAGGACCAGCCTGGATGTTTTGTCGTAACATGAAAACATGCACCTATGGCAACCTTATAACACGTGTTAAAATCTTGTTTTAATCGTTTTCCGTTTGCGAGATATTCAGATGTTTCCATACTTTAAAGTAACCCTGTATGTATGTATGTATGTATATATATATATATATATATATATATATATATATATATATATATATATATATATATATATATATATATATAAACCTTGTGAAATATTGTTTATAAAAAGTCCAAACACAGAAGTGCGTTATGGTAGCCAATGTATTTTAAGCTCTAACCACTCAATTGTCTATTAACATTAACATTTTTGGATGTGCACACGCATATCAAATGTCTAAAAAATAAGTATTTTCGGAGATATAAATTTCGTACGATTGAGCTGGTTAATGAACTCGTCCAAGAGATTTACGAAAGAAACACACAATCGGTGAATTAGATTTAGGTAATATTATCGAGGTATTTATTCTGTAATTGTTGAAATGAACAATAAACATATTATTATTAATTAAGCAAGTTGAATGTCTGCACGTTCCGCCCTTCGAAGGGGCGTAAAGACGTCAGTCCTGTTTCCATGCGATGTTGGGCACGTTAAAATTCCTACCCTCCTTACAAAAAGGCAGGGGTTCGGCAAATTTTACAGGATAGTGAGGTGAAACTGCTGCGACGTTGTAAAAAGGTAAAAAAAATTTACTCTCAATACTGACTTTTCTTCATTCTGTTCAAATTATGACAGAATGTTTATTTGAAATGTATCGTTTTTGTCAATGATGAACGACGTTGCAAAAAGGTTAAAAAAATTACTCTCAATACTTACTTTTCTTCATTCAGTTCAAATGATGACAGAAAATGTATTTGAAACGTACCGTTTTTGTCAATTATTCCTGTATGAGTGGCCAGTTTTAACACAGAAAAACGTCACAGTCGGTGATTGCTAAACGAAGATTCTAAACTAAATATCGCTTCTAGAGGGCAAAATATTGCGTGGCACGTGTTTGATAAGTTTTTAGTTTTATGTCTAAATTGTTACCTCATTTCATTTATCCAAAATGTTTGCAAATTATTTTCTTAAGCAGATCTTTTTTGTCAGTCTCACATTGAAAGCAATAGTATTTGATCATTTTCGAAGAGAGTCTAGATGTCACAAGTACGTTATGGTAGCGACTTTTAAAAAAATATTCCAAATCCTAATATTCAAATAAATTCGTAAATAGCCTAGATAAGTTTATTAGATAGCCTAGATTGTAATTTTCTAGCTTCATATAAAATTAATTTAATAATTTTAAGTTGTTCTCCCAAAAGGATGCCACAAGATCAAAAAATATTGTAATTACTAAAAATGATATAACCAATTTTAATGAGAAAAGAAAAGAAATTCTGCAGCAAGCGGCCGAAGGATGGCCAAATATTTAAATTAAGATTTGTAACAACACCGATCTAAATTCAAACTGAAAGATAACCTGATAATTTTTGTCGTACGGTAAAATGGATGCTCTTCTTCATATGTTTATTTTTTCACCAGCAAATTTTCATTATTTTTTCTTAAAAGACATTTACCCAACATTTATTTTTTAAGGAAACCCGTTATTATGAAAATTTGCTTCCATAACGCCATTGCTGCGTCTGGACTTCTATTAATTATCTTTTACGCGTTGGGGAGAAAATCTACACATACGACATTATGGCTGCTGACAGACGCCATATTGTGTTTCTGGACACTTAATACAACTTACGTGACTCTCAGGCTAAAGACGAATCTAATAGCCCCTCATTTATAAAAATTCATAAAATACGATAATAGATTTCACAAAACTTACATAGTTACGTGGGAAAAATATAACCCTGCCTCTGCTGTCGTGCAGTCTGGTAAAAAGATACTAGATTACGAAAACCTAATAACACTTTGGGTATTGCATTTTAAAACCTCTATATTTCAAATATGTTTTTAAAACGTCTTATTTAGTTGCTTTATGGAGTTTGGATTAGGTAAGAAAATTACCTCCAGCTTTTACATGTTTGATTTTAACCCAAATAAAATGTAACGGCGAATAATTCATACGAAAATCATAAAATAAAGACGAGTTTTAATTTAGCAAAGGCATTCCTCAACATAACGTCAAATGATAACCGAATTCTGACTTAAGTTGTATAGCAGATAGATTCCAGCAACATTGTTGCGTATTCTACAAAAGCAAATTGGTCTTCCTATAGACATTATTGAAAATCGGGTACTCCTGACAAGCAAAATAAAAATAAATTGTACAAAACAATATATTTACGTATCTGGTTTTACCTTACATTTCTTTAATTATACGGTAGGTATAAGTACAAACATAGAAATGAGCTGCAACATACAAATTCCAAGAGCACATGCTACTTTACAAATGGCATCTTGTTGCAAGGTAAATAACAGCATAATACTTAATGACATAGACTACCATATGGCAAACTGAGGAATCTGCTTCGGTGGATATAAATGTCCACTACTTACTTCTAAATGTGTACAATAAAATTTCTTACATTTGCAATGGTGTACGTTGTCTTCTATAACATTCCTTACATGGTTATTTTGCTAATTTGTGTCACATTTGGTCATAACGAAGCGATCTTGTGCTAAATAACTTATTATTCATGTATGCGGTATCTGATATCTAAATGCACGGTGCATATGAATCAATTTGAAGTCAAAATATGTTACGTGAATACGTTATTCAATTTGTGAACGTTTTTTAGTCTAAACTAGCTGACCCGACATACCTACGTTGTCCCGTCCAAATTTCAATATGTCAAACGACATTGCGCACGACGCGAAATAAATGGGAGAAAAAAGCACTTTTTGTTTTTCCCGAATTTCACATTTTTTCGGGGAAGTTTTCCAATTTTTCTTTCCATAAAAACCTTGCTTGAACTATTACGAACGTCTCTAAAATAAAATTAGCCAAATTTATCCAGCGGTTCTCAATTGATGTGCTTACCAATGAACAGCATTTAATTTTTAATTATATAGATGTAGCATTAACTTTAAAGAGTAAATGTTTTTGTCACATTAATGTAATTACTACCTAAATTTAATAGCAGCAACTTGCAAATGACAGTTTCCAAAGTTTTGTATGCAAAGGAACATGATCTAGAATAGGTATTTTGGCCTCTTAAAAATGTTAACAAATTATAATATATCAGTTATTTTAGTTGAAAAAAAATATATATGATTTTGTAACAATAAATCAAATAAACAAAATGGTTATTGGCTTTGGTTTCGTATTAACTTAGTTTTTTTTTTAATTCGCCATCATTTTTGCTGCGGAATCAGTCTACATTCGCGTAGTTTTCCATAACTGTAAGTGTAGGTCCATCGATAATCTCTTGCACCCTCTCACCCCTTTTTTGGTCCCTTTCGCTCCACTTTCACACTTCTCTCATCCCATAAACTAATATTCTAAGAGTATATTCACTCATATAGATACATATATTAGAGCCTCGGTGGTTCAGAGGTAAGAACGTGTGCCTCTGAACCGAAGGGTACTGGGTTCGATCCCAAGGTTCTCCTTTCACTTTTTCAGTACAAACTGTAACATTAATATCAACCGAGGCTCTGGCATTGTATTTTAACAAGTTGAATGTCTGCACGTTCCGCCCTTCGGAGGGGGCGTAAAGCCGTCGGTCCCGTGTCCATGCTATGTTGGGCACGTTAAAGATCCCTACCATCCTTACAAAAAGACAGGGGTTCGGCAAAATTTCCAGGATGGTGAGGTGAAACTGCTCCCTGGCATCGGTGATTGGCCATAGTCGCGGAAATAGGCCGACGTTAAAGAAAGAAAACATACCAAATACATATATTACTTTGTTATCAGATGGCACTATTTATGTATTCCACAGGAAAACTTAATTCATGTAAAAAAGGGAAGTATGTTCCAAATTGTAAATGTGCCAGGTATTTTTGCCTTATTAATCGCCTGGATGATTTCGCTTAAGTCAAACTAATCAAACAGTTCTCTCCAACACCAAAAAAGGTTTCTAAAAACAAATTCTCTATTAATAAGTTTTCCGGGCCGCCCGCCTGTCACGTATCACGTGTCATGAATTAATAAAATTGTGACTTATTCGCTGGTGACTGAAACATATTCGACTCTTTCGATCTTAGTTGACATCTTTTTAAGTTTAAAAATAAAACAACAAACTGTTTTAACACTATTTTCACATAGACGCCAAAATGTGACAAAAATTTATCAAATCATGGTTTGGTTTGGTTTGGCAAAAACGTCATATTTTCTATTATAAAGCGACAGTTCTTTGAACATTTTTTATTGCCTTCCTTAAGCCATGATCCTATAACTATCTATCATATTTTCAGTCTGAAACTTTAATTGGGGCCGTTCATGAAGCGACAATTATAGTGTATCTCGAAATTTTATTGAATCCCCCACTTAAAAAACAGTCACTTCACAAATTTTCAATTCGATGCCATCTGCCATTGTAACGCCGTAATTGTCGCCAGTCAGTGATCCGTTATAGGAACGTCCTATCACGGAGCAACCACTAAACTGGGGAATGATTGCCACGTTACGGCGTGGTATCAAGAACTTATCCAGCTACGTTCCAACACTGTAGCCTTCACGTAGCGACGATATAGCAAAATGGTAACGGCCCCTATTACAGGACTTGTCACTGCCTACTCTCTTGAGCTTGCTTTCTTTGTCTTGAAAATTATTTTCCACAATAATATCTTTCTCCAACTATTCTGTTCTAAAACCGTCTTTGTATTTTATTCCAATTATATAGATACTAGCGAGACTACAAGTTAACATTTGCTTTCTGATGCTTTACATTTAGCCTCATCACTTATATGCTTGTTTTGCACTGACAATAAAGGCGTGTTCACAACAGCATAATAATACTGTTTTAAACTGCTATTGTCTGCCCGTTTAACTTCTCACGTAGGATGTTGCATAATGTCTGCAAAGCTATGTTTGTTGGTCAAGCGTCTTGTCTTTTTTTTTTGACGTATGACATTATGGTTGGATCACTCACATTACACACTACTAAACTTACACACTGCATCGCATGCTGTTGTGGTGCAACAAGCATCCTTCATAAATTACGGGGACGACTGTAGAGTGAAAAATAATTTATAGTGAATTTAGAGAGTTGCTACCGCTTTGTAGTAGCAACAAATAGTAGCATTTACTTCTTCAAGTAGCGGAAAGGCGACTGCCACCAAAATATATGACCAAGAAGTTCCAGAGCAATAAGGTGTATATATAAAGAGGCCGGCAGCGTCAGGGTAACAATTAATGCTACTTGAAAGTGGCTAAAGCTTTAATGTAGATTTACAGTAAGATAATAGTTTCGGCTTCAGCCGTTTGCTACATTCAAGTTCTCCAAACTGTTAAGTCGTCCAACCAATATGTAACAATGGCGTTCCTAACACCTCCAAAGCACCTAATAAGTGCCATAACTCTAAAGTGGTTTTAAGGGGTAAATAGTACGTGATTATGTCACAGTTAATGTGTAATATAAAGTTATTTTTACCACTGAGTTGTAGAGTTTGTGGAAATTACGTAATAACTACTTACTTAAAGTTTTGATCCCAGTTGTCATAACCTCGGTGCTGCTTGAAAGATATAATATTAAGAAAATTTTATTAAGCCTTTTAAATATAAAAAAATGACAAAGACAAGGTGCACCGAAAGAAACGCAAATAAATTTGTTGAAATTTTGGTCAAATCGATTAAGTATGTTGGTTCCAAAGACGCGGCAGCATCGCCTTTAAAATATAACTTTGATGATGACTGCTAATTGATCAGCCAACTTTTCTTGCATATTTCATATATATTTGCTAACATTTCTTATTTTGCATAGAAACAAGATATCGATTTCAATTTTTCTTCAATACTGCAGCAGTTATTAAAACGCCTTTAATGCGTTGACATAAAACACCTTCTGGAGTATTATTACGTTAAAGTATCTTTACAGAATCCCCGTATGACATACAGATGCATATTATGAAAACATTTGAGCACAATGCAGACGCGTATATATGGCATTATCATGCATTTATGTGGTTATTTAATAGCGTCATAATGCTTCTGATTGTAGACACACAGGCGTTAAACTTGCATAAATTTTTTAATGTCGGCTGTGCCGCGCCATATCAACCATGAATAAGTAATTGAATCAGACGTGCTAAAGTTCAGTATTAGTAATTCTGTATTCTAGATGCAGCAATTTTGCTGATTGAATCATGCGTTGTCATCTGCCTGTTGAAAGTACATACAGGGCACTTCAGTCACCTATTTATCGTAAAATCACTTCTTCATGAATAAATGTGACATGGATTACCGGAATACTTTGAATGGTAATTCCACAGATACCTATATGGAATTTGGTTATACGACAATCACTAACATGTACATTTCCATGACCTGTTTCATTCCACTAATGGCAGGATGAAACAGGTGCTTCTCTCTCAGCTTTTAAAAAGCACTCGCGGTATGTGTAAGTCCATCATAAGAATGTTAAAGTTTAACAAAAAAAAATTATAAATTTGATAACAAATTGATAAAAATCTTCAACGATATATCTCTTGTGATAAATAAGTCAGCTCTAATGTTGTAAAATCATTAATTTTATTTAGGACTCGAAATATAATGAATTATAGATATTGTTAGCTTGAGGAAGGTAAGCTCATATTTTATAGATTTTTTTGATAACTACATCTGGGCTTTTCTTTGCTGTTCTCACCGTTAATATTGATTTATGCTGCCTGACGGCAACTTTACGAGTGTCTATTAATATCTTTAGCTTTGTTCCTTTCTATGGACAAACAATACTGCACCGACGAAAAATAATTGATTAGAAATATTAGTGTAAAATAGATTTTCAAAAATGAAAAGCATATTCATGCAGTCAAGCCTTAAATGTCGGGCGAAATAGTGCACCAAACAGTAAGGCATAAAGTCATATTATGTTCAAACAGTACCCACCGTTGTTGTTCTTTGGTGAAAATTATAGGTGGAAATGTTGTCACCCGCTCCCTTCAACTGATGGAGAATTCTTCGTATCGTTAAAACGAAAAAATAGTCAATTTGTTCGAGTGTTTGTTTCAAATTCCACATTGGATTTACAGGAAAAGAGCCCACCAAGTATTACCGCCGTAAAGTAAAAAATAAAATAAATATTTTTGCATTTATCGTAGGTTAAATAGTATGTTAAGCACCTACTGGGAAATTGAGACATTAAGGAGGCATCAGGACCCAGGCTCAATCTCATCTAAAATCCTAAAACGTGTGCTACTGAACTGTCGCCCCTTTTCGTGGTTATAAGATGTCCCATAAAGGGGCACAAATCTGACATGCAGAGCTATCGCCAAGTTTCCATTCCATCAGCTTTTTTTAAAGTTGTGGAAAAAGTTATCAATATAGGGCTTATATAATATTTCAAAAAATCAAACATCCTAAATGATTGCCAATAGGGCTTTCGTCAAAACCGATCTACTGGAGATATTCTCACACACGCCACTCATCTTTGTAACTTTTTGACTCAGTACATACTGATGTTTCATCAGGTAAATTAAAAATTAATTCTGGTATTCCACAGGGTTCCGTTTTAGCTCCACACTTTTCATTTTGTATATAAATGACCTTTCGTTAAAAATAACAACAGGCGTCACTTATTTTTCGAGTTATGCTCTTAAAAACTTTGAGCAGCTCACTTCATGGTATATTTCTAAAACATTATATCGCGTCTGGCAAGCGGGATTCCTCAATAAACCTCTATCATACAAATTCCTTTCGAAACTATGTCCAAGGACATCTATTTTCCTGAAGGAGCGCTCATTGCATGTTTTCATATATGCTGTTTGATCAGATAAATTAGGAATTAATGCAGATGTCTCACAGGGTTTAGTGTTGGCTTCCACGCGTTATCTTTTTGATACTAATTACTTTCTGTTAACAACCGATGATCCGATCCACTACTAAGCCGATATGGCGATTTTCACAGAACTTTCTGTTTCCCCAATATCTGCTTCCAGTTTTCTATCAGTGAGAGTCGAACTAACCAACTCAAAAAATAATGACCTGCCTGAAATTTTAAACTGACGCTCTGTAAATTTGTTATAATGTTTTAAACACACATATCTGCGTGGTCCCTAAGAATAATGACCTACAAGGCCCACAGGTTTAGAGGATTAGCAAAATACTGCCCAAAAAAATTACATTATCAACTTTGGGTATAACTGTTATGGAGAATTTTTACTGGAACTTGCTGGTTTCCGATGTTGTAAATGCAGCAGTATTTTTGTTTCATCACAGCAGTTTCATATACAGAATATAAACAGAGATACGCTCACAGTTAGAATATTCTTATCATGTTTATAGGCTGCCTTAAAAATAACCTTTTCTCTTTAAGATTCAACTCAGAAACTAGCGGTTCGTCCTGCTGGATATTTACCTATTACGGTAAATCTTGTTCCTCTAGGCCACAGAAGGAAGGTTGGAGATTTCTGTCTTTTCTATTGGCATCACCATTGATATTTCTCTTTAGAAATGCTAGTATTCTTGCTTGCGATCTTTAATCGGAATACCTGTTAGGGTGAAAAAGCGCACAAATTTAATGTCAAATTAGCCACTTGTGAAATAGTTCGTTATAAATAATCGTTCTTTTGTAATGACTTTTTGGCAGACATATTTCCGACGTCATCTAATCTCCAACTATTTAAGAATGCAAGTAAACACCCATCTTGAGGCATAGCATTCAAGTTCATGACGTCCTAGAGACACGCAGGCTTCGCTTTTGAACTAGTTTATATAACACTGAGAATGTTCTTAAGATCCTTGATTATCAATGTGCTTTGTATATGAGCTAAAATTAAATTTAAAAAAAAATTGTTAAATTATTAAATTAGATTGCATGCTTTTCAGGCCTTATGCAGGACAATTCGCTAGCGGGTATAAAGTATCAATGAGCAGGTTATATATTTTCTTTATGTTATTAATTACCAAGTTTATTAAGCCTATTATTTTAGCCGAGACTTATCGCGTAAATATTTTACCTGTCTAAGTATGACATGCAGTATGTCAAACAGTTAGTTTATTTTCTATGTTTTAACATGAAGTAACTTCTTTGCCTCTAATAAGTGTGTACAGCGGTCTACCAATTTATTATGATGCATCACTTCAAACATGAATGAACAAATGCATGCGATAATTCAAGGTTAATTTGTCAACCTCTAACCAAAGGTCAAATTACTTGTCGCCGGGTATGGAACTATGACAGAGTGCTGTAATGAATGCATTTGTATGCCTAAAATAACCTTTTGTCTGTTAATATGTTCGTATTTGGACATTAAATTAAGCAAATAAGTAGGTACATACATGAGCTATAACGGTAAACACATTATGTGCCGTTCAAATATGTTTATTGTTTGTTCATTCGATTATAAGGTTCTAGTTAATAATTAAACAAGTAGAATCGTGTACGTACCTTGGAAATATTATTATGAATGATTGTGAATGTAATAAAGATTGATAAGGAGGATAGCAAGGGCCAGGCAAAAATTCGATACGCAAAACCCTATTTTCATTCCTAAACATTTTAGCATCAACCTGATCTAGGAGATTCAGCAAATCTTGTACGTATGAGGTGAAAAGTTGGATTTTTGAAAAGGGGGCTAGGTAAAATAGTAGGAGCTTTTAAAATGCGGACATCGCGAAAAATTATAAATACAGGGTCGCAGATAGACAGGCAAAAGGGGGCAAAAAGATGTAACAGAAGAGATATACTTGCTAAAAGACATTGAGAAAAGAGGCAAATTTTGTTGGAAAAATTCGGAGACACAATAACTTCCCAACAACTATATTTAAAAGTCACATACTTAAAAAAAGTCTGGACGCAGCAAGTGCGTTATGGTAGTGAATTTTCATAAAATGTTTTTAGTAGCAAAAATGTGTGATTTTTTAAAGAAAGCAGGCATCAGATTTGGTTACCAGTATAACCTATATAGTAAAAACAATGTGCCATGTGTCATCAAAATAACTTTATTGTTTGAAAATGTATAAAAATTTCCGAAAGCAAACTTAAAGTGTTCCCGAAAAAACTCGTTTCTTCGTCAACTTTATAGGTTAATATCAAATTGAGCTATTCAAATATGAAGCATTTGATCAAAATTCGCTACCATAATGCGCTTGCTGCGTCCAGAATTTCTTTTCGTACAAACATGCGTTATATTTCGATGGAAAATGCGAAAATGCAATAACATAAGGCGTGTTTGATTAAAAAAAAAGAAAGTTTGTATGGGCCAGCCTGTGATTGTAGAAATATTTTTTTAAGATGTAGCTCAAAACACCCTATAATTAATGTATACATTTCTTTCATATATTGTATAATAACGGATATATTGTGCTTTACTGATTTTGTATGAAAATTCGACAAAAATTGTATACCATTAAACGATAATTTTTGTATAGCTCAGGCTACTGCCAAGCATCATAGAAAGGGTCTATTTGAAATGAATTTTCTGGAAATATTTTAGTAAAATGAAGGACAATGACGGTTGAAATTAGGACTTCAGGGTTTGTAAAATATTCTTCTTGAGACATTTTCTTTCCATAGCCCGTATTAGATTCAAGTTTTTGCTTAAATGTTACCAATGTTGACGTTTTATATCGCAACTTTGACGTTTTGAGGAAAACCCCAATTTATTTTTCTTTAAATGCCTATAACTTTTTTTCTTTCGACCTCCGGAGCTACATTTTGATAGGTAGCTTATAGTGAAACTCGCGTACCAAATTTGGTTGCCCTTACTTTATTAATTCCGGAGATATTATTTTTTTCGAAAGAAAACACAAAAATTTCCGGTAAAACCTGGGCCGATTTTCCTGGATAACGAACTTATCCAAGTCACTTGCAAAAAGAAGGTACTTACCAAATTTAATCAAAATCGGCCCATTATTTTTTGAGTTATCGGTGTGATACATACACATATCGGAGGTCGGTTTCAATTTTTATATATATATATATATATATATATATATATATATATATATATATATATATATATATATATATATATATATATATATATATATATATATATATGTATATATATACATATAAACATTGAAACTGACCTCGGATATGTGTTCTGAGGGGGGGGGGTGTAATTAGCCCTCATTTAAAGAAATTTTTTCAAAATTTAAAAGTCTGGATCTCCTCATTCTTCTTTTTTCGGTGCCATATCAGGTCCCCCTAACGTTGGCAATTACATTGGCGAGTTGTTCGCGGTTTTCGGCTAATCTGAATAGTTGTACGGCAGTACATATTCCAGTCCAATCGCGAATGTTCTTTAGCCATGACATCTGTTTCCTTCCAATTCCTCGGCTGCCTTCGATTTTACCTTTCATTATAATCTGGAGCTCCTTGTACCGGTCTCCTCTAAGAACATGTCCCAGGTATTATATCTTTCGCACCTTAATAGTGACAAATAATTCATGGACGGCATTCGCTCTATTTAATACTGCTTCGTTGGTCTGCATAGCTGTCCAGGGTATTCGAAGCATTCTTCTGTGCAACCACATCTCAAACGCCTCCAGTCGACTGATTGTAGCAGCCCTCAGAGTCCAGGTCTCAGCTCCATACAACAACACGGACCAAATATAACATTTTATCATTGTTTGACACAATCTTAGGTTTAAGTTGTTAGAGAAAAATGATTTCATTCTCATGAAAGTGGTGCGCGCTGTTTCAGTTCTGCACTTTCTCTCTTTATCAGGGTCTAGATGTTCTGTGATATAACAACCAAGGTATTTGAATTGGGTAAGTCTCTCAATGTTTTGTTAGTCTATCTGTAGGGAAGCATCGGCGTGCGATTGGCGACTGAATATCATAAATTTTGTCTTATTGACATTTATTTTCAAACCCATTTCCCTTCCTGTCGTGTTTACACTATACAACAACTCTTGAAGGCCCCGGACACTATCGCACAAAATGACTGTATCGTCGGCATATCGAATGTTATTAATCAGTTCACCGTTAATATTTACCCCAAGGTCTTTATCTTGCAAAGTCTTCTTGAAGATTGTATCCGAGTAGATGTTAAACAATAGCGGGGAGAGAATGCATCCCTGTCTGACGCCTCGTTGAATGCGACATTCATCGGTTAGTCTTCCATCGATACGGACCACTGCTTTCTGCTTCCAAAATAAGTTCTCTATAATTTTCAGGTCTCTATAATCGATTCCCAAAGTTCTTAGTATGTTTAAAAGTGTTTCATGCTGAACAATATTGAAGGCTTTTTCATAGTCTATGAAACACACATAAATATCCTTGCGTTGGTCACGACACTTCTGAAGAAGTATATTTAGGGCAAAAAGTGATTCCTGAGTGCCTAGTGCATTCCTAAAGCCAAACTCCTCATTAGTGAATTTTTTTAAGAAAATTCACTAATAGAGATGCGGCAGACGTAAAGTAAAGCTTCTAGAAAACTTGTGCCAATTGATAAAATCCAAAAACAACGACCGCTGTAGATTGTAGATTGTTTAAGGAGTCGTATAGGCCTTTGGCTTCTCAACGCGGCGACCCTAATGTATTTAGCTGACGTTTGATCTGTTGGTTTGGCGAGCGACTCCCAAGGATCAATTTCCAGGATCCTCAGTTAGCCACCCAAGTCTCCTGGTTTTAATTGGTTTGCATGAAATAATCTTGAGGCGCTTAGTGCTGCTTCCGTCTTTACGCATATTTACAGCGGTGTAACATTCAGCATTGACTCTATTACAGCTACAGTGCATAATGCCATAACTCCCGTTATTCCAATACAGAGAAGTCTCTGCAATTTTTGCAATTTGCTTTGTGCTTGTTTCGTTTTAGGCCACCGTACTATAGATGCCTATGTGACCATGAGCCTAACCAGAGTTTGGTATAGCCACTATACTATCCTGATTCAGTCCCCATGTCTTTCCTACGAATCTACGGCATATTTAAATTGCCATCGTGGCTGTCGAAAGCGTTTTTTCTAAGTATGTGTTTCATTTCAGTTTTTGGTCTAAGAAGATCGCTAAATGTTTAACTGCACTGGAAAATTGTGTTTGAGTTCCATCCAAAGTAGAAGCTTTTAAATTTAGCTTTGTTCGTGAATGGGACAAGAACTTTCTTATCAGGATTGACAATAAACCACCCTGTTACTGTTATGACAATATATTTAGCGTATCCTTGGACTATGAATTATGTTCCGCTCACAAGCTACCATGGCTCATCCTTGAGGACAACCTTTTATCCTCGCTACTGTTGCGTTGGTGTCATTTGCGGTAGCCGTGATCAACGGCTTTTTATCATTGACTCAATCCATCTTACAATGGGCAATTCCACTCCTATTTTTGTAGGACTCTTTTTATGGACTAACATAAGGTATTGTCAAAGGGATCCTTTATGTCAATGAATGCACTGAGGGCCACTTCTTTGGCCACAATTATTTTTCTATACCACTCATTAAACACTGTAGAGCATCTAATGTGAATTTGACCGCCGGATAGGCGAATTATTGTACATGGGGCGGTTATCTTGTTAGGGTTCTGCTTCTAATGTATTGATCTAATGCCTTCTCAATGGTGTTTAGGAGAAACGATGTGAGGCTAATGGGGCGCTAGGAATTTGCTTCGTCCATTGGGTGACGTCCAGTTTTTGGTGTAAACACCACATTTGCCTTTCTCCATGCCTGTGGAATATAGCCTAGGATTAAACTAGCTTTGAACATTCGTAGCAGGTGGGGTTTTAATATGTCAAAACCCTGTTGTAGCAAGACCGGAACTATGCCGTCTGCGCCAGGGTATTTATAGGGTTTAAAACTTCCTATCACCCATTTAATTTTGTT
The DNA here is from genome assembly GCA_964006375.1 of Tillus elongatus. Lineage (NCBI taxonomy): Eukaryota > Metazoa > Arthropoda > Insecta > Coleoptera > Cleridae > Tillus > Tillus elongatus. The sequence continues at coordinate 148,101,336 of OZ023262.1, forward strand.
AATATTAAAGATTTTATTTGCCAGTCTTTTCGCAACTCTCACTGGGTTTCTCAACCCTGGGTCAACTGGGCCAGTCTGGTGAAAATTATATTGTGTGTTTTGTGAGCCTGGAAAGCGAGTCTGTAGGAGAACTCTAGTTTTTCCTCTGGGCTGTTATATTCACCCTTTGGCTTTTTAAGTAGACCAGTACCGTTTGAATGATCCTTTGATAGTATTTTCTGTAGTCGCTGTGCAAGGACCAGTTCATTTATCCCTTTGCAAAACTCTTTCAAAGTTCTCCTTTTGGATTGTCTAAGTTTCCTGTTATGTGAGGTTAAGGCAAGGTATCAACATACCAGTACCCAGTCCTTTTTGTTCAATTAAACAGCCTTCTGGCCTCGCTATAAGCCGATCTGGTTTCCAGTTCCACCAAGGTACGTCCTTTAAGCGTACCCTCGGCTTAATGAGGCAGCTGCTCTCGTAGCCAAGCAATCTGATTCAGGTGGCTTGAGGCTTCTTCAAGCTGCCCTGCAGTGTCCAGATCGCAGTTCAGCCCTTATAACCCCAACCGAAAATGTATGTTATCGGCTTCCCAGTCGGTGAGCTTGGGCATCCTGCGCTCCCCAACACACCTAATTGTTGCCTCCACGTCGAACCTTATCTAACACCTAACTACCACCATAAAAAGAATTGCTGGAGAGAGGAATTTATGTTAGTGATAAGACAAGACATTTCCTTTAAATTATGTATATATTTCATTAAAAACAGTTTCAGTTTTTAACTTATTGGATTCTAGGTAACAGGATTAGATTGTTTCCCATGTACCTATATTTCGGTTTAATTATGATACAAATTATAAACTATAATAATAAAAGCAAAACAAATTACTGTGCGTATTTCTTGCTTATTAAGCACTTTTGCCTTACTATTGCGAATCGTACGTCTAATAGGTCAGTAATACTACTAAAGCCTTTTACTTTTCGATTTCCAACTTTGTCCCGTATAATGCAGAACCACAGCATAGTTTCTTATGCCACGGCTGAACTGACTGTTTTGGAGCCACCGATGTACGAGATAAGTGTGTTCTTTAGTTGGCCAAGAATTCTAACTTTTTTTCCGGAAATACAGTCAATTTTAATGCTTTGTCATTTACGAACGAGTAAACCGACTTGCGTTTTTTTTTTAAGTTAGTAGCTTATTTCTTCCTTTATTTAACCCAGTGTTGTCGGCAGTTTTTAAAGAATTCCACTCCCCTTAATTTTTAACGGGTTAAAATGAAATAAATCATATATGTTTTCTACAAAACTTAAAGGCGCCCTTTATGTAAATGTGCAGCTTTGCAAAAGTCATTCGTTTTATTATTGAAAGATAACTTTCGTGCAAACCATTTACTTGTCTGTTTATTTTCTTATTTCCTATTCATTTCAAGAGATCACATTTTGACTGAGAATTTGATCTTTGTCGTCGCTCACATGCTTAGTGGCTATAGATTAGGCGATTAATTAGGCTATTGAAAACAAGTACCTTAATAAATATATTTGACTGAGTTTGGGTTTATAACTCTAGCAAAACGCAAACGGCGTCAGAAAAACTATTCATTATGTTAAAAACAATAATAACTATATTAACTCGCTTAAAATGTCAACAATGGAGAAGCAAGCAAAATTCATAAAAAAGGCGCACAAACTTTCTAACCACCTAAAAGCTTGTATTGCATCTTGACCAGTTGTTAGAGCTTCTAATCTTTGTGTCATGCTTAAAATTAATTTTTATATTTTTCTTGGAGCAAGTTATTTCATTAGAGCATTAGCTCTCCAGAGTTGCAAGAAGTCCTTCGCGAGACCGAACAGTTCTTCGCAATGCACCCCATATTGGTTCAATCGGGCTTATTTTGAGATTCCTAGCGGATCAATACCGTAGAGCGATATTTTATAAGTATGTTCATAGCTATAGCTGCATGAGGTCTTGCATTATCTTGCATAAAAATAAATTTCTTGCCGAACAGCTTGGCAAAAGGTTTGACATGTGGCAGCAAAATGTTATTTATATCAGTTTGCAAAGTTGAAGATTAGCTTACTGAAAAAAACATGCAATGCTATACAGCTTCCAATACCCCACACTATAACAACTCCACCATTAAAACTTTTGCATTATTTTATTAAATTTTGGTTAAATCTCGCACCAGTTCTTCCCCATGCTGTTTTTCGTCCACCTGCCATATTTAGGCGATATCTTGATTCGTCTGAGAATAGCATATTCGTCCATTCTTGGTTATTCTGGCGGCCATGAGTTTGCCGGTTTGTTTCACTTCTACAACTGTGTTGGCACGGTTTTATAAAGTTTGTAGTCCGAAAAAATGACCACCTATGCGTAATGTTTTCTTGAACGCTCGGAACACCCCCTGCGATTCACACGTTCTATTTGCACATACCTACGAAATGTTTTTCGACCTGTAGCTTCAACTGTTTTTACTGTATTATAAGCAAATCGTATACTTTTTTCACCGTTCACTAAAGCCACCAAGGTGTATTTCTTTGGGGTAGATAATTTGGGGCGCTTTATCGAACGTATTAACATTGACAACTATGACCAATGATTTAAATTTTAAAATTTATTTAATGGATACAGAAGAATAATTTAATCTAACGATACGTGTCATAGCTTGTATGATAGAAGACGAAAATGCATTTTTTATGTATTAGATACAAAAAAGTGAACAGAAACAAAATGTTTGTAAGAAATTTGTCTTTTCAAAACAATGTAAATGACTTTTGTAGGACTCTTTTTACGCGGAAGGGATTTCAGGGTTTTCTAATATAATATAAAAGGATTTTTTTTTTTTTAAAACTACCGCCAATTTGCTTTGATGAACGAGGAAATAAATTTAAATATTCAGAAAAAAATACGCAAATCAGACGTTCATTCATAAATTACAAAGCTGCAAGTTTACAGGCGAAATTAGGTGCCTCTCAGCGCTACGACCCCGATGTATCTTTTATGCATTACTCTTTTTTCTAATAGTGGCCAAAATGTTCATACTTTTTATATTATAGTCTACTATCTTTTTGGGTGTTATTTTACCTATTTTCCGTGGTGTTAGAGTCAACCCTCCAACGTATTTAAGCCTTTTGCAGAACTGAACCACGCAGTCGCATAGCAAATGTTCTGTTGTTTCTGCTACTTCAATGCAGTATCTGCAATTTTCGCTGTCCATCTTACCCATCTTCATAAAGTGATACCTTACTAGGGAGTGCACTGTAAAAAGTTCTGTGGTTATTCTCCAGTCGCTCCTGTCCAATTCAAGAAACAGTTCAGAATTCTCTGTTGATATGGTGATGAACCGTTTTTCCTGCCTAATGCCTAGCGTATTCCTCCAGTATGACAGCATTTGGTTCATCTCCCAAGTATCAAGTTCATTTCTTACATGGCTATTTGCTGGTCCACAAGAAGGCTTTGCTCATGTGCTTCAATGATTCAACGCCCTGAGACTCACTTTAAAGTTATTTTGTGGTTTGAAGCCAATGAATTGCTTCAAGAGTGTTTTACACTCCCAGCTTAGTTTTGAAAGATTTCAGAGTCGTTAATACTGCCTGACTGTCCGAGAAGATGTAGATCCTCTAGTTCTAAGACTTTGTAAGCACTTCTGAGACTCCAGAGACTTATAGCAAGCATTTCTGCTTGAAAGATACTGAAAGTTTTGCCTAGTGACTTAGCGAGTCTAAAGTTAGGTCTCCTTATTCCCGTCTTGCTTCCTCCATTTGTTTAGACCCGTCTGTATACTATACAGATAAGTTGTTTGTTAGCCTTCCAGTGTCTCTATCCCATGCTTGGCGGTCACTTATGACCACGTCAATGGAACTATAAAGTCCAGTTTAGCTGACATTTGATCTGTTGGGTTGGCGAGTGACTACAATTGGCAGGATCTTCAAGTGACCCACCAAGTTTCCTGATTTGAGTGTGTCTGCTTGAATTAGACTTGAGGCACTTGGTACTGCTTCCCTATTCACGCATATCTGCAGTGAAGTAAGATTCAGCATTGCCTCGATTCCGGTGTTGTTTGAAATATAAAATAATTTCCGGGCTATTTCACTTTGTGTGTTGCTAGACGTTTCGTCAATCACAGCTGCTGGCTCTTTCAGTAGCACCACTGGAACAGTTTCAGTACCGGCCTTAAAGCAGGTATTACAATGCAATTCTTTGTTGATTCTAAATTAACACTTTAAAATTAAAACTTACGAGTATTATATTTAGGTTTTATCAACACAATGTTAGTTTTTTTAGTGAATTTTCATTAAGAAAATTCAATAATAGAGAGGTAACGATGGTGAGACTTTCGAATTTTGTTTTCAAATGAACGCGAATTAGGTCCCCTACAACCCATATCTAAGGTCCGCTTGAATTTTTATATGTTTATATATATATATATATATATATATATATATATATATATATATATATATATATATATATATATATATATATATATATATATATATATATATATATATATATATATATATATATATATATATATATATATATATATATATATATATATATATATATATGTATCACACCGATAACTCAAAAAATTATGCGCCGATTTTGATTAAATTTGGTGAGTACCTTCCTTTTATAAATGGCTTGGATAAGTTCGTTAGCCAGGAAAATCGGCTCAGGTTTTCCCGGAAAATTTTGAGTTTTCTTTCGAAAAAAATTGTAAAAAATTTATATCTCCAAAATTAACAAAGTAAGGGCAACCAAATTTGGTGCGCGAGTTTATATCATTATACGTAAGCTACCTATCAAAATTTAGCTCTGTAGATCAAAAGACAAAAAAGTTATAGGCATTTAAATAAAAATTTATTGGGATTTTCCTCAAAATGTCAAAATTGCGATTTAAAAGTCAAAAATTGGCAACATTTAGGCAAAGAACTTGAATCTAGTACGGGCTATGGAAAGAAAATATCTCAAGAAGAATGTTTTACAAACCCTGAAGTCTTAGTTTCAACCGTCATTGTCCTTCATTTTACTAAAATATTTCCAGAAAATTCATTTAAAATAGACCCTTTCTCTGATGCTTGGCAGTAGCCTTAGCTATAGAGTTTATCGTTTAATTCATTGATTGTTGTTGCCCTTACTTGGTGAAACTTGTCCATACTGCATACAGACTTGGAGAATACTTCTCTGGCTTCACTGTTGGTTTTTTTTAAAAACAGTGAAGCCAGAGAAGTATTCTCCAAGTCTGTATGCATTATCGTTTAATGTTATATAATTTTTGTCGAATTTTCGTAAAAAATCAATAAAGCTCAATATATCCGTTATTATACAAGATATGAAGAAAAAGTTTATATATTAATTATAGGGTGTCCTGAGCTACATCTTAAAAAAATATTTCTACAATCATAGGGTGGCCCATAAGTCGTTGGTGATACAAATTTTCTTATTTTTTTAATCAAACACACCTTATGTTTTTGCATTTTTGGATTTTTCATCGAAATATAATGTATATTTGTAAGAAAAGAAATTCTGGATGCAGCAAGTGCGTTATGGTAGCGAATTTTGATCAAATGCTTCATATTTTAATAGCTCAATTTGCTATTAACCTATAAGGTTGACCAAGAAACGTGTTTTTGTGGGAACACTTTGAGTTTACTTTTGGAATTTTTTGTACATTTTCACACAATAAAGTTATTTTTATGAAACATGGCACATTTTTTTACTATATAGGTTATACTGGTAACCAAAATTGATGCCTGTTTTCTGAAATAAAAAGAAAACAGACATATTTGCAATAAAAACATATTTAAGAAAATTTACTACCATAATGCACTTGCTGCATCCCGAGTTTTAACTAATTTGGTTCACAACATTTACAGTTTTTTCAAAATTAAAAATAAAATCTGAAAGACATGCGTTGAAACGACTTAATGGTTAAAGTGCAATTCATGGCAGACAGTAGTGAAGTGCCATACGTAAATTGATTCATACAACAGACATAAACTATACATTAACGGTAGCGAGAAAATATTCATAACAGGCAGAAAACATACCTCCGAACTAACAATCGTGAAATTTCGGTCACAAATATCCTAAATGACAGGCGACATGAAATTAAAAATTTGCCAAGTGATTGTGTTTTAACTGGGGAATTCAATCAATTTTTAAAACACACTATATTTATAGCTTAATAAATGGCTCTAATACAGTTTTACACTGAAAGTGTATCATAATATAGAGGAAATGTTAGCAAAATCAAGTCACGTCTCTATAAAAATGATTTTAAAACAGTTTGTTCTATTATCTTTAAACTTACACACAGGACGTCATCTAAGATCGAAACAGTCGTGGAATGTGTTTCAACTGACAATTCTATTAATTTTGTAATTAGTTGTTGCGTTTGCTTTTAATATAATATAAAATATCCCGGGGCATGAAGTCACCGTCAGGTATCAGGTAAACCAAGCTTTAGTTAACATATCTCAGCTGGTTCAGTGTTCAGTGATAGCTTGCTTGTCTCCTACGCAGAAGGTTCCAAGATCGCTTTCCGGTCGATGAATGTATGGTTTTTGTTTTGTTTTACTTTGGCATTTGGAGAAACAATAGCGTGCAGATTTCATACGTTGTAAACAAGATCTCTTTTTTTTTAACACCTCAATAACTTTGTCATCTTTGAGTCTAAAATTGTAATTTTCAGTAGACATTTTGTTATTGTTGATATTGAATTTTTATTGAGAAAATTCACTAACAGAGGATTTGTTTTTAAAAAGCTGTTTCAGCTGATAGAAAAGCCGGTTTGATTAGGTTGCCTCAAACGAAATCATTCAGGCGATTAATAAGGCAAAATAACTGCTACGTTTATAATTTGGCAAATACTTTTCTAAATATGAATTAAGTTTCCTTCTGGAAAGCTTTTGTAGCTTTAATGAAATCTGTAATACAATTTTCTAAGTGACTTACACTATTTATAGATATAGCAAAATTTCATTTTCTAGCTTCACAAAAAATGAGTTTTTGACATTTTTCTCAAAAGGAGTTAGAACACAAGATTTTTTTTATAATAGAGATATATTGATGGTAACACTTTAGAAAGAATTCTTCAAATGTAGGCGTACTAGGACCTTTAAAATCAAACGTCAAGGTATGTGTAAGTTTAAAGTCCTAATTTTAATAATGTGTCGTATAATACTAGTATGGAGTTCTGATCGAAATTTACTACTATAACGCACTTGCTGCGTCCTGAAATTTTGTATTAATACATAGTAAGAAAAGTTGTGCAACGATCATGTATGAGAATAAACTTCCTTTTAATTTTGTCAACAAATTACATATAATAAAGTTCGTTTCAATAAGGATATCTACTCTTTAATGTTCCCGGTATTTTCTGAGTAAATTATCACATCGCGTTGTTAGGTCATATTTTCAACTCACAGTCATGCCATGCACAACACGACAACCCATGCGATTCAACGAGTGCATATCCATGCAAATTACACCACTATCGATCACAATATATCATTTGCAGGATTATCTTCTTTAGTGTTTTACATGAGACATAATCTTTGGCTTGTTTGCAAAATGATAAATAATATTTATGTTTGGTGTCAAGCAGAGTTAATCGCTTGTGCGGATTTTGCGAATTTTCGTAAAAAAACTCGCTTATTGATGAGTTTGCAATTTTTAAATTTTGAAATACTTTCTCCCGATGAGCGCTAACTAGGATACTCAGGAATTCATATCCGTGGTCAATATCAAGTCAATGTCAAGTTCAATGTTTCTTGCAAGCCAACTTATATCAAGTGACCTTGACATCATTTACCTAATTAGAGGGCCTTCCCTGTGACATATTAAGTCCACATAACCTTAATTTTAGTAGATTATTTGTTTTTGTTAGTACGACGGCATGCTATGGAAGCACGGGCTATTGTGTGATTTGAGTGGTTCTTCTTTAAGCTGGAACACAAATTTTAGATCAGAATGTCATCAAGAGCTGCAAAAATAGTGAAGAAGCTAATATATTAATCACAAATATTACAACTTATTATATCAATGCTGAATACTAAGATGTTTAGTTTAAAATTTAAGAAACGACACGTCTGTATCAACAAATATAGTGATCCAGAGTTCTTTAAATTATATTGACTCAACCTATTTCAGGTCCATAAACTTATTTTATTGGACTTCAATAAGTATTTAACTATACATAGACAAACTCAAAACGCTTTCACTATTTCGCATATGTCAGTTTATGGTTAGAACTTAAACTAGTATTTCATTTTGAAACAAAATAGAAATTTTAGTCTGTTTATGCTAAAGACCCAAACTTGTTTCCTGTTATAACTTTGGTCTTTTGTATAATTTTTTAGTTTTTTTTAATCACTGTTACATGATGATTAATGCGCTTAATCTGTTTTAATTATCGTTGGTAAAGGACTTAACATTTTTTGTACCTAGCATATTTAACTGTATAATTTAAAACTTGAATAATTGAAGGCTTAAATTCTTTGCGTCGTGTTTTTTTCTTTTTTTTTTTCTAGATCGATCAGCATCAGCATGTTAATTTTCTTTTTAAATTGTGGCAATAGGAACATACTGCCTTGTATTGGCTGTGAAAATCTATCACCAACCAATGATAATTTTAATAAAGCTGAGTGTGACAGACTTTTACGTGCAAAACGACAACTGTTAGATAAGTTATTATAAGGTAGAGAGTTATGATTGAAGCCTGAGCTACATTTTCTCTGTTTTTCAGATTATTTAAGTTTAGACCAAGAAACTTTCACCCAGGTCAGAATATCGGGGCCAAAAAAATATTCATCCTGTCATAGAAAAATGTGACAAATAACAACGCTAGAGAAAATTTTAGATATAATAAATACATAACAGCTGAAACAAACAATGAAGAAAACGATGGCAGTGATATAACTAATAATTTTGGTTATTTTAACACCGACGACAGTTTAACGGACGCCAGTTTTCAAGAAAATGGGAAAGTTAAAAAAAACTGCAGAAAAATAAAATCAATTCAAAAAATTTGGAGAAAAACATAACAAAACGGAGAAAACATTGAGAACTGGAAAGAAATTTTAAAAGTCGTCAAAGAAAAAAGTGTTAAACCACCCTGTCTAGTTACCCGTACTTAAGTGCTGAGAAAAAATGCATGAATACGCGGGAAATAAAATAGACAGACAATGTTGGACTGACTAATTGTAAATCGACATGAAAAGGCAATTTGCTGCTTTTCACGTTCAGCAGACACCAGTCATTAGAAAAAGAGAAAGAATTTATGAACGTGAAATGAAAAGGCAACATACAAACCATTACATATTTGAGCATGATGAAAAACAAGTTGTGGTCTGTAAAAAGTTTTTCCTAAATACGCTATCAATTTACAGCAAACAGTACATACCGCTGTCGCAAAAAATAAAAATGATGGTCACTATACAAGAGAAGTAGGCATGAGCCCAGCAATCAAAATCCAGCTGAAGTTAGAAATGCCATAAGAGGGAACATAGAACTATTTCCGGCATACGAATCCCATTATTCATGTGAAAGGTCACAAAAAAAATCGGGGAATCATCTCAATATTACCAGAAAGATAAGTACACTTGGAAAACCCACATCACCGCAATACATTAAAAAAACCTAACAATCGTTTCAATAACCAAGTTATCGTCATCAGAGGATGAAAAAAATCCAGAATTTTTCATCCTCTAATGACGATAACTTGGTTAGTGATGGAATTTTTCATCCTCTGATGACACTAACTTGGTTAGTCAAACGATCATACGTTTTTTTTAATGTGTTGTGGTTATTTTGGTTTTCCAAATGTACTTATCTGTACTCATCACAGTTTCCAAATGATTTACTAGAATGTACAAACTATTTGGAATATTGTGATGAAAATAATATTTTGTAGGAAAATATTGGCAAAGAATGTTTGTATTCGGATGTGTTCAATTTTACTTTTAAGAATCCAGATCTTGACACGTATGATGAATGCGATAAACCTAAAGTCAAAAACAGGAAGCTTATAACCAGGATCTAAAATTGTCACTTCAAGAAGAATATGAAAAGCATTTAAAAGATGCAGTTGGTCGACAAAATATGAAATCGGCAGCCAAACAAAGCTCAAAGGAAAGCAGAACTTATAAAGTAGTTATGACAGACTTGCAGATATCCCTACTCCAGAACTTCACAACACAGGATTTTTTAAAGCTTAAAACTTTTAGTCATCCACGATTTCACTGACGAAAAAGGTTACTGTAGGATAGGGGATGACATTGTTGCCGGTCGCGTAGGTAATGAAGTAGCCACGTATTTGCTACAATGGTCTGAAATTTGTAATATTCCTCATACTATTACAAGACGTATTATTTGGTCTGATAATTTCCCATCCCAGAAGAGGAACGCACAAATGATAATATGTTATTTTAATATTTTCAATCAAAAGACAAACCTAAAAACCATTACAAACAAATTTCTGACACATACATCTCTATAGCGACCATTCGAAAGACATAAAGTTCCACAAAAATAGGAATTGTTACACCTTGGCACTGGCAACAAGATATAAGGTGATGTGGTGTTAAAAAGCCTTTTGGGATGATACGGATGGAGCCCGATATCATCTTATATATTAAAGTCTTTGTGAAGGGTTCAAGGTTCCCTTACCTCCACGGAAAAAGCAGACTCTGGAAAATTTGTTATAGTATCTTAATGCGTTTGTTTACAGGTCAAAAAATATAATCCTGGCATCTTATTTTACAAAACTAATTTTAATGACACATTTTCCTCAATTACCACACTTATAAGAAATACCATACCTACTTTCCTTAAAAAGTACCAAAAGTTTGACAAAAATGAAGAAAAATTTCAAGATTTTTTAATACTTGTGTCAATTTTTTCTATATAGTTACTGCACAACGCACCAAATTGGCTCTTCCAGTTTAATCAAAATTTAAGTCATTTTTAATAATCTCTCATGAAAATTGGCTTTCATAATACACTTGCTGTATCCAGGCTTTTAGCTGTTTGAAAAGGTATGTCGTATGCACTTTTTAAAACGTTTCTAGTATCGAAATCAGCTAAACAAACAGTGACGTTTTAAAATAGGTCACAAAATAATTGAGTTATTTTAAAACGTCGGCTGATATAATTATAAACGGTTAATATATTCTGAAGTCAGTAAACAAATTCTGTTCCCACACTCGCAAAGGTCACCAGGCTTCAAATTTATTCTAATTGTACTTCCGTTTGAATATAGCAATCAAACAGTCGCATATAAAGTGGGAAATAGATTATATCGCAGGGTTCGGGTTCCGCTGAAAGACACGTATTAAATCGGCTTATATTTGAATGTTGCCTAAAGAGTAAATAATTTAACGTTTCACATCCATATCACACGGACATTTTCAATCAAGTTTTTATTAGAGTTGGTAAGGATGTTTCGCAAAAATGTTATCTTAATTATGGATATCATTTGCAAAAGTATACAGGGTGACCACTTGAAAACGAAACAGCTGCGTGATTTTGTAGAAAATCGTGTAAACAAGTCATGTTTTTTTTTTCAAGGGGGAACACTTTTAGGCTTCTTTTCAACATAGCAACACCAATCTCAAGCAGTGGTGCTATCCACCCTTAAAATCTGAATAGACAAGAGGTCAAGTATCATATCCTGGGATATCTTTTCAACGGTGTACATTTTTTTTTTATTTGAGGAAGTGAGTTCTAAGACATTGACTCCTAAAGATAAGAAAGGCATTTCTTTAATTTGCTACAAATATCGTTACGTTTTGTTAATTGTTTTATCTGATTATTACTTACTAAAAAGTGGGACTTGATATTTTTTTATTGTTACTAACAATGATTAAATTGTGCTCTTCGATTTCTTTACTTACGGAGGAACCTCCTTAGTGTATAAATTATTTTCATTTTGTTTGTCCATGCGATTATTGTTGCTTGTGCAGTTATTCATTAAAATGGTTTACTCGATTGCACAGACGGTGGAAATGATTTTACTTTTTTCTGCAAATAATCAGTGTGCTAATAGAACAGCAAAATTATTAAATCAACAACAAATAGATTAGCATCTTAAGCAAGAGTGCGTTTTGTAGTTAATGGCAATGTTTCAAGAGACCGGATTTGTAATAAAAGCGAAGAGCTGAAAGAAATGTCGCGGTAGAAACGGCGGTTCTTGATGATGTTGGTTTGAATCCCAGGTTGAGTACGAGGCAACTAGGAAGTGATTCTGGTTTTGGGCGAACTGCCAATTCGAAGCGTCATAAATTCCACCCATACATAATATATCTTGAACACGAACTAAATGTAGATGACTTCGACCGCTGTCTGAACTTTTGCGAAGTGATGAGCGAACGAGTGGGGAATGATCCAAATTTTATTCTTAATGCTTGCTTTTCGGATAAGTGCTTATTTTTCCCAAACGGTAGGTACTGTGAAGCGTCATAATATAATTTAGCGAAAACTTAAAATTTTGGAACCAAATGACTTAAAATTTACAACAAAAGTTTATTTATGCCATTTATAGCTAGATGTAAAATGTCATTTCAGTTACTCAAATACTTTTAAAAATATAGCGTACTCAAAAATATTTTTGTATATTTTTGAGGAGGAAATGTGCGTTATAGCTGATTTGCGAACTTGTCCAAGATATTAACAAAATGAAGATACCATTTAGGAAAAAATGAGCATTCATCAGAAAACCAGATATTCTACTAAACCCTTGATTATTTGTAGTACGTTGCGTTACTGTTTCTCAAATTTGTAATAGGCAATAAAATTCGTCTCCCTTTTATTCATATGGCAGCTTAATTTTGTATAAATGGCATTTATTTTCTTTTTAAATTCGTTGTATACTTGTAGGGATTATGCCTGAAACGTTTGCTAACATTCTGATGCTTAACTTGGGACCCATCGTGTCATGTCCCAAAGCTGCTACTTCTGCAGCTTCATTCATCACAAGCCGTGCTGCAACGAGCTTTTTATTTGCAACAGAACCGCTATTTCGAGAATTTTACTTAGTCTAAATTAGTCTAAAACGTACTTTTAAGTAGTCAGTGTGTTAAAGTGTTGGTGGTTAAATAACTGCCTCTTTCTATTTGTGCACTTGTCATGTCCAAAAAATTAGCCAATAATTTCGACGCATTCTTGATTTCACTACCATTCTATTGATACAATGAAAGAGCAAAAATGTAAAAGAATCACTGTGCCAAATCAACACAATATTGAATACTCACTGAATTTAATTTTCTTGTTTTCTATTTGGCCTTATCTAAAGTGATATGTTAAAGATACTGATAAATCCATCGCATTAGCAAAACTCCCTAAATAAAAATTATCGCAATAATTTACAACATATGATATTAGCGATAGAAAATTTGGGTTTAAGTTAGATCTGCATGATTTTCAATAATTTAAAAACCGTGTACACGATTAATAGAAAACTTAGTGTTGTTTTCAAAGACGTGTCACTTGTTATTTAAAAATTTTAAAAGGGTCGCCATTCTGTTTAGGGGGTTGAGGGAGTAGCTTTGAGTCACGTAAAAATGTGTAACTCAAAAACAAAATCAACTTGTTCGAGCGTTTTTGAAAGAGATAACAAAACTCGCTTGCATAGTTTTCGATAGGCCAGCCTGTAGCTAAAGCTTGCTGGATTATACACTGTATAATTATCGATGTCACTAAATAAACATATAAATTAAAACTGTCCCTGGCTATAGGTTTTTATGTTCATTTGGAGATTATTCAATAGTCTTACTTCTGATCTCGTCTATTACCCAAATTTTAATATTTTAATTAATTAAATAATTAAATAATAACCCGCTAAAAATACTTGAAACTACAATCTACGTTCTTAATGATTACTTATTTCAAAATGTGATTAATAATATTATACATATATATATATATATATATATATATATATATATATATATATATATATATTATATACATATAGGTGTCCCAATAGTGTGTAATTCTTCTATATATCCCTTACCCTAACAGCTATCCCAAAAAACCTGCAACAAAATTTTCTTGTGATTATCTAGGCTATATCGGGAAAATATATTCAGCTTTATGGAACTGCTGGTCATACAGGAAGTAGCTATCAACTTCGTTATTTCAAATAGGATGTTATATTTTTTATTACATTTTTGGATAGACATTAAAAAACAGGTGTGACTTTGTGTAGCACTCTCAATAGCTATCTTTGATATTTATGAAAATATTAATGTCCAGTTTCACAAAGCTCAATTAAGTATTTAACGGCCGATTAGTTAATCATGGATTCAGACGACCAATGACAGACATATCATCAGTTTCACAAAGCTTGATTAAGTATTTAACGGCCGGTTAGTTAACCAAGGCTTAATGCAACCAATCACAGCTTCAAAATATTTGGTTGTCATGGCAAAATTCCGGATCATAGTCTGTGATTGGTCGTCTGAAGCCTTGATTAACTAATCGTGGGTTAAATATTTAACCGAGCTTTAGTATACTGGGCATATGGTTCGGGTTTTTGCCATGACAATCAAACATTTTGAATGTGTGGTAGCTTGTATTAGGCATTGATGAACTAACCGGCCATTAAATATTTAATGTAGCTTTGTGAACCTGGGCATAAGACTATTTTTTAGCTTCGATTTATATCTTACTTGAAACGTATGCTGTAAACTGAGTTTTGAGTTTTGCTGCCCTACATTTGAAATAGCAATAGACGGCATTCATATATTTGAAATAGTTAAATAATAATTTATCATCATTGTACAGGATGTATTTTTTTGGGTTACAACATACCTAACTTCGAAGTGGCCATACTTGTGTCATTTAAATCGACAACCCTATTTTTTATAGATTAGTCAGGCAGATAATTTAATTATGCATCGACGTAGTATGAGTTTTCTTATAGCTATAGTTGATAGTTTTCGACTTATCGTGGTTTGTTTTACTTTCGGTTGTAAAAAATAATGGTATTGTCACTGTATGAGGCACAGAGCATGTGAGCAATGTCAGGAGACAGCAGAACGTCTGTTTAATAAGGAAGTAAACGGTTTTTACATCCTTATTATTGGCGCTTACTTACGTCTAATAAATGTTTGCTTTAACATTAATTTGAATAGAATTATCAGAAATAAAGTGAGCTGTTCACAAGGCAGACTATTCTATCCTATCCTCATAACTAGATAATATGCCGACAGAAAAGCTTACAGAATATAACTAGGTGCATGCAATGATTGTTATATGGGATTTATTTATTTTTATTTTTACAATACAAAAAGTGGAACACAGTTTAATAAAGGTAATTGTAATTATGCGAACCAGAAAGTGAAGTAAATCACAACATAACTATAATAATAATGATAATGATAATAATAATAATAATAATAATAATAATAATAATAATAATAATAATAATAATAATAATAATAATAATAATAATAATAATAATAATAATAATAATAATAATAATAATAATAATAATCCACAGTCAATAACTTATAATTGGCGTTAGCAGTTCACAAAAAACGGTCCAACAATTTGCCGAAACATTTTTCCTGAGAATGTCTGGTTCGGATATGTTTGTGTGTACGCACGGGTAGCTAGAAAACAAATTCGCTCACATTCGCCTATAATAAGTGTGTAAACTAATTCTTCATATTAAAATTCATTTTTAATGAAATAACTCAAAAGTTAGAACATATGACTTGGCTCACACACTTGAGAACTAAAAATTGTCATAGTTTTGGTAAGATGACGTTTATCTCTCATCTCACAATAAATATCAGCTGTTTCTTTCTCTGTGCATCCTGTATCTGACAGAACATAGTTTTTACAAGCGAAAGTAAAACAAACCACTATAACTCGAAAACTATCAACTATAGCTATAGGGAATCCCATACTCGTGGATGTAGAATGTAATGATCTACCCGAGCAATCCATAAAAAGTAGGCTGTTCTATTTGTAAAACACAAGTTAATTAAAGTTTAAAGGTATTTTGTAACCCAAAAAAAAAACACCCTGTATAATAATGAGAAATTATTCTTGAAATGTCTCAAAGAATTGAATGTCGTCTATTGATATTTAGAATTTATCAAAACTCAAAACTCAGCCCACAGCATACACATAAAAGGGACATAAAAAAAATAAAGTTTTTGTATTTTCACAAATATCAAAGATAGCTATAAGGAATGCTACACAAAGTCACACTTATTTTTTAATGTCTATCCAAAAATGTAATAAAAAGTATAACATTCATTTTGGAATAACGAAGTTGGTAGCTACTTCGGGTATAACCTGAGGTTCCATTAAGCTGAATATATTTCCCGATAGATAATCTCAAGATAATTTTTTCAAACTTTTTTCGGCATGCTTTTATGGTGAGGGATATATAGAGTATTTACACACTATTGGGACATCTGTACATAATATATCAGACCGATGAGAACTCAAAAAATATTTAATGGGCAGATCTTGACGAAATTTGGCGAGTACCTTCCTTTTTTTAAGTGGCTGGGATAAGTTTGTTAGTCGGAAAAATTAGACCTAGTTTACAGGGAAAATTTTGGGTTTTCTTTCGGAAGATTGTTTTATCTCCAAAAATAACAAAGTGATGGTAACCAAATTTAGTACGTAGGTTTGCGTTATAAAAAGTAAACATCAAATCAAAATTTAGATCTACATGTTACATAAATAAGTTATAAGCATTTAATTTTTTTTAATGTTATGTGCCAGATATTTCTAAGAAAACTCGCTACCATAACGCACTTGCGCCATCCAGACTTTTTAATATTTGGAATGCTTTGTTTACAACTATCTGTAAAAGCAACTATGCATTTATCACTAAAAATCAATTGATTTGGATCTTTAAGATAGATACAATGTAGATTGTTAGAATTATACGGTAAACCATAAACTTATTGTGAATCAGCTTATCTTATAAAAAGTAGCATGAAATTAAGAGAAATAAGATACTAATGAATGACTTAATTCAAATTAAGCTTTAAATAGATATCACTTATTGTCTCCTTTAAGGGTCTTAACTATTGTTTCGTAGTAGTATGTAGTTCGAAAGTATTTTAATTATCATGGAGTATTTAAAGGCTCTTTTACCTATGTTCTCCAATTCTGTAAATATATCATCACTTAGATAATACAGCATAAATATTATAAAGCAAATAACGTGTCATGCTTAGTTGCTAAAAAATAAGCAACTGCACAAACGGTTTGTTGTGTTTATACTTCTTGTTATCTAGGTATCATAAAATTAATATTGTGAGTGTATAGGTCAGAAACAAATTTTTTCGGTTTTTACTGATAATGTGTTATTTTACTGAATTTAAAATATTTTATTAAAAAGGCACTTTATTGCATATAATTGTCACTCTTCTATACACTAATGTCACTACTTTATTGCATAAAATTTTCACTCTATTGTACACTAATTCCACTGTTCATAAAACACAATTTTTGTTATATAGATAAACCTAGCCGTGTCAGGTTACTAGGTTACTAGGTGGCACTAGTGATGGGAAAAACAGTTATTTTCTGTTAACAGTTGAAGCCGTTAACGTTATTTAATAATAACCGTTGAAAATAACGGCTTCAGTTATTTTAAACTGGATAGTCGATCGATAGTAGGAATGTAGGAACATTCCCAAAGCTGTGAGCGAGAGCGAGCACACTAGTATAAATGCATTGAATTTTTACCCCGTTATTTCACGTAGTGTATAAATCTCAAATTTTGTCGATATGAAAAGGAAACAAAGGGTTAAGAAATTATAATAAGCGTGTCGTAAATCTTTTGCCACTCTGAAGTGAAACTTTTAGAAATCAGAAAGGAGTCTTCTATAAGAATTTACTTAGATGTTTTAGGAATTATAAACTAGTCATTTCTCACAAATTTATTTTATCAGGGTCTTTACGTAAATGTCAATGCCACAGCAAGAATCAATAAATATCATTATTTATCACGCCTTGGGACGTTAGACGTTAGAACTTTTATTGCTACACAGGGAGTGATTCTAAGAACTCCATAACATAACGCAGCTAATAAAATTTCGGTAAAGAAACAGTATAAAAAATTTTGTTTGAGTTTTAAAAAAAATTGGATAAGAGATATATATATATATATATATATATATATATATATATATATATATATATATATATATATATATATATAGTATTAATTGTTTATTTACTTATTTTAATATTCGTTGTTTTAAAATTAGTTTCAAAAATTTCAAAGGGCTGTAACTTGGAGGAGAAGGGGTTTCAAGAAAAACTTAATAAAAAGACACCCCTTATTTTTCGCCAAAGAATCACCCTGTAAAATTTTTCGCATCAATTTGGAAACACCCTGTATATATATATATATATATATATATATATATATATATATATATATATATATATATATATATATATATATATATATATATATTCATTTAATTTTTTATATTGAAATGTATATAGATATTAAAAAATGTTGTATCATTATATTTTCTTAATCAATTTGATAACTATTATCAGACATACGAAAATGACGTGTTAACTGTTTTCTTAGGTAATGTATATAAATTTAAGTAAATAAGTACTTTAATTTCACGTGAAATAACCCTATTTTGCGGTGTCTATAGTGAAAGTAATAACACGTTTTTACAGAAATTCATCTTTTCACCCAACATTTTTTGTTATTAAATATTTGGCTTTACATACTAGTGGGAAACTCAACTGTTTCAAAAATAACAGCTTCTCAGTTTAACAGAATAACTCTGTGTAGTAGTGTCCGTATGCCGTACCCCATCAACAGCCGGTTAAAGTTAAAATTAAACCGTTTTATTGTACCGAAAATCCTACGTTCCTAAAGCTGTTAGCGAGAGCGAGCACACAGTATAAATAACGTGTTTAGCATTCCCAATCTCAAGGCTATTCATCCCGTTAAATAGTTAAATAAACAGTTGCCGATGAAAACCTATGTTTATTCATCGAAGCCGAACTAGTTGCAGTAGAACTGAAACAGACACGACTCCGAAATCTAGTTTAGTGTAAAAAGCGTTATTTTTTAAGCTGCTATTTTTATAAATCCATAACTGGTGGTTACCGTTACGGCTCGGTAACCGTTTAAAAAAAGCTGACAGTTAAATAACGACCCATCACTATGATTTACACTATTAGTGAATTTTGGTGATGGGAAAAACGGTTATTTTCTGTTAACAGTTGAAGCCGTTAACGTTATTTAATAATAACCGTTGAAAATAACGGCTTCAGTTATTTTAAACTGGATAGTCGATCGATAGTAGGAATGTAGGAACATTCCCAAAGCTGTGAGCGAGAGCGAGCACACTAGTATAAATGCATTGAATTTTTACCCCGTTATTTCACGTAGTGTATAAATCTCAAATTTTGTCGATATGAAAAAGAAACAAAGGGTTAAGAAATTATAATAAGCGTGTCGTAAATCTTTTGCCACTCTGAAGTGAAACTTTTAGAAATCAGAAAGGAGTCTTATATTAGTATTTACTTAGATGTTTTAGGAATTGTAAACTAGTCATTTCTAACAAATTAATTTTATGAGGGGTCTTTACGTAAATGTCAATGCCACAGCAAGAATCAATAAATATCATTATTTATCACGTCTTAGAACTTTTATTGCTACACAGGGAGTGATTCTAAGAACTCCATAACATAACGCAGCTCATAAAATTTCGGTAAAGAAATTTGCCTTTATTCTGTACATATGGTTTGTTATTACATTATGCTTTTATTCTTTCTTAGAAAGATCTCTATCTCTAGTTACATTTTCGGTTCACTGGTCATCTTTATCAGTCCACTTTTAAAAACTGTGCAAACAACAGCCAACAGTATAAAAAATTGAGTTTGAGTTTGAGTTTAAAAAAAAATTGGAAGATATATAGTATTAATCGTTGATTTACTTATTTTTATATTCGTTGTTTTAAAATTAGTTTCAAAAATTTCAAAGGGCTGTAACTTGGAGGAGAAGGGGTTTCAAGAAAAACTTAATAAAAAGACACCCTTATTTTTCTCCAAAGAATCACCCTGTAAAATTTTTCGCATCAATTTGGAAACACTCTGTATATATATATATATATATATATATATATATATATATATATATATATATATATATATATATATATATATATATATATATATATATATATACTCATTTAATTTTTTATATTTAAATGTATATAGATATTAAAAAATGTATCATTATATTTTTTTATCAATTTGATAACTATTATCAGACAAACGAAAATGAATTGTTAACTGTTTTCTTAGGTAATGTATATAAATTTAAATAAATAAGTACTTTAATTTCACGTGAAATAACCCTATTTTGCGTTGTCTATACTAAAAGTAATAACACGTTTTTACAGAAATTCATCTTTTCACCCAACATTTTTTATTATTAAATATTTGGCTTTACATACTAGTGGGAAACTCAAATGTTTCAAAAATAACAGCTTCTCAGTTAAACAGAATAACTCTGTGTAGTAGTGTCTGTATGCCGTATCCCCATCAACAACCGGTTAAAGTTAAAATTAAACCGTTTTATTGTACCGAAGATCGTACGTCCCTAAAGCTGTGAGCGAGAGCGAGCACACTAGTATAAATAATAATGTTATGAAGTACAGTCCGCTCTATACTGTATAACCATACATATTTAGCATTCCCAATCTCAAGGCTATTCATCCCGTTAAATGGTTAAATAACAGTTGCCGGTTGCCGATGAAAACCGATGTTTATTCATCTAACCTAGTTGCAGTAGAACTGAAACAGACACGACTCCGAATTCTAGTTTAGTGTAAAAAACGTTACTTTTTAAGCTGTTATTTTTATAAATCCATAACTGGTGGTTACCGTTACGGTTCGGTAACCGTTTAAAAATAGCTGGCAGTTAAATAACGACCCATCACTAGGTGGCACAGATGACTACTGCGAAATTTGTTAAATTTCTAACTTTGTAATGCTTTTATATCTATGAATATTTGGTTATAATTACTAACACAAAATGCGAAAAGAGAGTATAAACAAACCTCGTAAGAAAAGCGGTTTTACTAAACTCATATAGCTTTGAAATTACTCTCTCGTACTCAAAAGCTATATTCGTTTCGTAAAACTTTTCTTTTGTGATCTTGTTTAATATACCTATTATTAACTGTTTATCGTTATATTTTTTACTTTTATATTAATGAATAATATAATATTGTAATGAACATTGGTGTTTTCTGTCAATTTAAAATATTGTCATTTGAAAGATTTCAATGTATGTAGAGAGTATCCGGATTTTGTTGCTCTTGTTGGGCATCCCAGTTACGAGTAGAGATAGGAGCTTGCCGTTTTCACAATACTGTTTTATTTTATTTTTTGTGAAATTAACAATGCTGTAATCAAAACTGACATGACGCTCTTTGTTTTCAAGCTACAGGGCGATTTTGAATTTTTTTTATTTTAGGCACCCCAGTGTCGATATTTAAACTTTAATAATACTTTTGAACTTTTAAGATACAAGATACAAGTTATAATTTCTGTTTATATGGCGCCATTCTATTCACTGTTTTACATGACGAGAGAGCAAGGAATAGACTGACACATCCATGCTAACATAGACCGCAGTTGTCTATTCTATGGTCACAGGATTTATCTCAACACCCCTCTCTATTTGGACTGTTCTACACTTCTGAATAAGTTTCTTAACCTACATGACATATGACACCGGACAGTACAGGTCGAATGTAAACAAAACAAATGTTCAAATAACCTTACAGTAATACTTTAAGTTTACTTCTGAATTTGCAAAAAAAAATTCTTACCTAAGGCTTGGGTTAAGATATCAGATACATTATTATTACTGCTAACGTAAGTAATGTTTATTACACCCTTTACCACAAATTGTTTAATATAATGTCCTTTGACGACAATATGTTTTCCTCGCTTGGAGTTTTTATATGATTTGCTCATCGATATCGCACCTAAATTGTACATAAATAGCGCACATTCACAACGAACATTAAAGTCTGTAAAAAAATCTGCTAAGTTCACAAGCTACTGCGATGCTAAAGAGACTGATATGTTTTTGGCTTCAGCTGCAGACAGAGCGACTTATGATTGTTTTCGTGAAATCCATGATACAGAATTTTCACAATGGAAAATCACACTCCCACTTACACTCTTAGTGTCATTTTTGTCTGCATCAAAGTGGCCTTTGAATTCTCCTGTTCCTTTCCCTTAGATTAGGTTCATGTCTTGGGTTCCTTCCAAGTATCTGGAATATGGATACCTATTTCGTGTCAACTGTTTTCTTTTCTGGGGGTAGTTCTGTTACTGTCCAAGTACTTAGCTTTTATAATCAACTTATCTCTAGACTTATCGCTTCTCTCCATTCTTTGCTTCACCAAAGCATTTTGGATCACAATCACTATCACTACTCAACAGACAGAAAGCTGAATAGGTTTCATATTCTTCAAACTAAAATTGTATCTTAATTTGCCTTCCTATTCTCGATATTAGATCATCCTCTTTATGTATTATTTCAATATTATTTTGGTTATCTATTATTTCTTGTTTCTCCTCTGTATCTTGCTCTTCTTGTGTTAATATTGTTGTTGTTTTTTTCATTGTGTTTACTTTCTGATATTCCTCCCTTAAAGTTTTGTGCTTTTACTTGCCCATGGATTTACAACCATTCTGGAAATGATTTGACGTAAATTCGCCACAATTGTCTAATCGTACGTTCTTTACTTTTACACCGTATTGTGTATTTATTGCTTGTATACATGATATTAAAAAAATTTCTGCCTCACTTTTATTTCTCAACAGATTTAACAGATAAAAAAGTATTCTCACAATGTATTCGCAGTTTCAATATTTTACTCGAAATTAGAATCTCAAACCCTTACAAATGATTTTTAGCAAATGAAACACTGTGGGCAGTACAAATTTTACACCTTTAGTGTTTAAAATATTCACACTAAATCACATATATACCACATTGGAGACCAGTAGTTTTATTTTACAGTATATACCCGGTTTTGTAATACAAAATGTTATCTGTTATAATAATGTATATTTTCTGAGTTAAAAAGTTGACCTACGATGTTCATTGACCCGCCCCTCCCTTTATATGAGATTTGGTAAGATTTTGTCGAACACCCCTCCCCCCCCCCCATTTTTATCTCACGCAATTAATGGACCCGTAAGTTGGAATAAAAAAGTTATAAGCATTTGATTGAAAAAACATTATTGCCGTAGGAAGTCAAAGCACTGAACACGGCCAAAATATTGTATGTGGAACTAAATGTTACCGACACATTTTAATTTTTCTTACATTTCTGTAAAAAAATGCGGAACTAGATAATTTATATGAAAATTCACTACCATAACGCATTTTCTGCGTTCAGACTTTTTTAAGTATAAACTAAAGCTACAAGAAATGTGGTAATTTTATTTTAGGTGGTCATTTGAAATCGGAATCAAATGGAAGAAAGTAAAGAGGCCGAATAGCTCAGTTCGTGAGGTGAGCAACCTCTAGAATACGACTAGGACGTCGCGGGTTCGAGCCCCGTATTCGGACAGTCGGTCTTTTTCACTCTAATGTGGAAAGGCCGGTTTCTGATGAGTTATGGGTGGTCTCCTTTGTCTACATATGTATGTAAGCTCCCCCGCGTAAGTCAAAGACATCTGGGTGCGAAGTTTGTCTACTGCGGTGTTATTATTATTATTATTATTAAAATTAAATTGTAGTGCCTTTTTCTAATATAATTTACTCCGAAGTAATCTAACTTTGTTTTCGTTATTAACACTGGCTTATTTTGCTTTCCGAGTGCAAAAAAGATTTTTCATTTACATAACTCGGATAACGCTGTGTTTTATACTCTTGGCATAATATCTTCTTTATTCTATTAAAGCTGAAGTGCGAACATGTAGTAAAATAAATAAAAGTTTTACTACAGTGGAAATGTAACTGTAAAACTACAAAAAGCTCTCTGCTATAATGTGAAAGCTCTAGAAATTCTAGTCGCCTCAACTGTTAACTGGAACACAAACATATAGACAAAATTTATAACCTCTGACCTACTTGGCTCTGCTACAACTTCCACAGAAACCATTGTTCTCATATAATATCACTTTCTAGGGACCTTCGGTTTACAAAACAAACAATCTGCATTGATTTTTTGCTTGATACATGATCAAGCACAACTAAGATTATATTGGTCTTATATCCTGATATTTCGGTTACAAAATTTGAGTTTATGCAACCCAGATTTATACAGTATATTTTATAAACCCGTTCAAGTGATAATTTCTTCATCTTAAAGAAATTGCGACGTGTCTATTGTTAACATCTACCAACCAACGGAGATGGTCAAATTAGCTCTGAAGGACAAACAAAAGGAAATCGCTGGCTGCGCCATTATCTGAACCTACAAAGGAAGATAATATGCAATTATTTATTTTAAAAAACGATTACACTTTTGTATTTTCAGAATCTATGTACTAGTGAAACAGCTACCCAGCAAACAATTTATGATTTTGCTGTACTGCTCATGTTTTGTATTTAAGGAGTATACAGGGTTTTTCACGATAGCCGTGCATTAGAAGTTTATGAAGTTCCCTGATATCCTAAACTTTGAAATTTTGGCAGCGGTCACAATTCGTAATTGTCTTTTATTCTAAAATATTTTCAAGGTCACATCACTTCCGGTTAGACCGGAAGAGGTCATCAACTTTGCTAATTTAAATAGAATGCCCTATTTTTTATTGCATATTCGAATTCTCCATCATATTTTGTAAAGGTTTATATTAGGCTTTTCTATCCCTATCTTCAAGTATTTCATAGATATTGTGATTTTTTTACATTTTGCAGAACTTCTATCCTCATTTATAACACTTTGTATTTCACATGTTTTTAAAGATAAAAGGCTGGAATTTAGAATACTATAACTTCTAGGATGAAGCCTTCATATTATCTACCTAAAGTTTACCTGTATCATACAGTGTTTTAAATTTAAAGACTAACTTACACATATTCAATGTTGCAAAAGTCATTTTTTTCAAATGGTGCAGCCTGTATATTATTAAAAATTCGAGTTCTAAATTTAATTCTACACCGGTTTCATATAAGTTTTTCTATACCTATTTCTTACGAGTAACTTGCTATTAAAGTTTTTAGGTAACAAACTCCTTTTCTAGAGAATATGCATTACGCTGTACAATAAAGGCAGCTGTGGCTGTCAGAAAACAAGAATTTTGACAACACATGAATTCTAGAGCGTCACTTTTATTTTAAAGTTAATCTGAGTGTGTTTGTATTACTCAGGTTATAGAAATAATAAGCCAATAAAAATCCAGAATAGTGAAGAGTACTCTAATAAGAATATTTTTAATTTATTTTATATTCATGGTGAATGCAATCGGATTGTAAGCAGAACATGCAGGATGTTTAACGAGAGGTATCCGACTCTATCGGCAATGACTAGAGGAAAACTCGCAAGGATAAAGGAACGACATGATCCAAAGCCAGTAACTGAAAATGAAGATACTGAGATAAACGTTTTGGCTTATTTTCAAGTTTACCGCCGTAGCTCTATTACTGCAGCTGCTCGAGCTTTGGGAATATCAAGTTCATATGTGCATAAAATATTGAAATCTCATAAAATGCACCCATATTCAGAAATAGTACTACAAGGACTTCGACCTGGTGACCATTTAAAAAGAGTGTAATTCTGCGAACACATGTTTCTGAATATTCAACAAGATGAGAATTTTCTCTCTAAAATTATCTGGACCGACGAATCGAAATTTAGAAGGGAAGGAATTGTGAATAGGAGAAATAGTCATTTTTGGGCAAGTGAAAACACTAATATATTTAGAGAAGGACGTTTTCAAACAAATTTTAGTTTTAATGTGCTTTGCATTATTATGGACAATAAGGTCTCTTATGAAATTTACGAAGAAAATTTAAACGGTGAAAAGTATTCGGAACTATTAAGGGAATCTATCCGTAATTTTCTGGCAAGGCTACCACTAAGGCAAAGCTGCTGATATCAGCTAGACGGGCACGCCTGCCCACTCCACTGGTGAAGTTTACTGGCACTTAACGCAATTATTTGAAGACAGATGAATTGGGCCCAACGGTCCTTGAAGGTCGCCTCGCCGCTCTCCTGATTTAACGCCTGTCGATTTTTATCTCTGGGGGGCGTATAAAAAGTCAAGTGTATGACACAACAGTGCAAAGTAGAGAGGCTATTTTAAATCGTGTAATTAAAGCTTTTAGAGATTTTTATCCAAATGAAATCAAAAGAGCTACTACGAATGAGATGAACCGTAGAAATTTGCAGTGCCTTGACCAAGATGGTAGTCTCATAGAACATTTATAGTGATCGTAGCATTTAAATTTGAATTATTATTTTTTTATTTGTCTTTGTTCAGTTTTTGTTTATTGTTAAAATTTTTTTAATTTTTTTTTTTATAATTACATTAAATATTTTTATGAAATCATATCACTTTTGTTATCTGACTGACAATCACAGCTGCATTTGTTGTGTAGTCTAACGTGTACTCTTTATAAAAGGAGGTTGTTACCTAAAAATGCTAATAACAAGCAACATATTGAAGATAGTTATAGAAAAACTAATATCAAACCGGTGTAGAATTAAATTTAGAACTCGAATTTTTAATAATATACAGGGTGTTCTATTTGAAAAAAAACTTTTGACACGTTGAATATGTCTAAGTTACTAACTAAATTTAGAACACGCTGTATGACACAGGTAAACTTAGGCACATAATATGGAAGCTCCCTCCCACAAGTTACGAAATTCCAAATTCGAGCCTTTTATCTTTAAAAACATGTGAAATACAAACTAATGTAAATAAGGTTGCAAAATCACTGAAATACAGGGAAATCACAATATCTTTGGAACAGTTGAAGATATGGATAGGAAAGCCTAATATAAATCTTCACAAAATGTTATGGAGAATTCTAGTATGCAATACAAAATAGAGCATTCTAATTAAATTAACAAAGTTGATGGCTACTTCAGGTCTAACCGGAAGTGATGTGACCTTGAAAATATTTTTAGAATAAAAGACAATACGAATTATGACCGCTGCCAAAATTTTAAAATTTAGGATATCAGGGAACTTCATAAACTTCTAATGCACGGCTATCGTGAAAAACCCTGTATACGGGCTGAATGGCGCAGTTACGCAAGGGGACGTCTAGAATTCGGACTATGAAATCGCGGATTCGAGTCCACTATTTAGACAATTTACGATCTTGGGGCCAAAGGTATTCAGAGAATCAGTTTTTTCCACTCGAGTATGGAAGGGCTGACTTTTGATGAGTTATGGGTTGTGTCCTTTGTCCTTTGTATCTATATGTGTCTAAGCTCCGCATGCACAAGTCTTAGACTTTTTGGTGCGGAGTTTATCTATTGTGGTGATATTATTATTATTAGTATTAGTATTATTTCACACTCCCTCAAAGAGGAACATTCACTCATCCCAGGTATCTCTGATACCAAAGGGACTGAGCTCTGACTAAGGCCATTCCAAGTTATTGGGCCCTGAACGACAACGCGACACATCCTCTTTTCTCAGGAATCTCCGCACAGCGTGGGCAGTTGCAAGTATGACCGCCTTCTGCATAACCTTATAATGATGCTCTCCAAGACACAGTATTTTAATGTTTTCTCGAAGATTCTTAAGAACCACACCAGTTGACTACATGACATGGAATCACTCGGACACTATCTGCCCTCCACTATATATTTGCTTGTATCTCGAGGTCTCTGTACTTAATCATCTTCTCTTTGTACTTTATCTCTAGATTATTAGTATTCGGAATGACAACGTCAACCAGGGTCACTTGGATGCAGGACTTATCCACTATTATTATATCTGGTCTGTTGTGGACAACTGGTTGGTCTGTAAGCAATGTCCGCGCCCAGTACCGCCTGTACCTTTAGTTTTCTAGAACAGGCTCAGCAGTGTATCTAAAGTAGGGCACCTTACTAAGATTTAAAAGTCCCAGTTTCAGGGCCAGTTCTTGATGAACTATTTTTGCAACTGCGTCGTGCCTCTCTTTATACTCTGTTGCAGCAAACGCATGACATCCTTCGGTGACGTGCTGGATAGTCTCTGATGACTGCCACCCAAATATACATTTTTCATCTTGGACCTAATTATCTCCAACTACATACTTCAGGTAGTTTCTTGTTGGGATGGCCTGGTCTTATATGGCCAGCAATAACCCATATGTCTCTCTGAAAACATCTGTCCGTACACCAACCAGTAGTTCGACGCCAATTTGTGGACATGTGCCTGGGAGGTCTCATTCAGATGTCGCCCTTGGAGAGGCTTCTGCATCCAAGACTGCAGCTTGTCCTGATCAGTCCGGTGGGGACTTTGTATTTCACTTTATTTTAATTGTAGCGGTGTTGAATCATCTGCCTTGCATATGGCACGGTATAGTTCAGAAGTAACCGCCCGCTGGTGGTCGACATGTGCCTGGGAGGTCTCATTCAGATGTCGCCCTTAGAGAGGCTTCTGCATCCAAGACTGCAGCTTGTCCTGATCACTCCGGTGGGGACTTTGTATTTCACATTATTTTAATTGTAGCGGTGTTGAATCATCTGCCTCACATATGGCACAGTGTAGTTCAGAAGTAACCGCCCGCTGGTGGTCGACATGTGCCTGGGAGGTCTCATTCAGATGTCGCCCTTGGAGAGGCTTCTGCATCCAAGAGTGCAGCTTGCCCTGATCAGTCCGGTGGGGACTTTGTATTTCACTTTATTTTAATCGTAGCGGTGTTGAATCATCTGCCTCGCATATGGCACAGTGTAGTTCAGAAGTAACCGCCCGCTGGTGGAAATATGTACGTAGGTTCAATATCTGGTCTAACTGTTTACCAATATCCAACACTCCTCTTCCACCTTGGTGTCTAGGTAGGGTTACTCGCTCGATATCACTACGGGGGTATGCTTTTTGGATTTTGTTAGGAGTGTTCGCACCTTCCGTTGTCGATTTTCGATGTTCGTCTTACTCCAGTTCACAATCCCAAAGCACTAGTTAAGCGCAGAACATGCATATATATTCAGAGCTTCAGTCAGGTTCTTGCCGTTAAGATGTGATCGCACCACCTGCTTTACTCGTTTCTCAAACTCATTAGTCAGATCGTTCTTCATTGCCGAGTGGTTTAATTTCCTTACTTCCTGTATTCCCAGGTATTTATAATACTCTTCTACATATATCGAGGCAATTTGCTGGCCGTTCTCCATTTCATATCCACCTGGCTGTATCTTTCCCCTGACTACACATAAGGTGCGACATTTATCAAGCCCAAACTGCATGTAAATATATTTGGAAAACCCTTCCACGATTTTAAGAAGTTGCTCCAGGTGGTTCTTTGTGGAAGCCATCAGCCTAAGATCATCCATATACAGCAGATGATTTAGCCTCATTTGCTCGCTGCCATTGCTTTTCATACCGAAGCCATATACGCTAAAGTTCAGGCGGTTTAATAGTGGATTCAATGCAAGGCAGGACCACAATGAGCTTAGCGACTCGCCTTGAAATATACCTCTTATAATTACTGTATCGTGCTAGTTCAATATTATCACCCGTTTGTATCTGCAACTAAATTTCTGTTCTCCGGGTAGACATTGTGTGTTCAAGGAATCTCAGGATGTATATATCGATCTTATAGATCTTCAACACACTTATAAACCATTCGTGTGGAACTGAATCAATCAATTTTTGTAATCCACGTAACAGCAAAGAGATTTCTTCGTCCATTGTAAGCTTGATTGCACACAACCGAATAAATTATTAGCTGTTCTTTGAATCCCATATATTCTTTGGCACACCCTTTTTGCTGGCTCGAAATTATGTTGCTTCTTCCGCAGTGCGCATATATTCGTTTCCCAAAGTAGGATGTGATAGTACATAGGGTCGGAAGACAATTTATTGGTCGGTATCTACTGGGGTCTGTAGAATACGGCTGGTCCTTTGGCAGAAGATACTTATCGCCTTGTGTGAAAAACAATGGCATCTTCTTCGGGTCAAGTATAACATCCTTTATGAACACCGCCAATAGATGATGTGTACACCCAAATTTCTTCAGCCAAAAGTCTTGGACGTCATCAGGCCCGGGTGCCTTCCAATTATGAAGCTCTTTAATAACCTCGGAGACTTTATCTGTGGTAAACGACTCATCTGTGCATAACTCTGACAAGCTCAGTGTTCCTCGTTAACCCAGCTGGCGCCAGTATTGCAGAAGGCTGGTGCCGCTAGTTGACTTTTCCAGGCTATTCAATTTATTCCTTATTTGGAAAAGTATCGGTGGCTGTTCTTTCAGAACGTTATTATTATTATTATTATTATTATTATTATTATTATTATTATTATTATTATTATTATTATTATTATTATTATTATTATTATTATTATTATTATTATTATTATTATTATTATTATTATTATTATTATTATCATTATTATTGTTGTGATATTAGTAATAATGGTGGGGAGGTTAGTGCCAGGCAAATAGGCCACATCGGGCCCTTTTCCCTAACCTCGGCATACAGCAACCATCGGTATCGTCACCAAACCTCCACGACCTCAAAATAAAGGACATGACGGTCTTTCATTGAATAGAAGTTACTGGGCTCCTCTGTCGAGTCCTCGATAAAAATATTTCTGTGCGAACACTCCCAAAAGCATAACATTCACACAGGTAGTGGTAAGACATTCCTTCAGTCTCACCGAATTCCTGGCAAATGGAATCCTCTCGACACCTGCCAATGTAAGGTGTCTTCTGATACTACTGTTAGCATTTTGATGGTACGGCGAAGCGCAGAACGACTTCTAGCAAGAAGCCAGAGTGTCTTGTTTCTATCCGGACTCTCCACAAAGTACTCTACTTGTCCACTGACCGACCTCCATGGCCTCCTCAGTCCATCTATCTAGGGCGTCGAAGACCACCTTTCTATTTATAGCTTATTATTATAGGGTATTGTATATGTATGCGACAGACTATGGAGTTATCAAAAAGTCTGGACGCATTATATGCTATCATCACATGCTCCCGAGTTCCCCGCATCTAGGGAAGTCGAGAGCTTGTCAAGCAAGGTGGTGGCAACAAGATGATAGCAGCAAGAGGCTGGCTGCACGCAGCGGCAAGATCTGAATTCCTGTCGAGATTTGCATGTGGCCTTGCTAGACTGGTCATACCAATTCTTATTTCCTGGCAGTGCTAACGTTGACCTCGTTTCCACTCTTATTTCCTGTCAGAACTCGCAGCAGGCTCATTATCAATTTTCATTTCAGCCTAGTGATCACTGACCTTGTTTCTAATCTCATTTCCTGTCAGTATTAGTATTACCGTGACTTTTGTTGCGCCTGTCCAATTTTCCTTGAAACATGAATTTCTAACATTTTAGAACATTTTCTCCAACAGGTAAACAAATTAGTACTCATTTAATCTTAACTTACACTTATAATAGTATTTAATTTCTAGGAAATGTCTTCCAATTGGGATAAAGGCAGACCGTTGACAGAAACTGAGCTGCAAAATAAAATTGAAAAAAATAATAAACGGCGAAGACAGCGAACCTGAAGCTTTTGAAGAGAGCGGCAATGATTGGGAAGAAGATAACCTAGAAGTGGAAGATTTTTCAGACAACGATATCGATTCACCAAAATGATACGGACGTGTTCAATGTGTCCAACCTACTGTTTGGTGACCCAGCTGGCTCTCTAGGTGATGATGTTATCAATGAAGTAGAAGACTCTGAAGATAAAGCTCCATCGTCCACTTTTATTGGCTAAACTAGGGGGTACGAGTGAATTGGAATGCCAAAAAAGCTCAAGCTGAAAGGAATAGACGGGCAAAGATGGGCTGCAGAACTGCCTTCAACAACAAGAAAAACAACAGCGAGAAATACTGTTCATTTTATTTCTGGCAGCAAAGGAAATGCAAAGGAATGCTTGACAACTGAAGAACACCTTCATTTCTTGTCTGATGATACAAAGAGTATACTTCAGCGAACAAATGAAGAAATATCTCGGCAATCTCAAAATTATAAAGAAGCGTCAGCAACTATTTCAAATGTCACGAAAAGTGAATTGAAAGCATTTTTTGCAATTTTGCTTCTCGCTGCTGCAAATAAAGACAATCACTTGAACATAAACAAAATGTTTGACTTACTATTTCTGGCACATTCTACAGAGCTTGCATGAGTGCTGAACGCTTTGTACTCCTCGCCAATTGCTTGCGATTCGATGACAAACAAACTAGGCAAGAAAGAGCAAAAGATGATGCGTTTGCGCCCATTTGAGAGATATGGGACATGTTTATCCAAACCTGTAAAACTTCATATACGACGTCGTCATATGTTACAATTGACGAGCAGCACTTAGAGATTCGCGGTAGATGCCCATTCAGGATGTTTATACCTAATAATCCTGGATAGGGGATTAAAATAGTGATGGTGTGCGACACAACATCAAAATATATGATTGATGCGATGCCGTACTTAGGAAAAAGTACCAATACAAACGGTTTACCGCTCGCGAATTTTTTGTAAAAGAGCTAACCAGAACAATTCATGGATATAAGCGCAATGTAACGATGGATAACTGGTTTACTTCAGTTAGCCTAACGGACGAATCAGTAGAAAATTCCTACAAGTTAACGCTTCTGAGAGCTTTACGCAAGAAGAAAATGGATATTCCTTCTAAAAACTAGGGAAAGACGACCTGCTACTTCAATTTTTTCTTTTGACGAGAAAGAAACATTATTATACTATGCTCCAAAATAAGGTGAAGTGGTTTTGCTTCTCTCAGCGCTTCACGAAGGGGCAGAAGTATGTACACAGA
The DNA here is from genome assembly GCA_964006375.1 of Tillus elongatus. Taxonomy (NCBI): domain Eukaryota; kingdom Metazoa; phylum Arthropoda; class Insecta; order Coleoptera; family Cleridae; genus Tillus; species Tillus elongatus. The sequence continues at coordinate 148,134,246 of OZ023262.1, forward strand.
CTGGTAAACCAGATATCGTTTTGAAATATAATCAAACTAAAGCCGGCGTCGATACATTCGACCAACTTTGCAGCAGTATAAGTTGTAATATAAAAACTCGAAGATGGCCCTTATGCATATTTTATGGTATCCTCAAGGCATGTGGCGTTAATTCGTGTATTGTTTACTGCCATAATACATTGAAAGAAAATGTTAAACCACTCTCCCGCTGTGACTACATGATTGAGATAGCACATCTACTTTCCAGACCATGGATGGAGGCAAGACTTAAAATCCCAAACTTACGCATAGATCTTCGTCAGGATATAAAGTGTATTCCAAAAATTACTGAGGAACCTGAACCTTGGCCTCCCCAGAGAAGAAACGCAAGACCTGATATTATTGTCCGAGTGGATTAAGGCGTATGACCACCACATACTGTGTCAAGTGCGGACATGCAATATGCGGTGTGCACCGCGGTAGTTATTGCACCGAGTTACAAAATAATTGAATTATTTTTCAAGGATGTCACTACTTTAGGATATAAAATAGGGCCTCCGTGGCCGTGCGGGAAAGTCGATTCAGACTTTCCAATACGGACTCGGTGGACGACGGTTCGAGACTCACCGGCGGCGGATGATTTTTCAAATCACTGTCGTCGTTGAGATCGAGCCCAAGGTGGACGGTAGGTTAGTTTAGATGAGCAAAAAGGGTCAGCAATGGCCTAATTGCCAGTAAGCATCTTACCTTTACTTACCTTACTTACTTAAGATGTAAAATAAAACCCTTCCTTGTAATATTGTTTAAATAAATATTTGATATCAATTTCATTGATTTTTAAGAAACTCGTAAAATTTACGACAAATTCGTATTTACGTGTGCCAGAAATATATTAGGGTTCTAGTGTTAAGAACCACACTGCTCTCCACTATAGCAAAACCGGTTACTCGAAATGACTATCCAAATGTTTGGAAAATGTGTTTAGAAATGTATGAATGGGAGTGTTTAGGATTAAGTAATGTTGATGTAACAGTCTGAGTACTTAGATGATATAGTTGTACTCTGTGTATTGGAGACTGTGGTTAATTTGACTAGGTTAGTCCTACTAGCTAAACACTTCTTTTTAACCCCCTACTTCTTCTTTCTTTTTAGAAACCCTTTAAGGTGGTTATAACACAATCCAGAATACCACTTTTGTCTATATTTAATTATGGAAACGTATAAGGGTCTTATTTTGAGGAACCAAATTGGTGTGCAATATTTTTTCCAAATTACATTCCATATGTAACCATCATGTTATCACTGGTTATATTTGAAAAAGAGTTTTTTGATTGAATGATGCCCTTTGTTGCGTTTATAATTGTAGACGGGTTTCAGTTTTCGCTGGCTTGTCTTTTCAATATTTTCTATTTTTTTATTATTATTTTTTTCTAACAGATTTAACATCCTGTATGTGGAAAACAAAAGGGTTTGGGACCAATGTTTGTATGATGTATTCAGCTTAGAATTAAATGAATAATCGCATTCTGGACTTTTGTCCCGTACTTAATTAACATCTGGTATCTTACATTCGTGTTTTATAACATACAACACATATGGAAATAATATTTATAATCAGATGCTATACTTAAGTACTCACTAGATGCACAATTTTACAGAAACAACATTGAATACTTTTTACGTAACTGATGTATGTGTATATAAGAGATAGGTAAGCATAGAATTGCTTGGTATCCAATTATTCCTTGTTATCTACAAGACATGCGATCGTCGCAATCAGTGACTAGTCTACAAACTTCCAATAATAATTGTATGCATGTTTTATGAATGGGCAATAGCGTAGAATATAAACATGAATGAAGCCTCTCAGAAATGAATGGAGTTGCTGATAGAAATGCATAAGAGCGAGAATTCTATTCCATTCGAGATAAAAACCTTTTACTGTTCTAAACTTCCGGTGTGTAGATGGTTGAAATAACATATCTGTGACCCAACCCAAGATTAAGAGACTTCCAGAAAGCCATGCCATGCACACTGTGTGTACTATATATGTTTAGGAAAAGAGACAGAGTTCTGTGGCTGTCGCTAGTCTATACCAGATAATAATAGGCCTTTGTTAAATTTTTAACATTCTATAAAACATTATAGTCCAAGGGTTATGTTATATCGTATGAGCAACAGCTATGAACGCACGCATTGTGTGGTTAAATGCAGTTTTATCATTTACTTTTCCTTTGATTTAGCCGAAAGTGGTTTTGTTTACTACATTTTTCTGCTGTCATATTTGAGTTATTATTATTATTATTTTAAAGTCATCTAAATAATAACGGAGTGTGAGCAATGTTTAACGATAGGGTTTTTTTTAACCTGACCAACAAGCTTTACAAACATTACTTCAATTTCGTTTATTTATACAACGTGCATTTTTGTCCACCAATACTTGTACTGTGGGAGAACACAGAAGTTGTTACCTTTGTTTCTAATAATAATAATGATAAAATGCAACATTATTTTGTTATAGAATTTCAAATTTATACAAAGGAACGGGTAAATATTTTGGAGTGCGTATCTTATTAATTTAGTCAAAGTTGCGATGACAAGGCGCGTATATTTCAAACGTATTCCTCTTTTAACTAAAATTACACCACAATAAATAAATATATTTTGATTCAGCAAGTCCCAAGCAGTAGGAAACTTACATAATAATTCACCTTTATTTTAAAATAAAAGTCTGGACACAGAAGGTGCGTTATAATAGTGAATTTTCATAGAAATGACCTGGCATCAATTTTTTTTTAAATTAAATGCTTATAACTTTTTCTTCGCATAATAGAGAGATCTAAATTTTTGGTAGTTTACTTCTTATAGCGTAAACCTTCGTACCATAGCTTTGTTATTTTCGGAGATACAATTTTTTTCGAAAGTACACTCCCGGAAAATCGAGTCCGATTCCGATTTTGCTGGCTAACAAACTTATTTAAGCCGGTTACAAAAGGAAAGTTCTTGCCAAATTTCATGAAATCGGTCTGATATATATATATATATATATATATATATATATATATATATATATATATATATATATATATATATATATATATATATATATATGTAGTGAATTTATGTTCGTAGAAAAATTCACTACTGGGAAAATCCCGACTTTTGTATTTAAAGAAAATCGAAAATTCTTTAAATGAGCGCGAACTAGCACCCCTAAAACCAATATATGGGGTCAGTTTCAATATATATATATATATATATATATATATATATATATATATATATATATATATATATATATATATATATATATATATATATATATTGAAACTGACCCCATATATTGGTTTTAGGGGTGCTAGTTCGCGCTCATTTAAAAAATTTTCGATTTTCTTTAAATACAAAAGTCGGGATTTTCCGAGTAGTGAATTTTTCTACGAACATAAATTCACTAAAAGACACCACAGTTCAGTGGTAAGCACGTTTGCCTCTGAAGCGAATGGTACCTGGTTCTAGACCAGCGTTCTCTTTTCACTGTTTCAGTACATATACTGTAACATTAACATCAAACGAGGTTCTGGCATTGTATTTGAGCAAGTTGAATATCTGCACACTCCACCCTTGGGGGGGGGGGGGGGTAAAGCAGTCGCTCCCGTGTCCATGAGATGTTGGGCACGTTAAAGGTCCTTACCCTGCTTACAGATTGGCAGGGGTTCGGCAAAATTTCCAGGATAGTGAGGTGAAACTGCTCCCTGGCGTCGGTGTTTGGCCATAGTCGCGGAAATAGACCGACGTTAAAAAAAGGACATTATTTTGATTGCCAAACTTCGAACTGATAAGAAAGCGACTTTAAAAAAATTAACAGAAAATTCTTGGCTTATGCTAAAAAACATCGGCGTTTCCTCAGTGAAAACGTTCTTACATATCAGCTGGTACCAGGGGCGGCTCCTCAATAAGTGCTCCCGTGCGCGCGCACTGCCGCCTTCCGTGGAAAAAAATTAGTATATCGAGTATCGCAGAGAGCCGGCAGCCATTAATACAGAATACAGAATCATAATAAGTAGTGTTAATCGCTGCAGACGTTATATACATCCATATCCATATAAAGCAGTCGGGCGGCGGTGTGTATTTTTCGGCGCTCTCGTGAAATGCGATACTTCAGTGCGAAATGATCGCCGAATCTTGATGATCCTCGTCGAAAACGACCGAGTAAGCCATCTGTGGTGTGCTATAAAATTACACACTAACAGTTTGTAGTGGACTTTTGGCAGAGCGTGTGTACCTACTACTACTACCTAGTAATTTTGATCTTCGCGTCGGATTGATTTTTTATTAAATCATTTCATTGTTGTTTACATGTTCTAACAAGACAGTCATTATTATTATGGTGGTTACTACTTAGGGTTGCTTAATAAGTGGACAAAATAATTGTGATACTGTGATTAATTCAGTGTATATTTTAAATTTAAAGGTTAACTTTTTAAGGGACTTTTTATAAAGTGTAACTAACTAGAGGAAAACTTGGTAAGTAGTTAATAATTATTAATTTTAGTAAGTAAGTTTCTTTATAATACACTTTCGGGGAAAAAATAGGCGAGCCCATTTTTAGTGAATTTTTATTTTAAAAAATTCACTAATAAAGAGGTATCGATGGAGAGACTTTGCAAAAATGTTTTCAAATAAGGGCGAACTAGGACCCCTAGAACCCATATCCGGGGTCTGTTTCAATTTTTATATGTTTATATATATATATATATATATATATATATATATATATATATATATATATATATATATATATATATATATATATATATATATATATATATATATATATATATATATATATATATATATATCCAACCGATAACTCAAAAAATAAGCAACTGATTTCGATGAAACTCTGCAAGTGCCTTTCTTTTATCAATGGCTTGGATGAGTTCGTTAGTCAGGAAAATCAGATAAAGTTTCACGGGAAAATTTTGAGTTTTGTTTTAAAAAAATCTTTTTTTCCGAAAATTACAAAGGTATTGTAATGAAATTTGGTGGATATGTTGCCTTGTAAAAGGCCTTACTACACACAAAAATTCAACTTTATACATTTCTAAAATTGAGTTATTCAAATTTTGAGTTTTCTTTTGAAAAACTATTTTTTCTCCGAAACTTACAAAGTTATTTTAATTAAATTTGGTGGATATGTTTCCCTGGGTAAGACCCTTTTTTTTTTTTTTTTCCCTCAGGGCTCGTCCGCGGCCTTGCCGCCCCGATAGCACCGCAACCCTTGGGGTGGGTAAGACCCTACTATAAACCAAAATTCAACTTTCCCAGTTCGTAGAAACTTGAGTTATTCAAATTTGAAGCATTTAATAAAAATTCACTACCATAACGCACTTTCTGCGTCCCGAACTTTTTTTCTTGCGCACCCCCAATGCATTAAGGCACGAGCCGCTACTGTATGGTACATGCTTCAAGATTCAGTAAATCAAACACAAATTACCTGACCAAAATACTGTGTCGAGAATATGTCAGGAATTTATTGACATTTGATTGATTTGGTAAAAAATGCATTTTTTTCGTTAAAACTCGAGTAACTAAACGTTTTAGGGTTTGTAGATTAGAAAACTTTTAATTTTATCAAACATCTGTTATTCTATGAACAAAAAAAATAATAACAGAGAGTTATGCGCTAGATGCGTATTTCGACAACGAAGTTGTCTGCATCAGTAGCTGTCACTATACAGTTTTATTTTTGGACTGATTCTGCTTTTTGTTTCAGTTTCCAGCCACAGTGTCCAACATTAGTCTTTTACTGGTATTCTATGGTAAAATTAAATTAGGGGTTGAATGTCTGGGAGTGGAATATCGATGACAAAAATTTCGACTTTTTTTTGCTTAAACGGCGTAAAAAACGTCAAAGGATATAGAAAACTTGACTCTAGAACGAAATTTTTTTGTCTGTCGGTCAGTCGATCTATGGGCCTGTACGTCTCTCTGTGACTAGGAGCAATAACCTTCGAACGAATTGAGATATCATCTTCAAATTTGGTATACAGTTAGCCCCCGACAAAAGAACGCTTCTAATTGTTTTTGCGTAACGTCGCTTTAGGGGGTAGATGTGAAGGGTGATTTGGTGAAAATTTACAGTTTTTGTTAAAACTCGAGTAATATAATGTTTCAGAAGTTTATGGGTACAGGAATAAGAAGAGATTTTCTTTTTGGTCAGATCATGGACCCTAAATTCATTTAATGAGAATGTCGTTCCGAGGAAAGTAGATTATTAGAGCTACGTGGGAGTTTTGATTCAATTTGTAGTACTATTTTACAAATACTAGGTTAGTCGGGCGTATTGTGATACAAACATGTAACCTATTTATGCCGTCAGTTTAAAATGGACAATTAACTATTCGTATTGCCTTTAACGATTGTTTCGTATCTTATGAAATAAATTATATTTTAATAATTTTTTATATATTTATTGGGAAGTACATCATACCATATATATACCACAGCATAGATGCTGTGATATCACCTTTACATGTGTATGGTTTGTCATTTCGTATCTGTTGTTTGCCCCATAACATACAGTTTAATTGAACAACTTAATAATATGTATATTTAAAAAGTCTGGACGCAGCAAGTGCGTTATGGTAATGAAGTTTCATAAAAATATGTTTAATGACAAATATGTATTTTTTAATGAAAGGCATCAGATTTAGTATAAAGTATATAATAGAAACGACGTACCATATTTCATCAAAATGACTTTATTGTTTGAAACAGACAAAAAATTTCCGAAAATAAACTTAAAATGTTCCCGAAAAAACTGGTTCGATTTTCCTGGCCAACGAACTCTTCAAGCTATCACACACCTGCTAAGATATAATTATCAATAAAAAGTTTTCTGACAAAAGTTCCAAAAAATGTCACGAAAATGTCAAATAACTTTGTAAACATTTATAATATATGTATGTATATAGAATATCGGTTTCTTCGACTAATAATATAAACGGAAAACTCTCTGAATGCGTCATTTTCATGGGACCCCGCCATTTATTGGCAAAGACGTCGTATTAAAGATTTTAATATGCAAAGAACGCAATGAGTTGCAAAACAGTTGATATAATTAAAAAACAGTAAACCCTTTCCATTTTTTTTACAAAAACTTGCTTATAATTTTAATGGAAAATGCAAAAATGCAATAATATATTATGGGGTGTCCTAATAAAAAAAATATTTATCACCAACGACATATGGGCCAGCTGTGATTGTCAAAAATAATTTTCTAAGATGCAGCCCAAGACATCCTATAACTAACGTGATAATATATATATATATATATATATATATATATATATATATATATATATATATATATATATATATATATATATATATATATATATATATAATTGAAACTAACCCTGATATGTGTTCTAAGGGCTCTAATTCAGATTTTTTCAATATTGAAAAGTCGCCATCTCGTTTGTGAATTTTTTCTACGAATATTCACTAATAATAACCCTTGTCAAATTTATAAATTCTTGATTATTTTTATTTCTTTGTATTAATATTATTGTTGTTTTTTATGCATAAAACTGGGTTTTGTTTGAGATGTGTAACTAAAATTAAATTTTGTAGGAGATGTATTTATAAAATGCACATATTTCACAACATAGCCGGAAAAACTTTTAAACTGTTCCTACAAAATGAATATGAATTGTAAATGTGATATTTTAAAAGAATTGTGTTACCTAAATTATGTCATACAGATATAACGATTGCTCTTTTGTTAATACAAGAGTCAGTTTCTGTAAGAGTTTATTAAAACGTATTTCTACTATCCAATTTTGTGAGCTGTATTTGGGTAAAATCGTCACAAATTTGTCTCGCTTAGCCAACCATGAAACCTGGATACTGCATTGCTGTAAAGTTTATGGCCGTTTGGCACGTGTGTATTATTAGGTGTGACATTTGAACAGTTCTACGACACTAGTCAATACCATAACAATGTGGTATTCAAAGTCGTTGAAACAACAAAAATACTGCATATGTTAAAAAAAAAGCACCGTGTTCTGCATACTAAATATTTTTATTGTAAGGCAGAAATTTATCGTTAAAATAAAAGGTAGCAGCAGTAGTAAAATATTGCTCCTATTTCTCAGATTATAAAAAGATTGCATATATATATGAAAAACGTTTACCTACCAATACTAAAGCAAAGTTACTGATTTTATGTTTATTTCCCTTAAACACTTTGAACCCAATTAACAGTTTTACCAATGTACATTCGTCGGAGTGGTATATATATATATATATATATATATATATATATATATATATATATATATATATATATATATATATATATATATCTGTGTGTGTACGTGTGTGTGTACATAAATTGTATTGTATATGTCGAGTGTTAAAGCTTCTAGATGTTTAACCACGGTAAACTCAGTTACAATGTGTAATGTAACGGTTTGATCGTATATAAATATCTAAAACTAGGCATAAAAAGGATTTTTAGTATAGCTTTATCTAGGCACATAAATAACAACAACTTGCGCAAGTGCCGGTCTCATCACAAGATAATAAAAACTTGAAATTGCAACATTTCTAAATAAATTTTAGATTTTATTCCCTCATTAATTATTGTGGTCGATTTCATTGTCTTTTGGTTGAAGAATAAATTGAAAATAAAAATAATTACCGCCGAAAACAATTACTGTTACAAAACATTCTTACAACCTCGCCCATTATTTCAATAAAGGAAAAACCCTGTGCATGGGTTTTCTCCTTATGTGGTGTTTCGTTGATTTATTCTGTAATTTTAGGGCTGGAATCCAAGTCTGGCATATTGGTGAAAACTTTGTTTCAGGAATTTTCAGTGTAAGCTGTCAGAAAATTCCTTTGGGCACTGAAAGTCTGGAATTCCATTGATGGGGGTTTGCTAGTCGTCAACCTAGACCCTGGAGTTATGTAATCGGTAATTCCAATGATGGTCAAGGAACCTGTGGCAAGACAGATAAGTTATATAGTTAATTAAGTAAAGAAAATGTTCATCCAGCTTATATATGGTTTATAATGTTTAAAGGCTGACTTATCTAACGTCCAGATAGTTCATAATTTCCGACAATATTAACATTTGTCTGCTTTTTTATGTAAACAAGACTGCACATGCACTTATGGGAAGATATCATGTTCATACTAAAGTCCCGTTAGAAAAAGTAAATTGAATAATAAAAAGACAGCTCATTGTTTATTTCGTGATATTGGAATTTGGAATGTTAGAATGTTTGATATTATAAGGTTACTCTTTGACAGTTTGTAACATTTTTATTTATTAGTGAGATACAATAGGACATGGTTGATAGAGAATTTTCTATGTCAGAAATAAAAAACCATAGAATAAATACATTTATTGACAGCAGATATTAACTAAAGTAAAATATATTTTTATTTAGTAAGTTGGAATTTAATTTAAGAGCCCCCCTCTAATTAGACTACATACCACCATCCAAAGAACTGGCACCTTTTAACGTAACAAATTATGGCGGTCCTGTCAGGATTTTACATAACAAAATTATGGCGATCCAATCAGGATATCTATAATAATTACGTAACAGTACAGCTAATATGCAATTTCAAAAATCATGTTCTCCTTAACCGCTAAATGGTGTCGTAATGTAGCCTCGGAGGTTCAGTGGTGAGAAGGTGTGCCCCTGAGGCTATAGGTCGGAGGTCTGTATCACAGTAGGAGCTTTTTTAAAGAAACAATTAATAAAAAGCAGACTCTTTGTGCCTCTAAGACATCTAGTACTCGATTTGATGTTGTACCACACGATGGGTAAAAATAGTTTGAGGTTGTATGTCTTCGGAAATATATCTGCCGGGAGGGAGCTTAGACGCTCTAAGAAAAAAACAAGGATTCTCAACGAACTGTTCAGCAAGTTTTACACTCTATGCGTGCGTTTTTCGACTAAAATGGGTTTGCCGATCAAAGGTCGCAAGCGGAGGTACTAACGAAGCAGTTTGTAAAAAGCAATGTGGATAATATCCATACAAGAGGCAGAGATCTCCAACGTATGGTCTAGAAAAATGAAAAATGAAATTGACTGTGAAGTCTCCTATAAGGCGAACAGCTAGTTTCCGAATATAGTCTAGGAGGGACAAGGGTGTCTTTGTGACAGCGCCCCAAAAATGAGAACAGTATTCCAATCTGTGATTAATACACTGTAAAAAGCTGCTGTGGTGGAAACAAAACTATTAAAATGAAACAGAAAACCAGACTTCTTTGTTGCTGCCTTCGCAATATTGAAAACATATAAATGCCAACAAAGATCCTCTGGAACAGTTTTCTTAATGTAGAGGATGTTGATTTTAGGCAATATTTTTCCAGTCATCTCAATGTTTGGGCCTTGTGGGTCACTTTTCTCAGCTAAGAGGCAATCGTGTGTTTTTGAAGAATTAAACACAACCAGATTCGAAGAGCCCCGGCTAAGAATTTTAGACCGGTCATCACTTAGGATGTTAGGTACTTTGACTCTCATGAAATGTTAAACAAACACCAAAGATGTCCAATGTACAGCAAGAACACTACTCATAAAATTTTAATTTAGATCATGGTGGCAGACCATAGCTAACATCTGAGATGAAATGGTTTCTTTGGTACCAAAGTGTCTTGTTGATTTGTCAAGCTGCGTCTCTTTGTTTTAGTTTTTGTCGAGCCTTTCTTTTTTCTCAGGCCTCTGGCTTGTTTTGTTTTTAGCTGGCACCTCCACAAGCTTAGCTCAAATAGTCTCGCATAACAAAACTATACTTATTGGCGAGCTTTCCTTTTGTTCCATACTTTTTAAGTTCATAGTATTAATATATAGTAAATTAGAGCTTCAAACTCAAACACAACATTGACCACAATTATAGTATATAGCTGTCAACGGTAATTTGGCATAATCCTAGCCAGTTTAGGATAGCGTTAAAGCTATATTTGCTTTACACTAAACAGGTTATATGTTTAACATATATAGGTGCACCGCTTATAATTTGTTTATAATGATTTCATAATATAGCAAAAAAATATTAGTTAAAAATTGATGGCATAAACATGTTTAGCGATCGTTTTTACTTTCCATTTTGGCAAACGGAAGTTAGCGGAAATAATTAGTCCGCATGTACATTAAAAGTGTAGTGTGAAGTTAACGTCATCGTAAATTCTTTTTATTCGGTTTTACTTGACCAGAAAAACAACAATGTAAGACTCATTTATCCGTAGTTCCGGGCATTTTGTTTTTTCTTCCAGGGGTTTTGTGAGATTTATCACCTAAAAAACTGATTTTAACACCTTTTACACGGAACGAAACAATAAATCCGGAACGTGTTTCTGATTCGTCCGTCTGGTAATAAAAGGAAAAAGCAATTTTAGTGGAAATTGAAGGGATATTGATTGATGTCGATATAACAATAGAGGGAAATATATTAAAGGAAGACGGATACTACACCAACTTCTGACGGTTATTTATTGGTCTGCTAGTAGTAGTTTATTCTGTTTTAGTTATGTTTATTAAATATGTTTTACTTGTGTATAATTTATTTTAATATGTTGTACCTTACAGTGGGTAATATTTAAAAAATGCGAATATTACCTTAAATTACCAAAAAAATCACTTATTGTGCACTTTCGTATTGCCTCTTCATTACAATAAATTAAACACAGTCATCAAAATTATAATTAAAAGAAATGTATTTACAAATTGAATTTCAATAATAATAGGGTATTCGGCGATTTACTCAATCCTTCGCATTTGAAAGCAAGAGATAGGATATGTATATAACAATGTGCTAGAGCCTTCAAAGAAAATATACAGGTATCCTGAGGTAAAGCCAATTTTTCATACCAAAAAATGCACCCCTTTTGATATACGGTGCGATAAATGACGCCGTCATACTTTCTAATCATTAAAAATGGTGTGGCAACAAAATTCATGTTTTAGATAGATGTTGGAGTTATAATTATAATAAAATAGATATTATCACAAATTTAGTAACATAAAGGCGCTCCCTTTTTTTGATGCGCAGTGTCAGTAAAACGGCATTTTCTGAAAACTGTACCTCAGCTTGGTTAAGCACGAGTCACAGATTGGCATTTATATACAAGCAATAACGAAACTACACTAAAATATTTATATTTATATTTTACTCAACTTCCATATGTACTAAATTTAATCTCGATAATTGAAATGCAGCCCTCTAAATATAAAGAATCGGAAGGGGGGGTGTTATCTTCACAGGGGTGAGGTTTTGTATATAGTTAAATTGAATCACCTATTTTTTGTTCTAGGTACCCGTTTCCTTTGGTAATTCTTAAGACCCAGCTTGGCGAGCCTGAACCGCGGCACCACGGACCGCGTAGCCAGTTACACAAGCTGTGTAGCCAAGTTGACTCTCGGACCGGGATATCACGAGCGTAGGATCCACCAGTGTGTAACATTGTACATCTTCGAAGAACTAAAAAAACTCGGCGTATTACTAGCAAGTTAATAGTGTAGTGAATCTTTTCAGACATAAACGTACATTTAATACTGAACTGACTAAATTGAGGAGTAAAAACATCTAGATGATAGACACGCCGTGTCGCACCCCTGACTCATGTAATCACGGTTCATAAACAAAAAAAGCTATAGGCTCGTGGAATGGCAATCCACGGGCCGTCTATCCGCGCCATTGATATTATAAATCATATCTTGTGATGCGTTGTTTGCCAAGGGTGTAGGTTTCAGAAAATACTAAGAAATTATAAGATGACAAAATTTCACAATCATGAAAAGAGTTTTGTATAAATCAGTTTTATCAAAGTAGAGCAATGAAAAAATTATCCAGAGATTAAACTGAACTTGTAAACTACAACAAACCAACCTACCCTACTCACTCGGTATTGGATCACCGGTATTATATTATTCGTAGTTTACTTAATTTAGGTATATAAATAGGATAATTTGCTCATACAGTTAGTTAAGCGACGGCTACTGATAGAGACGACTTCGTTGTCGAAATACGTATCTAGCGCATAACCATTTATCGCTATGTTTTGTGATTTGGGGGTGATTCTCCTTTCAGCCTCCATCCACAGTGTCCAACCTCAGCCTTTTTGCTTTTACTTCGGTCTTTTCCTATTTGAACGGTGAAAGTTGGTGATTTTAAACAAATATTCTGTAGCTGACATTACAAAAAATGTATTTAGCAAGGTCCTGGATTTGTGTTTCAAGTGTTACTATCCTTCATTTGATGAAAATATTTGCCAAAAACATTTGAATTAGACATTACTTGCAACGTTGTGGCAGCAGTTCGTATTAATGGCGAGTATTTCTGGCGAAATTAAGAACTTCGAACATATGGTATGTAATCAAGTATGATCGGTTAAAGCAAGGAACAAATATATTTATTTCGTCAAATTTGCTAACAACTTTCTGCCAAAATCGAGTCATGCAATTATTGCACATATTGTTACAGTTGCTCAGGACCGTAGAAAATTCCCATATATCTATAGGTGATTATAGTTGGGAAATACACGTGGCATTATGCTCCACTTTGTATGTTCTCTGTGTCTGAGTGGTAAAGGCTACTAGTATATCAGCAAATAATCATGTTCCAATGTCGGTTTAAATCATAATGGTGAACTGAAATTTGCATTTTTACTTAATTTTCTTTAAAATCACTGGGGAGATCTAGACTTTTCAATTTTAAAAAAGTTTCTTTAAATGAGCGCGAACTATGAAAAACTAGAAACTTTTATATATATATATATATATATATATATATATATATATATATATATATATATATATATATATATATATATATATATATGCATATGTATGTATGTTTCATACCGACAACGCAAAAAATAATGAAAATGAGCCGATTTTAATGAAATTTGGCAAGTACATTCCTTTTGTAAGTAACTTGAACACGTTTGTTAACCAGGAAAATCGGACAAGGTTTTCAGGAAACATTTTCAGTTTTCTTTCGGAAAAATTGTGTATATCCTAAAATAAGAAATATATCGCATAAAAATTTGGTAAGCAGGACAATATTATAAACTATTTACCAAAATTTAGATCTCTAGGTTAAAAGCAAAAAAGTTATGAGTATTTAATGAAGAAAAATATCAGCGTCACTAAAAGTCAAAGAAGACGCAATAGGAAAATATTGTATGTGTTGAACAAAATTTTTTAAATATCAGAGATAACGTTTATTCTTTTATTAGCGCAAGAAGGGCAAGACGTACGGAAAAAGTTAGTTTGAAATTGTTATAATTTTTCTCCTGTAAATGTCAAAGTGGAGATTTGAAACGTCAAGAATTAGTAATGTTTAAATAAATCTTCTATAACTAATGCGGTTTTTGAATGGTAAATATTAGCAGAAATGTATATTTGAAGGTCCTACATTTATATTTCAAATGTTCTCATTTGATTACAATATTTACAAAAAATACACCTAAAACACATCTTACATATTACAAATAAATAACCGTCAGTGGCCCTCCTGTATGTCAAAGAGAAAAGTTGCTATGATAGGCCCCATTGGCATGAAGAATATGTGTCCCTGTCTAAATCCCTTAAGTAGTATCTAGATCTTAAGTAGGCTTAAGTTAGCATAAAAAGCACCATTATTAATATTATTATACAAATAAATAAAATAAAAAATATCCAAAACTCCATGTTGGAACAAATTTCAATGCACCATGACAGAATGCATATGAACTGTTGAATTCACATACTAGTTGTGACAAAAGGCTTTTAAAATGTGCGAATGGTAACCATACCGCAGCCAGTGCAATCTGACGTCACACACACACACACACAAATAAATAACCGAAGACCATTATCGGTTATCTACGTTTTATTTTACTTTCGTTTGCCTAGTTCGGTGGCCGGGGGATTTAAACGATTGACTCGTTAGCAAAAGAACGTTGGGGGACGTGGTTTCAAACCTCAGTGATGACTTGATCTATTTTCATTTTTTCTAATTTTTTTGTCTTTGATTCAATTTTAATGTTATCTAATCAGATGATTTAACCCCAATAATTTTTATAGCGATTGGGCTGGATTTTTAAGGCTTTAAGTTCAATGTTAATAATTAACACAGACGTAGTTGTTTTTTTTTGTGGTGAATTCAGAATTGTTTTTTTTTCTTCTCTGCAACCGGTTTCTTTTTTTGTAAGATTCTTGTGAAATTTGGTAATTAATAATAAATGTTTAATAAGTTATTGTAAAAAAAAATGTTTTCTGATTTTCGTTAAAAAAAATGTTTTTGTAAGTTTCGCCAAAAAGGTTTATGAATAATTATATCTTGGCACGTGGGCGAATAGCTTGAACAGAGTTTCGTTGGCCAGGAAAATGGGACCAGTCTTTTCGGTAATATTTCAAGTCTATTTTCGGAACATTTTTGTACTTTTCCAAACAACAATGTTTTTTGACGAAATATGATACATTGCTCCTACTATATAAGTTATACTGATAACCCAAATTTGATGCGTGTTTTCTTAATATATATATATATATATATATATATATATATATATATATATATATATATATATATATATATATATATATATTGCCATTAAAAACATTTTAATGAAAATTCACTACCATAACGCACTTGCTGCGTCCAGACTTTTTCATTTAGTCTTTTATTCAATTTTAAAATTATCTGGTCAGATGTTATGCCAATAAATTCTTTGGGAATTTATATGGAAACATTCACTAATGAGTAGATCAGATTCTTTAAGACTTTTCATTAAATTTTAATATCAGACCGGATCATTTGTTGATGCTCTAACTTGATAAGACCGTCCCATACTTAATACAGACGTAGAATTGTTTTTCACAAGTGTTTGTTTTTTCTCTGCAATTTGTTTCGCTTTTTCGGCATTGTCAAGCAAAATATTTTTTTGGTGAAGCCACAGTAAAAGTCTTTATGTCTGTATAAAGACCAGATTCTTTAATTTTTAATTTTTTTTTACTTAACAAAAATTTGTTATCTGTAGTCAAGTAGTCGATAAACGAACAAATTCATATATTTATTATATTTAAAAATTCAAGTTTTGAGAAATAAGGAATTTAGTTATTAGAATTTAAAGACTGCGGTTTTTAGATAATTTTCTTAGAAAAAATTCACTGAAGTGGTGAGATCCCGACTTTTGAAAAAATGTCTTCGAATGAGCGCGATTTGGACCCCTAGAACCCATATCCGGAGTCGGTTTCGATTTATATATATATATATATATATATATATATATATATATATATATATATATATATATATATATATATATATATATATATATATATATATATATATATATATATATATATATATATATATATATATATATATATATATATATATCACACCGATAACTAAAAAAATAATGGTCTGATTTTGATAAAATTTGACATGTGCCTTCCTTACGTAAGTGGCTTGGGTAAGTTCGTTAGCGAGGAAAATCAACCCAGGTTTTCCGGGAAAATTTTCGTTTTGTTTTCGAAAAAAAAATTTTCTTAAAAAATAGATTAGCTATGGTAACCAAATTTGGTACGTAAGTTTACGATATTAAAAGGAACTATATACCAAAACCCATATTTCTTTGTTAAAAGGAAAAAAAGTTATAAAAAAATATTTGGTGCCAGATCATTTCTATAAAAATTCACTACCATAACGCACTAGCTGCGTCCAGACTTTTTATAAGTTAGCAACTAATATGGTAACTATTGAGCCCAAATGACATACACAAAAAAGAAGGCAAATAGTTCTCAGAAGCAAAGGAAGGGATTTAATGAGACATCCGCTAGGAAACCTCTAGCGACCGGTAACCGTCACATTCATAAGACAGATACTTGAGAACTTCCGGTGGAATTGCCTCTACACCAACAGGATGTTAAGAATGTCATTAATGAGAATCGACTCGCACAAGGATGCTCAAAAGCTATTAACGTTCTTCACATCTACGGTAAATGCTGATTATAATTTCAAATGCTTCATTGGAATATAACATAGATAATGTATTCGACGACCAATTTGTTAAGCCAAAGTAACCGACAATTTTGTTGCCTCTTCTAATGTTATTGTTTCCTTTACTAATAAAATAATATATTTACTATAAAAAGAACACTATATGTGTATGACTTTACAAATCAACCATCATTATAACATATTTCTTTGTGTATCAACTGTTGGTAATAATGAAATAACTTGTTTTGAATTATTGGTCTATCAACATGAAAGAACATTACAAATAAAACTTAAAAATACTATAAGCGAATTTTCGTAGAAAAAATCGCTTGTAGTAATTCAGTGCTTTCGAACTTTTAGATAACTTCTTAGCACGAACGTGTGCCCCTGAACCAAACGGTCCAAGGTTTCAAGACTTCCAGTAGTGGATCATTTAACTTTTTCAGTGTGTATTGTCAAATTAACATCAACCGAGGTTGTGGTATTGTGTTTGAGTAAGCTTAATGTCTGCACTTTTTGTCCTATAAAGCTCGCAAGCGTCGGTCCAGTATACCATACGATATTGGACACATTAAAAATATCTACCTTTCTTGCAGAAAGGCAGGGGTTCGGCAAGAAATCCGGGATAGTAAGGTGAAACTGCTTCCTGGTGTCGATGATTGATCCTAGTCGCGAAAATATACCCACTTTAAAGAGGCAAAAAACACTTTTTAAAGTAGGACGAATTAGAATGCCCAGAATTCACACTTACCGTTATTTTTTTGTTTAACCCAAAAATTTTTAGGTGGCAACTGTTTAAAATATATCTATGATCATAATATAAACGTTGCTTCAAAATAAACTTGTTTGCACCCCAGTAACATTATTTTAAAGACGGCAAATGCATATTCTGCTACCCGAATCTTTTATTGCTTGTTATAGTAAAGTAGGTACATATTTCGTGACTTGTTAAATGTATCAAATTATCAAGTTTTTTCATTGATATACAATTAAAAAGGTATACCGACGGTCAATGCTTGTAATGTGTATCATGATGTATGTGAGTGTAGTCTGTGTACGAGAAAGATGGTAGCGATAGAATGAGGCAAATAGATTGGTGTGACATAGTCAAGCAATTATCAGCTGGCTGTCCATCGGCGTAAACATCACAGACAAAAATATCTAATGTTGTTTATACACTCAAATGTGAAATGACTTAGCCTTACCGTCCTTGTTTAGGCGAGATAAATGTCCATATCTTACACGGTTGTCGGCTTACCTTTCTCATTGTGTATCCGCAACCACAACCAAATATTTTTTTGAATTCGGTTTTCAAAGCCAACTCACATCAGACAAGACTACAATGTAAGTCCTACCAGGACTTGCGGTATGATGTATAGCAGGAAAAAGACAGGTTGTGTCCTAGGCCTCATCAGTATGTCATCCCTTTGCTCCAACAAATCAGAGTTAGGGCAGTGCAAAAACAAGCAAAGGTGAATAGCGTGAAGTGCCATCTCTAAATTTGGGACAATCCTAGGCTTTTGCAGCAGGTTCGACGTACACACACTATAGCACGGAGAAAGCTATGGGGAGAAAATATTATGCGAAAACAACTACTCCCTGGGCTTGTACAACGACGGGCGTTGAAACTCATCACTCCATGGCATGTTATATAGATATATTGTAATATCCCCAAAAGCTGATCGAATTTTTACAAACACAAACAACAAAACAAAGGAACTAAAATGGCAACATAGCATGATATTGTGTAATACCTAATTTAAACATGTTTTGTTTTAAAGAAAATGCATCTTAGTCTGTCTTGCATTGTTGACTAATATGTAATTGAATACCTGACTCCATTAAATTACTACGGGTGACCTGAAATGTATTCACTTACCTTACTTTAAAGGCCTCTACATTTGCTTACTAAGAATGAATAATTTTCTGGGCTACCAGGATGGATTAAGGCGTGAAAATCTAGGGCTAGGACCAGGTTGTGTTTGTTCAGACTATGGGTTGGAACATTGTGAGAGAAACGCTATAATTCGCAAACACTTAATTTATTTAACAAAGTTTCCCATTGGACCAATACAGTGAAACGGACATAAAAGCACAGACATCTAGGCGCCCTATTGCTACGAGAAATCACACGGATGGGCCTAATATTACACATATGGGGAATGCACTAGCATAAAAATTTGGATCGCTTGGAGGGGTGATGACCTGGTGTGGATCAAGGTCTCCGATGTCACTCTCAGTTCCCACAGTGGTGTAGAATTAAAGATTGGTATTTTCATTTCAATATTCATTATTTAGATTTTATTGGTTTCATCGTTCACATTTCAGTTTTGGTTTGTCTTTGCTTTATTACCGTGGGACTGATTGAGCAACACCGCAGAACAGGACACCACACCCGGGCATATACTTAAGGCTAACCGACTCCTCCCTCTACGTCTCTCATGTGGCCATTGGTCACTAGGAAATGACGTATTGCGCATTTGGGCTGCCTTTTCCACTTCCATGGTGCCACAGTTAAGATTTTTCGCGAGCCCTTTCTTGGGCTATAGCTTCACTGGAGGTCTTAGATTTTCGGAGGTTTGGCAGGTCAAGAAGTAGAAAGTTCACCCAAATACCGCTTGAAAAGTATATTGTTCTGGACCTGTAGGCTGTAGGAGGCGCAAGGGGAAGGTATTGTTGTAATTCAGGCCAGATCACTGTTGACTGACTAAGCGGAGACGGTAACAAACCTACTACTACCTCGCCCAATATTTTGACGTGTATCGCAAGCCTTTCAACTAATTACTGACCTTCAGGTTGCCCTCTCGTTTCAGTCATGCAAAATTGTGATAAATCGCGAAGTCCTTCTTAGACTATGCCTGACTGGAGGTCTTAAATGTTCGGATCGTGGCACTTCGTGAAACGAGGCTTCACCTGAATGTCATTCTAGACACAAGGAGACTAATTACACAACTTTGTCAGAACACAGGGGGAAGTACTTCATTTATTCTATATCCCTTTGCTTTATTTTCCGAACCGTCCAGTGCACACCACATATTCTTAATTTCAAGTTTTAGTTTAATACAAAAGGGAGAGCCAAGATGTCTGTTTCAGGTACAAAGCAATTTCATCAGGTAACATACAAAAGAATGAAGTTCCTAACCTCAGGTTTTAGTTTCAAAGTGCATTAAAAGTGTGCCACATATTTTTGACTTCAAGTTTCAGTTTCAATATTACACAGAAATGGAATTACATACCTTCAGTTGTAAGTTTCGGGTTTAAAATTACCTCATGTAGAGCTAGATATTGCTGGTTTCCCGATTCAGGTTCAAAATTGTATTATGTAAGACTAGATACTGTTGATTTCAAATTTCAGATTCAAATTATCTTATATAGAGCTACGGACCTCTCGTTTTCAAGTTTCAGATTCAAAACTATATTCTAAAGAGCTGCATACTTTTGGTTTCCAGATTCAAACTTAATTCACATTATAATAAGATACATACTTCTGGTTTCATAATTCAGATTCAAACCACATCATAAAGAGCTACATGTTCCTGGCCTCATGATTCAGATTTAAATTATATTATAAAGAGCTACTTCATTCTGGTTTCACGATTCAGATTTAAATTATATTATAAAGAGCTACTTCATTCTGGTTTCTCGATTCAGATTTAAATTATATTATCAAGAGCAACGTACTTCTGGTTTCACAATTCAGATTTAAATATATTATAAAGAGCTACTTAATTCTGGTTTCACGATTCAGATTTAAATTATATTATCAAGAGCAACGTACTTCTGGTTTCACAATTCAGATTTAAATTATATTATAAAGAGCTAGATTATTCTGGTTTCACGATTTAGATTTAAACTGTATTATAAAGAGCTACTGGTTTTACGATTCAGATTTAAATTATACTATAAAGAGCTACATAATTCTGGTTTCACGATTCAGATTTAAATTATATTATAAAGAGCTACATAATTCTGGTTTCACGATTCAGATTTAAATTATATTATAAAGAGCTACATAATTCTGGTTTTACGATTCAGATTTAAATTATATTATCAAGAGCAACTTACTTCTGGTTTCACAATTCAGATTTAAACTATATTATCAAAAGGAACGTACTTCTGGTTTCACAATTCAGATTTAAATTACATTATAAAGAGATACTTAATTCTGGTTTCACGATTCAGATTTAAATTCCATTAGGTGTGAACAAGATATTTGTTTTCAAATGCAAAGTAATTTCATTAAATACGGCATGAGCTAGTAACGTTTCTGATTTCAAGTTTCAATTTACCTATCAGGAAATTTGGCAACTCTTTAGATGCGGAAGTAATTTATCTGAATGACATACAAACAAAGTAAATTGCAGGCTTCAAGTTTTCAGTTTGAATATATCAGATTTTGTGACATTTACTGACACAAATAATTTCTCGACAAAATGTAAACAAATAAGTTTCCAAATTTCAAGTTTAGTTTAAATATAATAAATTTGGCAACGTCTCAATGCTCGAGTAATTCCTCTATGCTACATGCAAACAAATCAAAATTCCAGACTTTAAGTTTTAGTCTAAATATGTTAAATTTGGCAACATCTGAACGCACAAATAATGTTTCTACATACTGTACAAGCAAATATCAGTCCAGATTTCAAGTTTCAGTTTAATTTATACAATTTAAATGCACAAATAATTGCTACACATAATATGCAACAAACAAAAATACTAGGTTTCAAGTTTAGTTTAAATATATTAAACTTGGCAACATTGCAATGCTCGAGTATTTCTTCCACACTATATGCAAACAAACTAAAATTCCAGACTTCAAGTTTTAGTCCAAATATATCAAATTTGGCAACATCTGAACCCACAAATAATTTTTCTACATATTACCCAAACTAATAAAATTCCCGATTTCGAGTTTAGTTTAAATCTACTAAATTGGGCAACATTCAAATGCACGAATAATTTCGCTTTGATAATATACAAATCAACAAAATCCCATCTCTCAAGTTTTAGTTTATATATCGAACTTGGCAACTTTTAATGCACAAATAATTTATCTACACGATACACAAATAACTAAAATATTAGGGGTCAAGTTTAGTCTTAATACGCCGATTTCGGTAACATTTAGATGCAAAAATAATAATATCTGTACATTATATGTTCACAATTAAACGCTAGGTTTCAAGCTTAGTTTACGTATGGCATATTTGGCTACATTTAGATGCAAAAAATACTTTCTATACATGATATGTAAGTAAATAAAATGCTAGGTTTCAAGTTTAGATCAAATATAAAAACCTTGGCAACATTTAATGCACAAATAAATTTATTTAAATAATATGCAGGCAAATAAACTTACAGGGTTCAAGTTTCCGTTTAAATATATTAAATTGGGCAAACAATTTAGGGACACCGATAGCATATGTCATTTTAAAGGTACACTCACCGTTTGCTGTTACATCTGGTCCCAACAGGCTGCGACAGGGCCTACAAGCGGGGACGGCGGCTCGACTCCTGGGTCTAGTCTATGTGCGGGGGGTGTAGTGCGACTGGCGTTAACAATACCAGCAGAGGTCCCCTACTTCGACACTCTCGCTCGAATTTTATTCATGGCGCTAGTGTTTACCATAGGCTTTCTCCGCGAGTACGCCATGGAAAAGACCTATAGAATTCCCGCAATATGATCAGCTGACTTCAGACGCGGCTATAGAAAACCCACAGTGTACAACACAGCATAAATCTGCCAGAATCGACCATTGCGATAATATGCTGTGCCTACTGACCACAGAATTTCCCAGCAGACCGTCTACAAGTCTGCTTAAATTCGAAGACCGCTTTTCAGAAGAGACAACCCTCGGATATCGATGAAAAACTTCCCCTATGTCCCAATCGTACGTAGTCGCTCCGCCCAAACGTGAGAACAACGAAATTCCAGGCCTAGTCACTAGCGTTTTAAAATATACCAGCTATGTACATAATTATCGACTTTGTTAGTGCCTACGTGATCTGCAGCATGTCACTCTAGTCTTTTATAAAAAACTCTCTGACTAAATTTTAGTATACCCTCTTTTAAGTAAAATCTAATACGTTCCCACACATGAAACTAGACACACTTATAATTAGTTATTTTCTAATGACAAAAACCATTTAAAAATGCTTCAACTGAGCTCTTCATTCCCTTTCAAGGACTATAATTTGTTACAAGTGATCTCAATGTGCGACCTATATCTTGACCTTTGGCTGCACAGCGTGTGAACGTCTTTTAACGTGGTTCGTTTTTATCGGCTTACATGATATATTGAAGTCTCCCTAATGCATAGTTTTCTTAATGTTATCTAATATTAATTCTATACAGGGCATAACAAACCCAAAAATACAATCCCTATCTCACCTGTCGTATGAGAGTTATTTAATAAACATTAAAAGCCAATCAAATGACTAATTGCTGACGGGTCCGAAAGAAAATAATGTGCTAATATACCAGGATATTTCAATATATATATATATATATATATATATATATATATATATATATATATATATATATATATATATATATATATATATATATATATATATATATATATATGTCCACGCAGATGTGTCTTCGTTTGGATTTACCTTATTCAACATTGTGAGATGTACGACAAGGTCATCTCGGTGCGTAACCAGCTCCAAATAACACAAAATGTTATGAAATAGGGACTATGTACAACGAACTAACAGTTTTCGAAATTGTCAGCCGTGGCCCATTTCTTCCCTAATATCGGAACAATGAATGTAAGGCTAGATGTATTCTCACGATAATTAGAACCGCAGATCGGTTTCGCTCTAATTAGAGCTCGTCATTACGTATACTAATTACAGCGAGAACACACCTATAAAGTAATACGGCTGTGGTAGACAGCCCCTTTCTGAGATGTACGACAGGCTCGCCATCTCGGTGCGGAACCAGGTAGTATGTTGTCACGACAGCTCCAAATAACACAAAATGTTCATCTATCCTTACATATATTGTCCCTCTATTAAGGAAGAGATGGACCAGGGCTGACAATTTACAAAATGGTTAGTTGGTTGCATACAGGCTCCATTTTATAACATTTTGTGTTAATTGGAGCTGTCGTGAGAACATACTACCTGGTTCCGCACCGAGATGGCGACCCTGTCGTACATCTCTCAATGTTCTAGGAAGCTGGCTACCATATCAGTCTTACTTTATAGGTGTGTTCTCGCTGTAATTAGTATACCGTACCGCCGATCTCTAATTAGAGCGAAATGGGTCTGCGGTTATAATTATGGTGAGAATACATCTAGCCTTATTTACCCTATTGGTGTATTCTTTAAACTTTTGCATATTTTAGTTTCTGTACAT
Source organism: Tillus elongatus (assembly GCA_964006375.1). NCBI lineage: Eukaryota > Metazoa > Arthropoda > Insecta > Coleoptera > Cleridae > Tillus > Tillus elongatus. The sequence continues at coordinate 148,158,610 of OZ023262.1, forward strand.
TTCACTTGTAATACATATGTTTGTTTTTCGCTTGTTTTTCGCTTACCAGCGTACTTCCATTTTCCTGCTTATTTTTTAGTATAATTGCTTTTGAATAGAAAATGTATTCTAAACTAAGCAACAATATTTAGGTAAGATAAGTGGTTAAACGCCCTGACGCGGAAAATTCATTGTGGTTATGACTTTTGTAAAAATATTATATACCGTATTACCTTTTATAGTGAATTTTCTCAGAAAAATTTAAATAATCAAAAGAGGGTTTGGCTCTGGCAATATACCATTCGCACAAATTCAAGACCCTGTTACCTAAAACATTTAACTTAATTTGAAAAATATAAATAAAAGCTATACGTATCGGCATGAGTATATATGTTGCCAAATATAACTCAATGCAAAAATAAGAATATATTCACTGGTATTTGTATTTGACATGTTATCAGAGGTACTTTTAAATACAGGTAATTTAATCGATCCGTCTTAAATCAGATCTGACATATTTACCAGGAAAATCTTTTCCTTTGCGACTTTTCTCCATTGCAGTTTACCTTATTCAACTCATTATAATACTTCAACCTTTTTCGTTTGTACAAGATTGGCACATAAAACACTGAGACCGGACACTGTGGCTGTAAAATGAAACAAACAGCAGAAATGCCCCAAAAACCACAAAAATAATAACAGAGGGTTATGCGCTAGAGACGTATAAGGAATGTATAGGGAATCAAAAGCTCTTTTCAACGAGCTATCACGTGACAACTATTGCCATTTAAAAATTTTTGATGGATGACACCCTCGCTTAGGAGGGTCAAGTTTGGGCTATACTTTTTGCGTCAAAAGTTGTTCCCCTCACAAGCAAACTTAACGTATTTCAGGTTTTTTTCGACAAAATCTTCGTCCTGGCCGTCCTGGCTGCCAGCTCATTTTCAATGGACCATCCGATATATATATATATATATATATATATATATATATATATATATATATATATATATATATATCGGATGGTCCATTGAAAATGAGCTGGCAGCCAGGACGGCCAGGACGAAGATATTACTTAAGGACAGTAATATATATATATATATATATATATATATATATATATATATATATATATATATATATATATATATATATATATATATATATATATATATATATTACTGTCCTTAAGTAATAGCTATTCTTGAAATCGTTGCCTAAAACGATTTTTTACGAAAATGTGCGTAAAAGTGAGCAGTCTACGAAAATAAGTTATTTGAGCAAGTAGCACTATTTAGTCGATAAAAATCTCCGGTTTGAAAGTAATGTGAGTCTAACAACACCGAATAGAAATGTTAGCATCTTGAGAATATACTATTTTCTATTAAACCAGTAAACTAACTACAAAATTTTAAGAAACACATCAAATGCCCACACACTATTATGAAACCCGTACTTGAGGAATTCGTTATACCAAGAATGGTGAACAGAGGAAACACCGCTTCGTTCCCACGGACCCCAGAAGGGAATGGCCGTGAAGAATAATGAAAAATACACCTAATTTCTGACATATTTATGGTGTTTGTGTGAAATTGCCCTAAAAAGGAACCTCAATATTCCATAATTATGTTAGTGGAACTTTTACCATTCGTATTATAACGTTATCATATTATTTTGTCTTTAATCAATATACAACAAACACACTTAATTATAATATAATTATTAGTACGTGACAATTATAATAGAACTTTCACTATTTTATATTTTATCAAGTTATCAGTAAATTCTAGAATAGCTATTAGTACGTGCCGCGTGATATCGCGACACCAACCTTTCACCTATTTACTTAAACGATAATTGTATCTAAATTATTTATTGATTATTGTATTGTATTATATAAACTCAGATTTTGTAAAACAGGAGTCAGTCTTGTCCTCAATAAAGTTAGTGTAAAATAACTTGTAGAGCTTGGCTCATTTCTTTATCAAATAAATTAATCTTTTAAAGGGGTAAACTACCCCTAATTTGATTGGCGCAGTCGGTAGGATTTCGAAAGGGTTGTTTGCGGATAAAACTCCCTTCTGTTTCAACAGTTTATTCGAAAGAAGAACCACTTCCCAGCATCCAACAGCAGCAAGTTATGAAGACACAGTACATGTAAGTCATTCATTCCTTTATTACTTTTCCTTATTTTGTGTATGCATATTTATGACAGAATTCGAAGACATTATTAGTCAATTTAATAAACTTAAAATTAACCAAGAAACCTTAAATAATATTTCAAAGGGTTTAAAAACTAATTCTCTTGACAAACTTAAAAAACCTAAAATGGCAACTCCACAATTTCAAGAATTCTACTTAAGAATGATCCCAGATTTTCACGGAAATTCCGCCGAACTAGCTGGTTTCCTGAAAAGCTGCGACCTCATAATGAACCAATTTTATAACCCCCAAGATAACACTCTATACCTCAATCATTTTCTTTTGTCATATATTATAAGTAAATTGCATGGCCCAGCACAAATTATTGTTAACACGAAAAACTTTTCTAATTGGTATGAACTACGTGCTACATTGGTCTCAAATTTTGCAGACATTAGAGACGAATCTAGTTTATTAGCAGATCTTTTACTTTTAAAACAAAATTATAATGAAAAAGCATTAGATTTTAGCAACAGATGTAGATGTGTTGAACAATTGTTGGTTTCAAATTTAATTTGTAGTGAATCGAATGAACAAATTCGATTAATTAAAATGAAAACATATTCAGACTTGACTCTTAAGGCATTTTTAGGAGGTTTAAAAAATCCGTTAGGTACAATAGTCAGATCACAAAACCCCAGTGATATAGAAACCGCATTAAAATTCATTATCGAAGAAGAAAATTATGAATATAGAAATAATAACTTTCTTAATAAAAAACCGAATAAATTCGACGAAAAAAATAATTTTCACACTCAAAAACATCCATTTTTCCATAATAAAAACCCAAACAATTTCCCCCAAAATCATTCTAATTTTCATCAAAGAAATAATCCTTCACCAAACTTCTCTCAAAGACCCAACTTCCAAAATAACAAAAATTTTTATAATAACAATCATTTTCAACCCCCAAACCAACAAAGAAATCAATTTTCATTTAATCGTCCTAACCCTCATTACAATAATTTTTCAAATCGCTTTAATCCTATAAATAAAACACATTCTAGTAATTTTTCAAAAATGGACACAACCTCTGGTAGACATGCACAAATGCATAATAGCCAACGTCCAAAATTCATCGTAGAAGAACTCCATAACCAAGAACTTTCCCAAGAGTCTGAAGAATTCCCTGAACCAAATTTTCCTCAAGAAAATGAAAATTTTCCCAAACCAGACCCGTCCCATCAGCAAAACATAATTGAAATCCACAACCATAATGTAGAATTACCATATATTTACATCCCTGAAATCCCAGGAAAATTTCTCATTGATACTGGTAGTTCTAGGTGTTTGATAAATAAAGAAATAGCACTAAAACAATTTAAAAATTTTATAAGAAAAGAAAATTTTGAGATTAGAACTGCACATAAAGTCAGCGTACATGATTCGTGTGTAGATATAAAATTACCTTCTCTTAAAAATATTTTACAAACATTTTATATATTTAATTTTAACCCCAAATATGTAGGCTTATTAGGTTTAGATTTTTTAAATAAAGTAAATGCGAAGTTAGATTTTAAACAAAATAAGTTAGTTTTTGGTGACAGAGTTTTTCAAATGTATATTGGAACTCGTCAACCTATCTTAAAAACAGAAATCGAAGCACATACGTGCAAAATTTTAAAAATACCGGTTAATCAAGCCAACGGTGTAGGCATTTTAAATGAATATAAATTAAATAACGTAGAAATACCGAATTCTTTTGTAAAAATAGAAAATTTTAACACTTATGTAGGTGTGCATAATAATTCTGATGAATCAAAAACGTTTATCATAAACGAACCATTAGAGATAGAAAACGATTATGAAGAAAGAGTTAATAAATTTTCAGAGAAAATATCGCCTAAAATAAAAAAGGAAATTGTAGAGCAACTTAGATTAGATCATTTGAATAGTGAAGAAGCTAATGCTATAAAAAATATTTGTAACGAATACATAGATATTTTTCATCATGAAGATGTACCCTTAACGTCAACTAATGCGGTTAAACACAAACTAAGACTAAAAGATGAAACCCCTATCTTTAATAAAATCTATAGGTACCCCCATGTACATAAAGAAGAAGTAGCTAATCAAATAAATAAAATGTTAACACAAGGTATCATAAGACCTAGCGTATCCCCATGGTCTTCGCCCTTATGGGTTGTATCAAAAAAACCAGACGCCAGTGGTAAACAAAAATGGCGAATCGTAATTGACTACAGAAAGTTAAATGAGCAAACAATTGACGACAAATATCCCCTTCCAAACATTACTGACATTTTAGATAATTTAGGTAGAGCCCAATATTTCACTACCCTTGATCTCGCTTCTGGATTTCACCAAATTGAAATGCACCCTGACGATATTGAAAAAACTGCCTTTTCCACTGAGCATGGTCATTACGAGCACGTCAGAATGCCTTTCGGGATGAAAAATTCTCCCAGTACTTTCATGCGTCTAATGGACAATGTCCTTAGGGATCTCCAAAATAAAATTTGCTTAGTTTATATGGATGACATTATTATTTACTCCTCTTCTCTTCAAGAACACATTTGTCGACTTAAACAAGTTTTTCAAAGGTTAAGAAATTTCAGACTAAAAGTCCAACTAGACAAAAGCGAATTTCTAAAAAAAGAAACTTCCTTCTTAGGTCATATTATCACACCCCAAGGCATTAAAGCGAATCCAGATAAAATTAAAGTCATTCAGCAGTTTCCTATCCCCACAACTCAAAAACAAATTAAATCTTTCTTAGGTCTTCTAGGTTACTATCGTAAATTTATTCATAACTTTGCCTTTATTACAAAACCCCTAACGAAATGTCTCAAGAAAAATGCAAAAGTTATTCATGACCAATCTTTTATCGAAGCTTTTGAAAAATGCAAAGAAATTTTATCTAATGATCCAATTCTTCAAACCCCTGACTTTTCCAAACCCTTCATATTAACAACAGATGCTTCAAATTTTGCAATCGATGCAATTCTTTCACAAGGCCCTATTGGCCAAGACAAACCCATTGCTTATGCCAGTAGGACATTAAACGAAAGTGAAACTAGATATTCCACTATAGAAAAGGAACTCCTCGCTATCGTATGGTCAACAAAACATTTCCGTCCCTATCTTTTTGGAAGAAAATTCACGATCTATACCGATCACAAACCCTTACAATGGGTATTTTCCCTGAAAGAACCCAATTCAAAACTTTTAAGATGGCGTTTAAGACTAGAAGAATTTGACTATGATATTTGTTATAAAAAGGGAAAATCTAATACCAATGCCGATTGTTTATCTAGAATAGAAATCCACCCTATAGATAATATAGATCAATCGTCGATCATAGCAGAACCCGGAGAATCTTTAAATATTAATGACTTGGATGACTTAGTAAATCAAACGTACGATGAAATAATGAATAATACTAATAATTATAATAATAATAATGAAAATAATAATAATAATAATAATATTGATAATGAGGAAAACGAAACAATTCACTCAGAAGTAGACTACATCTGCCCCCGGTATACCTATTTTAGACGAAAGAATTAATAATAAACCTCAACAAATCAGAATAAAAGAAATCAATACTATCTCTGATGTAAGAGTAATTCCACGTAAACTAGATTTTAGAACAATATTCGATATATCTGTTCCACCAAGTATAAGTGACGAAAAAATATTAAAAACCCTTAAAGAAATATGTATCCCAAAAATTAATAATTATTTTTATTTTTCTTCAGAAAACATGTATAAGAAATTCAGTAATATAGTTTGTAAATATTTTAATAAAGAAAACGCCCCAAAATTCTTTAAATGTAATAAACTGGTAGAAGACGAAAATGACAAAACGACACAAGAAGAAATTATAACTCGTTACCATCAAGGTAAAACAAACCATAGAGGCATAATTGAAACATACAATAGGCTTAAACAAATGTATTACTGGCCTAATATGAAAAATACAATCACTGATTATATAAACCAGTGCGAATTTTGCAAAAATCACAAATATGAAAGAAATCCTTTAAGAATTCCTCTAGAAATTACCCAAACCCCTTCTAAACCATTCGAAAATTTACATATAGATACATTTAAGATTGACAACGCTAACTTTTTAACAATTATAGACACTTTTACTAAATTAGCACAAGCTTATCACCTTAAATCAAAAAACCAAGTAGACGTAGCAGATGCCCTAGTAAACTTTTTTCAACATTTTGGCACTCCCTCGTATATAACCCTGGACCAAGGTTCCGAATTTACCAGTTCCACAATAAGAGAACTTTTAAATTTATATAACATAAAAATACATTTTATAACTGTCCAGCATCCCAGATCTAATTCACCTGTCGAAAGACTACACTCTACTTTAATAGAACATTACCGACTACTAAAACATAAATTTCCAAAAGACAGACCAGAGAAAATTATGCCATACTGTATTATTGCTTACAATAGCAGTGTACATTCTAGCACAAATTTTGCCCCTTTTGAACTATGTTTTGGCACAACTAATACTACAGACCCCCTATCAATTCAATTTGAGAAAAATATTCTTGAAAATTACAACAATATTCACAAACAAAAAATGTCTCATATTTATAACGCAGTAAACGGAAAATTAAGAAAAGACAAAAAACGAATAATTAACAAACGAAACGTAAACACTAATAACCCTTTTAAAATAGGAGATCGTGTACTAAAGAAAAATAATTCACCAAGAAAAAAGAAATCAGCAAATTTATATTCTGGTCCTTACATAATTACAGACATCCTTCCTCATAATAAATATATTATCCACCATACTTCCCTACAACAATCTGAAACTTCCCATGCTGACAATCTCCGATTTGTTCCAGAATCTTCGTCACCCTCATCATCGAATTCACAACAAGCACAAACTTCATCAAGAAGGTAACCGAGAATCCCGGCCTTCTTCCTAAAAAACTAGGAAAAGCAAAAAACATTAATAACAAATGGTCCTTTATTCACATCCACGATCTAGAACCCCTATATATGGAAACACAACAGTTGTTTGACACATATACGGAATTAAACAGAACCATGAGTTCTGAATATAAAAAGGAATTTGCTAATTATCTTAACGTTTTAAACTTTAATATACAAAATTTAAGAAAAACAGTTAAACGATTATTTTTACATGACAAAATAAATAATATGAGATCAAAAAGAGGTTTAATTAACGGATTAGGTTCTATATTCAAGTCAATTACAGGTAACCTCGATTCAGAGGATGGAGAAAAAATTAATTTAGTTTTAGATAAACTACAAAGAAAAACTAAACATAACTACGATCTCATAGAGAAACAAATTTCAATAACACAAAACGCAATTGATATATTTAATGACACAATATCTTCCTTAAATAGCAACCAGGAAAAATTGGCACATCAATTGAGACTATTAGCAGTTGTAATTCACAACGAAAAAATTAACCAAATTACTGAGTATAATAAAACCCTTATTACTGATATTATTATTCAGTTAAATTTACTTAGTTCAACAACAAATCAAATTTTCCTAGCGACAGAAAATGCAATTATATTTGCTAAACTAAAAACGTTTCACCCTTCCATGATAGAACCGCAACTATTAGAAGAAGAAATAACTAAAATGTCTAAAGAATTAGTAGAATCAACCTTAGTATATAAAATGGATATTTATAAAAATGAATTTATTATTAGAGTTAAAGCTGTTAAACATAATTTTAAAATTATATTTATCTTAGAAATTCCACTTGTTGAATTATCAGAATATGCATACTATCATTTATATTCCTTCCCCATTTCCTTTGATAATGGATATACCTTTCAAATGATAACACCCCAACACCCATACCTTATAATGAATGACAATCACTATGGCTTTATGGACACTGAATGCAAAGAATTGCCAGATGGAATATTTCTCTGCCATCTACCTGAGCTGAACCTACCTCAACAAGATACTTGTGAAACCCAGCTTCTCAAAATACAGAAACCATTTAGCAAATGCCAAGCAGAAACATTCAAGTTGTCTTCCTTGAAAATTGAGAAAATCTCCTACAACCAATGGATTGTAATTTCTCCACAAGAAACAGTTCTGCATCATAATTGCCCACAAGAAGAAAACGTCTTGTCAATTAGAGGCAGCTATATAATCACCGTTCCAAGGGATTGTATTGCCAAAATAAATACGACAATACTCAAAAACTACGAGAATACCACTAAGCCAGAACAAATCTTACACATCCCAAGGTTGGACCCAAATACAAACGTCAAAGAAGACATAGAAGATCTTCCCACCATCCAAATGGATGCAGTTCATCTGGACCGCATGAAGCAAGTCCAGAACGAGTTAGCAAGTTTAAAGTTACATGCCACATCTTTAAAAGAAATTCCGATCGAACACACCAGTATATGGACAATTATATTGTATATCATAGTATTTGTGTCAGTCCCAAGTTACATTTACTACAAGTACCATCTAAAAAAGGATAGAAACTTAGACGTCATCCCAATGGAAGATATTGAATTGCAGCAACCAATGAGACTTCGCACCTGAAAACTTCCGTCTTCGCCCGAAGTTTTCTCTTATGGAGGGAGGAATTATGTTAGTGGAACTTTTACCATTCGTATTATAACGTTATCATATTATTTTGTCTTTAATCAATATACAACAAACACACTTAATTATAATATAATTATTAGTACGTGACAATTATAATAGAACTTTCACTATTTTATATTTTATCAAGTTATCAGTAAATTCTAGAATAGCTATTAGTACGTGCCGCGTGATATCGCGACACCAACCTTTCACCTATTTACTTAAACGATAATTGTATCTAAATTATTTATTGATTATTGTATTGTATTATATAAACTCAGATTTTGTAAAACAGGAGTCAGTCTTGTCCTCAATAAAGTTAGTGTAAAATAACTTGTAGAGCTTGGCTCATTTCTTTATCAAATAAATTAATCTTTTAAAGGGGTAAACTACCCCTAATTTGATTCCATACATAAAATTCGGCTGTCGACATTATATCTCATGTTTTCCTTTCAGTAATTATAAGTGTTAGGGAACAAGAACAAACTATTTAACTAAACAAGATGAATAGATCGACATTGATTAATGTATTCAGTCGATCACATTGGTCAACAATTTATATGTACAGCATATTATCATATATGAAGTTGATAAGTACACTTTTGGAGAACCAAATTTACCACAACACATCTTTAAAGACCTGAGGATCGTTTCACTAACAAGGTTAGCGTCATCAGACAATGACAATCTTCACTAAGTATATCTCAATTTTTTATACGATATCTGGATAACAAGCAGCATTCGCACGATTTTAAAGTTATTCATCATAATGTAAACAGAATTTCCAAAAACTGTTTTATTTTAAGGTAACAGGCTAAAATTTAAAAATTATGTTTTTTAAAAATGTCCTTTATAAATAAGTTTTTTCTTATAAGAATTACAAAAAAAATAATTATTTTTTCATGATTATTTATTCAAAATGTGATCTTATTATTAGGAATTTGATACATTTTTTTATAAAAGATTCGGTCGAAGACCGACTTTTTGTCTTAGAAATTACAAAAAAAATGGTTTTTTGACTATTATCCAGAATTGAATGCTCCAATTAAATTTTTTATTTGGGCCCTGTTTACAAGGTTATTGAACGAGATTTTTTATTTTATATGTGACACCTATATATTTTAATTAAATAAAATGCTGTTTAGAATCTTATTCACTGCGATACCCAACCTTATATAGGTACAATGGCGAAAGGAAAAGCTGTTTTACTACATTATTTATTTATTTATTTCATAGTGGGCCCTAAAAAAGAGCCGGTTTTTTAAAGACTACATAATAGGATTCTTTTATTGGATTGAAACGCGTCCAAGATTATTTGTATCCTGATGTTTTGGATTCAGTTTTACCGTTAATTTTACAAAGGAAGAGTGGTAGGGAATTTTTTAGGTTATGACAGGTTAGTCGTAAATCGGTGCCTAAACCTCCTACTTCCCAAATCTCACCACACAGATCATTTCTAACGTACGCATAACGCAATACTCAGACCCTATACACTCACATATGTATATACATATTTACAATTTACAATCTCTGTGATAATCAAGTCTTCTGTTAAATATTGTCCTGGGAAAGAAATTTTACGTCACACTGCATATCCACTCTGTTCCAAAATAATGTTGTATTGGAGACTGGAGGCCTGTATTATTTACACTATTTAGAATGTCTACATTTAAATCACCAACTATATATGTCATCGTCGCTCCTGTGGCTTCTCGCTATGAAATTACCCAAGTTCCTCAAAAATACATTTTCACTGCTAGATGGTAGCCGGTATACAGGCTATGCCACGCAATGCGTTGGTTAGACATTTTTATAGTTACTAACGTATTTCAGTTCTGAAAATTTGCATTCATATATAAAACATAACGCTTTTTCCATGTAAAATAATTTGGAGTCGCTATAGCTTCCGGTTTAACCAGAAGAAGCGATTAACTTTATTATTTTTAATGGAACACCATTTTTACATACTTGGATTGTACGTAAAATTCTGTGTACACCGTCAGCTATTCTTATCTACCTTCAATTGTTATTGTTATTTTTTTAAATGTTTATTCATTTGCATTGAAATATTGAAGCCATTCGTTATCATTTATTTTTCATAATTCAGAAGTAAAATTTTGTTAGTCGGTAGTACAAATATCAGGTTTGTAGAATGTATAAGGATAACTGATTTCATTTATACAGTATGTTCAAAATTTTATGACGAATTAGGTAAACTTCAACGAAGAAAAACTCATCTTTTTTAAATGGAACGCTCTGTATGTAACATATTTGGATAGAAAGCTTAATTTTACGTCGACTAGACATAGCATACCATATATACCTATCTACGATTATCTCCCAGTTATCAACGTTTTTTTTTAAATAAACAAGAAAGGGGAGGTCTCAACTAAATTATATAATGCCAATAGTAAGAATGATTAAGCAAAATGACGATATGACAATAAGTCAGTTTAGATACCTTTGGGAAAACACATTAGAAGTATTAGTTTTTAAGAAGCATACATTAAAAGAAATATCACAAATACTAAATAGGAAGTCGCATTCATAACGTAGACCATGAGTTTAACGACTATCTTTAAAAAAGTCTGGACGCAGCAACTGCGTTATGGAAGTGAATTTTCATAAACATATTTTTTGCAATACCTGTTAAGTAAGTTCACTTTTAATGACAGTTTTTTGACAATGTAAGTTGAACTTTTAAAGCATTTGTCAGTTTCCATGAGAACAGGACATTTTTCATACCTAGGTACGGTAAGACTTACCTTACCTAGGTACGGTAAGTACTGCAAACCTATAAATAGCAAATCTGAATAATGAACAAATTGTTTGAGAAGATTTATTAATTATTATAATTCATCGAAATATTGAAAGTACAATTAGTCATATGATTAACAGTAAGGATTGACGCCATGCTCTTCTTTATATTATTATCTTCAGTTTCTAGCAATGTTAAATTATCAAGACTATCTTGCGGAGTATTCGAAGAATCACCGACCTCAATAATAGGGATTTGGCGAGAGGAGCTGGCTTCTTGGTTGCTAATATGAAATATCTTCTTAGCGACTTGTACTTTATTATTCAAGGAATCCGCCACATAGCTTTCAGCTACTGCCGAGGATTTCCACCCGCCATGCCTCTTCAGTGCTAAAATGTCAACTCCGCTATTAGCCAAAAAAGTAGCGGAAGTTCGGCGAAAGGAATGCCTAGTATATTTTTCCGCATTCTCCAAATGTAGAAATTTCGCAACTTCAGAAGGAATTTTGGCAAAAATATTTCTTCCAACTGGTTGGTTAGAGCATTTCCCATTTTGATACCTCAAGAAGAATCTCTGTATTGAATTTTTTGGTCGCAGGTTCATATACTTCCTCACTAATGCCACAAAGTGAAACTTCTCATTCTCATTGTCAACAATGGTAAAACTTCTGGATTGATGATTCTTAGCGTCAAGTATTCTGACCAAAATAATGTCTCCTTTATCAATAACATTATTGATTGTTAGCTTACATAATTCATCTTTACGGCAGGCACCTGCAATTCCCATAACTACAACCACCTTCTTCATCAGGTATATTTGGTCATGTGCTTCACTTAAAAAGGTCTGAATTTCCTCGATCGTAAACACTTCACTTTTCTTTGAAACATATCCAATATTTTTCTTCTTTAAAAATGCCTTTAACTTTGCATATTTGGAAATATCAACATTGTCATTCAAAGAGATTGTCGATCGTAACATAGAGTATTCGGACCATAAGCTTGATGGAGCAGAATATTTACCTGATTTTTCCAAGAAATATGCTAGTAAAACTGTCTCACTGGTATGTATTACAACCTTTTTAGTGTGGCACCACTTTTTGAAACCCTCATAGCAACTTTCATACCTTTGCTTAGACTTTTCTGGTAAAAGTGACAAACAAGCAATACCTGCCGCTTCTTCGATGTCAGATTCTTCCATATTCAAAGTCACTTCAACACTAATTTTAATTCAAAAATCACAATTAAAATACAAATTAATGTTTAACCTGGACCTGTGCTGAACTGCAGCCAGCGTTTAGTTTTGTTTGTTTACCCGTAGCGTCCTTAGTAACCCAACACAACAACCAAGTCACAAGCTACTTGTTGTTAAGTAGTATGTTAGAATCCATCTAATTAATTCGACTGTCAGTGCTGTCAGTCTGACATCTATTCACGCAGTAATTATTAAAAAAGAATGCAAATTCAAAAAAAAACCCGTTAAAGCAGGTATTGCAAAAAATTATTACTAAACCGTAAACTGTAAGTGACTCTTCATGCCTCGAATGCTTAGAAAACCTCGGCCCTACGGGCCTCGATTTTCCAAACTGCATTCTCTGCATGAAAAGTGTCACTTACAGTTTATGGTACGTAATATACTATTTAATAGCAAATATGTCTCCCTAATGCAAGCAGGCATCAAGCTGGTTACCGGTACAGCCTATATAGTAGAAACGATGTACCATATTTTATCAAAATTACTTATTGTTTGAAAATGTACACACATTTTCCGAAAATAAACCTAAAATGTTTCCGGGAAAACTAGTTTCCTAGCTAACAAACCTTAGGTTAATAATAAGTTGAGTTATTGAAATTTGAAGGATTTAATGAAAATTCCCTACCAAAATGCACTTACTGTGTCTCGATTTTTTTCTTACAAACATGCATCATATTTCGATAAAAACTGCAAAAATGCAATAATATAAGGTTGTTCGAAAAAATCAATTGTAGGGATCACCAACGACTTATGGACCAGCCTGTGATTGTCAAAATATTTTTATAAGATGCAGTTTAAGACACCCTATAATTAACGTATACAATTTTTTCTCGTAGTCGTATCTTGTATAATAACAACTTTATTGAGCTTTACCGTAGAAATGCGTCACCCGGTATATATGTAAACAGGTAAAAACTGAAAGTAATCCCGGACCCAGATATTGATTCCAGGGGGGCTAGTTTGCATTCATTTAAAGAAATCTTTTTAAAATTCAAAAGGCGCGGTCTCTTCATTAACGAATTTTATATAAATTTATATAAAGCATCAGAGAGAGGGTCTATTTGAAATGAATTTTCTGTAAATATGTTAGTAAAATGAAGGACAATGACGGTTGAAGCTGAAACTTAAGAGTTTGCAGAACACTCTTCTTGTGACATTATCTTTACATAATCAGCATTTGTTTCAGGTTCTTTGCCTAAATGTTACGAATTTTGACGTTTCAAATCGCGACTTTGACGTTTTCAGGAAAACTGCAAATTTTTGTTAACTACCCATAACTTTTTGTCTTTAAACTTACAAACATAAATTTTGGTACATTTTTTTCCGAAAGAAAATACAAAATTTTCCGGGAAAACCTGGGCCGCTTCTCCTGGCTAACGAACTTATCCAAACCACTTGCAGAAAGAAGATACTTACGAAATTTGATCAAAATCGGCCCTAATTAGCGCTCATTTGAATATTTTTTTTCATAATTCAACAGTCGAAATCTCCTCATTAGTGAATTTTTTAAAAGAAAATTTACTAATATAAAAAAGCTCAATTATTTGTCAAATGTGCGTAAACAATCGTAGTGGTACACATTAAGCATTGTTATTAGTGATACTGCTGTTTATATAAGGTGCTTTATCTAATTGCTATAAAATTAAAATAATGAATAGTCCAATGGTGATATTCTAAATGTATTTTATATTCATGGTGAATGTGGCAAAATTATGGCCAGAACCTGTAGGATATTCAACCAAAAGTATCCGAATTTACCAGTAACGAACATAAGTAAATTTCCAAGACTGGAATCCCTTTTTTGGAAACTGGCAGTATCAAGCGACCTAAGGTCAACCCTACAAAGCCTCTGCAGGTGATGGGCTAAATCAGGTAAATGTTTTGGCTTATTTTCAAGATGACATAGCTTTATATAGACTGCTACTCAAGATTTAAGCATTTCAAGAATGTCAAATTATCTTGAAACAACATGAAATGCATCCCTATTCGCAGATTCCGGTACATGCCCTTCATACGGGAGATGAGCTTATAAGGCTTCAATATTGTCAAGATATCCAATCAAGACTTCTAGATGACGCGGATTTGCTGTCGAAAATAGTTTGGAGTGACGAGTATAAATTCACCAGATCGTCCAAATCATCATTATTGGGCTAGAGAAAATCGGCATGTAACTGGACAAAGGAATTTCCACGAACTATTTAGTTCCAGCGTAATCTGCATTATCGACAATCACGCATTATGAAATTTACAATAAAAACCTTACTTCCCAGAAGTATTTAGAGATTTTGAGTCATACAGTAGTAAATTTCAACAATCGCCTACCAGGAAATTTACGTAATAATTGTTTGTATCAGCTAGATGATACGCCTGCTCACTCTGCTAGAGTAGTACGTCAAGAGCTGACACATATGTTTGGAAACAACTGGATCGGTCCAAATGGACCTTGCAGGTGGCCTCCACGATCACTTGATCTCACCCCCTTAGACTTCTACTCGTGGCGACATATATAGAGCAAGGTGTACTCCAGATACGCGAAAAGTAGTCAAGATTTCTTAAATCGAGTAAGGACGGTTTTAAACACATTAGATCCTGCCGAAATACGAAGAGCATCTGTAAATGAGTCTAACCTAAGAATACTCAAATATATTCAACAGCGGGAATATCATATAGAACACTTATAATGTTCCCTATTATTCTATTTGTATTTATCTAATCTAATTTTTTGCTTTTATTATCGTATACATAATATTGCTTCTTTGTTTGTTAATTAATGTCTCGTTACTTAGAATTATTGAAAGGAATTGTGTTTTGTTTGTATGTTGTTATACAACCTAATAATAAAAAGTATTCTAATAATTTAGTTTTTTGTTTTTCACTTGTTACACTATAACAAACTCATCATAACTGATACTCAACACTATTATTGCCATAACCACCTACTGTTTTCTTTTTCTAAAAAATAAAACGTTAATACCAGGAAAACTATCGCAGAGGGTATGCTATATCTAGTCGACGTAAAATTAAATTGTATATCCAAATATATAAAAATATACAGGATGTTCCATTTGAATAAAATGAGTTTTTGATCTTTGATGATATCCTGATTCGCCATTAAATTTTGAACATACTGTATAAATGAGATCAATTATCCTTATACATTTAACAAACCTAATATCTGTACTAGCGACTAACTAAATTTTGCTTTTTAATTATGAAAGATAAATGACAACGAACGGCTTCAATATCTCAATGCAAATTAATGAACAATTTAAAAAATCGCAATAACTTTGAACAGTTGAACGTAGATCAAGATAGTTGACGTTGGTGTACACAGAATTTTACGCACAATCTAAATAGATATGTAAAAATATCGGGAGTTTTGCCTTTAAAATAACAAAGTTGATCGCTACTTCCGGTTAAACTGGAAGTGATATCGACTCTAAGTTATTTTACGTGGAAAGAGCGTTATGGCTTATATATGGATGCAAATTTTCAGAATTGAAATACGTGAATAACTAGAAAAACATCTAACCAACGCATTTCATGGTATGCCCCGTGTACCAGCGATTGCTACACTTTTTCCCAGTTGGCTGAAACGTTCACTTATAAGAGATATTTCCGTAAGTTTGGTTACCGTTAATTGAGCGCTATATATAAATAAATAAATATATATATATATATATATATATATATATATATATATATATATATATATATATATATATATATATATATATATATATATATATAACGTATATTATACAGCTACCATTTTGATAAAAAAACCCTGACTGTGTATCAAATCATAACCCTATATCAAATACAGCTCTATGTATATCTGGAATTTTCCAGCTTTCACTTAATATTAAACAGTCAATAGGCATTCTGCCAAGAGCCCTCAGTAAAATTGTTCCTGAGGCTTCTCATATTCATATGGAGGACTGAAAAGGAGGACCCAGAAATATTATAAACATTGTTAAAGTTGTCTACATCGACATACTTTGCCGCCTCAACCAAACTGACTTTGTCTCTTATTGATTCGTAGCACTACTGATTTTCGGCCAGTTTTATTGTACCAGGGTTTTGATTGGGAATTAACATTTGTCACTGGATGACAAATATAGGTTTTCATGCATAAAATGATAATTTTAATAATGAAGTTGGTGCATTATGTGCCATCACTATTTTCAAAGCAGATATATCCACGGAGAAACGAAGAGTATAGATTTCTTACCCTGTCCCCTTAAGCGGTTATTTGTTAGTAACGGATGTGCTCGAAGGATACAATGATCAGACTTGTCTTGGGTTTCCAATGTTAGTATTTTGTATTTTTCGGGGTTGGTCTTCAGAAAAAGATGGAAAGTATAAGCTGTATGGTCACTTATATGTGGAATATGAGTCGGAACCTCTACTAGCCTCATCAGACATCGGCTGATAGCTAATAATTTAGCAGCTCGTCCAACGCTATTTTGAGTATTTGAAAACTTAAGCCACTTAGAATTATGGAGATTAAAATCGCGAACTAAAACAACTTTTTAACAACTTCACTAGATCGTTTATTACAAAATTGTTTGTATAGATCGTCTCTTTTAAGGAACGATAAGCGATAAGCTCAACCTAGAAAATTTGTGGAGTTCGATAATGAAACTTTAAACCACAGGGCATCATAAGAAATGACCTATAAAGACTTGTCTCTTTGAATTGAAACATTACTATGGGCCTATAAGGAAACACAACCTTTGAAGAGGAGAATCTCATGAAATTCACAATATACTGAGGTTGGCCACTGTGGTTGGAAATAGAAAAAAAAGCAGAATCACCCAAAAAAACTAGAAGATAATAACGAACAATGAAGCGCTAAATATACGTATTTCGACAACTGAGTTATCTTCATCAGTAGCCGTCGCTAGCGCATGATTCTGTTATTAATTTGTGTTTTTTTAGGTGATTCTGCTTTTTGTTTCATAAAATTTATACTTGGGGCACAGAAGATGCGGTTGCACTTTGCAATGAGATATTGGGGTGTTAATTACACAAGGAGATGGCTTTGTTTTTCCTTGGAGATGGTGATGAATATTGAATCCTCGGATGTTGGTAGAGTCAATTGTAAAGTTCCTATCTTTGGGGTTACCAGCGACCGTAGTAAAGCATTCCCCTTCTCTTGCCTAACAAATTTCTCAACTGGTAAATCATGCTCTCTCGAATCATATGCTATGTGTAGAAAGAAGCAAAGGATTTTTACCAAAAAATATTAGTAATTTTTTATATTGTCTCAAATCAAAAATATTTGATGAATATGTTGGGGCATTACTAAGAAAATGTATGATGTACTTCTTATTGACCTACAAATACGTGTACGTTGTATTTTAAGTAAAATTGTTAGATATATTATAGTATTTAGTTAAAGTTGCTATGTCGTCGCCGGATGCAATATTATGACGTAAATTATCAGTCTAACATAACGTAACTAGCGCGCACATATCAATCAGAAAGCAACACTCGTATTGTATCGTAATCCTTTGCCCGCGGAAACAGGGTTTTTTAAAATTTGAGTGCTAGGTCTAATCAGTCTTATGTGACTAAAAAAACTTATATAACACCAAATTTAACACCCTGTATGTTATTACGGTGAAACATTTTACAGAGTGATGTTTCGATCAGCATTCTAGTTTGATACTAGGTAGGTATACCCAGTTATAATGTGCCGCGTTGTAATGAAACACTCTTAAGTACACTTGGAGAACCCAAATCACCACAACACATTTTAAAAGACCTGACGATCGTTTCACTAATCAAGTTAGCGTCATCAGAGGATGAAACATCCTCTGACCTGACCTGACGATCGTTTCACTAATCAAGTTAGCGTCATCAGAGGATGAAACATCCTCTGATGACGCTAACTTGGTTAGTGAAACGATCGTCAGGTCTTTTAAAATGTGTTGTGGTGATTTGGGTTCTCCAAGTGTACTTATCAGTGCTCATCACAGGTTCCAATCTTCACTTAATGAAACACTCTGTTAAAATATACACCAAAGGTATACATCAATCGAATTTCTTATTTCTTGAACTGCCTGGTTTGGTATAGTTTACTTTCATATTATTTATTTGTTTACATACACACATATTTTCCCAAGCAACATAGGCTTCAATGAATGAAACATAACCACCATCTGTCCTTCATACGCCCACATGTTCGGATGTCCTCCAGACATGTAGACCCGCCTTTCATGAGAATAAGTAAAATAAATAACATATAACATATTAGACATCCACCGTGAATAATCAGTTTAATAATGTAGCAGCTTTTTGCTAATAGGAACTCCTCACTAACTAATATATATATATATATATATATATATATATATATATATATATATATATATATATATATATATATATATATATATATATATATATATATATTCAAAAAGTCTGAATGCAGCAAATGCGTTGTGGTAGTGAATTTTCATTAAAATGTTTCTAATTCCATATATGTCTTTTGTTTAATGGAAGACATCAGATTTGGTAAAAGTATAACATTTATAGTAGCAACCATGTACCATATTTCATCAAAATAACTTTTGAATTTGAACATAAAAAATTTCCGAAAATAAATAAAAGCATGCCGAAAAAACGGGTCCAGTTTTCCGGGCCAAGAATTCAAACAATTTAGACAAAAACTACAATTACCAAGATATAACTATTCACCAAACGCTTTTTAACACTTCAAAAAAAATTTACATGAAAATTTGCAAAGAACCCCTTTCAAAATTTGCCTTTTTTTACAAAAATTGGCTTATGTATGTAATGTTACGCGAAATTTACATAAAAGTCTTTTTACGAAAATTAGCTAAAAAGCTCTTTACACTACAGATTTCTCTTTACCAAAATTCAAAAACAATTTTTTTGTGAATTCGTAAACAATTGTTTTACAATAATCCATTAAACATTCTAATGTTTCTAATTCCAAATATGTCTTTTGTTTAATGGAAAACATCAGATTTGGTAGAAGTATAACATTTATAGTATTTCATTAAACTAACTTTTGAATTTGAAAAATATAAAAATTTTCCGAAAACAAATAAAAGTATGCCGAAAAAACGTGTCCGATTTTCCGAGCCAAGAATTCAAACAATTTAGACAAAAACTACATTTACCAAGATATAACTATTCACAAAAAGCTTTTTAAAACTTGAAAAAAAAAAAACCTTTGACGAAAATTAGCCTTTTTGTACAAAGATTGGCTTAGGTATGTAATGTTACACGAAATTTACATAAAAGTCTTTTTACGAAAATTAGCTAAAAAGCTCTTTATACGACAGATTACTTTTCACTAAAATTCGAAAACAATTTTTTTTTGTGAGTTTGCACATTTGTTTTACAATAATCCATTATTGTTTATATATATATATATATATATATATATATATATATATATATATATATATATATATATATATATATATATATATATATATATTAGTGTGTGTGTGTGTGTGTTCTAGGGGGCTAGTTCGAGATCATCAAGTATTTTCAACATTTAAAAATCGCGATCTCCTAAATAGCATTTTTTTTCTACGAAAATTTGCTAAAAAATATAGACTAATAACCAGAATATTTATAACTACTCCGAAAGCACCAGAGAATGGGTCTATTTGAAATGAATTTTCTGCAAATATTTTAGTAAAATGAAGGACAATGGTGGTTGAAGTAGAAACTTAAGGCGCTGCAAAACACATTTCTTACGATATTTCTCCTACATAACCACATTGGTTTCAGCATCTTTGTGTAAAACTTGTAAATTTTGACGTTTCAAATCGCGGCTTTGACGTTTTAAGGGCAAAAATTATAAAATTTTCAAAGTAATTTTTATGGCGTTTCTTGAACCTTTTGCACCAATAAAGCTTATTTTTTGTCTGTATAGCATGTCTGTAGCATTTAATAAATTTTGTTAATCACACAAACTATTTTCGTTTTGTGTCATTCTTTAATCACCAGCTTCACCCAAAATGTTGTTCTTTAAAGGCTTATAACTTTCCTGTCTTTAAACTTAAAGATCTAGATTTTTGTATGTAGGCTACCTTTTGCGATATAAACTTACGTACCGAATTTAGTTGCCATAGTCCTGTTATTGTAAGAGATAAGAAAAATCGAAGATAGGTAACCCAAAATAATTTGGGGAAAATAGGTTCGATTTTCCTGGGTAACGAATTTGTCTACACCATTTACAAAGGGAAAGTACGCCATATATATATATATATATATATATATATATATATATATATATATATATATATATATATATATATATATATATATATATATATATATATATATATATATATATATATATATATATATATATATATATGTATATACTAATTGAATATTAGAACCTGTGATGAGCACTGATAAGTATACTTGGAGAACCCAAATCGTCCTCTTCAGGACCCCTCAATATGCCATACCAACAAAAATATTTCGAAAGGAACCCCAAAATTTTTGCGGAAAAACTGGTCCGATTTTCCTGGGTAACGAACTTGTCTGCGCTATTTACAAAGGGAGAGAACCTACCAAATTTCATCACTATATATATATATATATATATATATATATATATATATATATATATATATATATATATATATATATATACTGAGTGAAAATTGGAACCCATGATGAGCATTGATAAGACACTTGTAGAACCCAAATCGTCCTCCTTAGGATGCCTCAATATGCCATACCTACGCTCCACCACGTTCGCCTCAAAGCAGGCATGGCCACAATATGCAATGGAGAATAGCGCAAGGAGCTATCTCTGGTCTTATGACGGTCTCTGGCTTCCACGTATACAGAGTTCAGCAAAAAAGAGGCTGTAGAAAGAAAATTTGCCAACGAAAACAACTACTCCCCTGGCTAATACCGCGACGGGCATTGAATTACATCACTCGCTAGCCACCATCACTTCGATTCTGCCGGCACTTGCGGTAAGACATCAAGCAGAAGACACAGACCGGTTTCGTCCTCCTTAGGTTCCAAGAATCCAAGGCAGGCATTGCCACAATATACAATGGAGAATAACGTAAGGCGCTATCTCTGTGATGATTCCTGGCTTGCACAGCAGCTTTCACGTACAGAGCAAGGAGGACGTTTCTTTCCACACCAGAGATAGCGCCTTGCGCTATTGTCCACTGCATATTGTGGCAATGCCTGCCTCGAGACGAACTTGGTGGAGCGCAGGTATGGCAAATTTAGTAGTCCTAAGGAGGACGAAACTGGTCTAATGAAACTGGCCCTGAAGATTAACTGGAAACGCATTACAAAATTGTAATTTACATTAATAGGTGTAGTAAGTACACTTGGAGAACCCAAATCACCACAACACATATTTCAGAGACCTTACGATCGTTTCGTTGACCATGTCAACATCTTCAGAGGAAGAACATTTCTGAAGATGTTGACATGGTCACCGAAACGATCGTAAGGTCTCTGAAATATGTGTTGTGGTGATTTGGTTTCTCCAAGTGTACTTATTAGTGCTCATCACTGGTTCCAGTTTTCACTTAGTAATAGGTGTAGTGTTTATGCAAAATTATCAGTTACAGATACGCCTACATAGGTATTTCGACTTTACATATATTACTTAATACATCTTTTTTCTGTTGTTTGCTAACGCTTGTTGAAGATTAATTCTGAAACATCCGTGGGGGAGACAAATATTGCAATTTGATAAGCTTTGTTGATACAACATATTAATCTCAATATGACATGGATACGAGGTAGTGAGTGGGATATATAAAACTATTAATTAA